>CM070102.1:4810000-5172500 GCA_036178185.1 Liparis tanakae
TCAGATATGACAGTAATGCAAACGACTGCCTTAAAAATCAATGGCATACCTAAGCCCCACTGAGTAATTATGTCTGTGATTAGTATTGATCAGCGTCTCGGCTATGTCAAGTTTCCATTTTATTGGTAGAACAGTGCCGAGACACCTGACACAGACGAGTGTGTCCACGAATAAAAAATTCAATCATAAAGCGCGAGCACGAAGACTTTTTATTTATTTATTTCTCCTACGTGGCGACTGGGATGAGAATGTTTAACCCACTCGGGTGGCTCTCGCTCAAGTTTCTTTTATTTTCTGCGCACTTTTAAATGCCGACGATACACAATTTAAAACAACCACGTTTCCTCAAATGCATTCTGCTAATAAAAGATGTGATGCAGTCACTGTGTTGATGCCCTTTTTTTAATGTTCTCGCCCGTAAAGAGCACAGGACTTTGACGCCAGAGACGTGGGTTTTGAATTTGGACTGTCAGAACGTGTGAGTTTTATACACTTTCTCTAAATATGAGCTAACAGACAAATCATATCGCTTAATACATTCAGAACATACGTACACAATCAGATGTACAGAGACGGAGTTGTGTTTTCATTGCATGGACACGTGTAAGTATGGACACGCGTATCCTTTTCCTGCATACCTCATTCCAATGATGTCATCTCCATCAGTTGACTGTGTCACTTTATATTTGACATTATGTGGAAAATACGAATTAATATGCTGGAAAGAAATGGAAATCTTGAATTTCCAACAGCCGAGTGAAGCCGATGCGGAAGGGTTTTATAAAACGTGCTTTTTGTCGACTTCTGGTGACATGGAAGTCGCCCGACTCGAGGCTTCAAACCGGCGATCCAGGAACCCGAAGGTTAACAACACGTGATATTTCAGTTTTTCATTTTTAATAAATTTGCTAAAAATTCTACATTACTGGTGTTTTCTGTCAAGATGGGGTGCAGAGGGAACATTAATGAGAAATAAAATTTCCTTTTTTGATTTTAGAAAAAGAGTGAACAATTTAAACGGGTCTGAATACTTTCCCTATATGTATGATTAGGCCCTGTTTTATTGTATTTTGCACGTCTGACATTTTTCTATTTGTTTTATGTTTAATAGATCTAAATGAATAACACAAGTGGGAAAAAATAAGTTATTTTCGTTATATTATCATCATTATTTTCCACTCATAGCATACACTTTTTTTCCTCCGCGATTATGGCCAGAGGGAAAAGAGGCCGAGATGCAGCGAGACAAGTGGGTGATCTATAGTTTTCTTCTCCCTGAGACAGATTGTCTGGAAGGTTGCGAGAGATTAGTCACATCTGGGGCTTTTAAGAATGCTGCAAATTGTGGCCTTTCTTTAACGCGGCCGATAAGGCGTTAAATGAAGGGAGCCGCCTTATCAGCCTGCTGCTCCCCCATAAATCACAATTGCCTGCTTCCCCTCCTGGACCCCTGGTGGTTTCTATCTGCATCCTGGGGGCCGGTGAGATCCCCACCATCAGCCCGCCACCGCATCACACAGTGATCACACCATTTCCCTCCCAATTCACCCTCTGCACACATTGCATCAGGAGCGTTCTTCCATTATGTTTCCCCACTCTTCTTCTGCCTCTCTTTTTTTTCTGTGTATTCACAAGTCTTCAAACGGGCGGGGAATCATTCTTCCTGTGAGTGCTATCAGACTTTAATCCACAGGAAAAAGAAAAGGAAAAAACACCGCACTGACACCGACTAATTCAAATGAATGGGATGTGGAGAAACAGCCTTTTAATGGGATATTGTTCTCCTTTTGTCTCAGTCAGAAAACCAAAAGGAAAATAGAGTGGATAGCATAAGCTTTAATGAGCTTGTGTAAGTGACTCAGAATTAATTATTTCCTCTTCTTCTTTCTCCCTCTCAATAATCATATGGCACTGACAGTGATGATGTTGTGCTTGCCTGACGGTGAAAATTGCCAAGAGCTCTGGAGCGACGGAAATACTGACGATCCGCTACAGGAGCCGCTTCAAGAGCAAGAATCCTGAAACAAATGTGTTTTCTAATGAGAAACCAAACAGAGTAATTGAGGAACCAACCAATAGAGAGGCAACCTTGTGTATTAAAAAAAGAAGAATAGCGTAAGGACTTGAAGCCTGGTACAGAAACACACCCCAGAGCCCCCGAAGCTCATCTGCCGCCATGTTTTTGTTGTGATTTGTTGTTGTGTTTTTTTGTCTTTTTGCCAGACGACTTTTTTGGCAGAAATGTGTAGCATGGGCCGAGGTAGAACCCAATACATTTTGGAGTGGATTGGAGGAGGTCTGTCCTCGCCGTGTGCACATCTAGTAGCATCTTTTTTGTATTTATAAACAAGAAAAATAGCAGGTATTGAGTTTTTTTAATAATATTTGGCCACTTTAATGTTAGAGAACATCCAAAAATGTTATTCCTTTAAATATACAACTATAATATACAACTATAATCCTGAAAATTCCAAGATTTTGTTTCATGGGAATATTACCCGCCTCATCCAGCTGCGTAATTATTATAATTATTATTTTGTGACCAACCACGGCCTGAATATACCATAATAACTGTTGATATAATAATTGTTTTAACTTTGTACCGAGCCAGGCTAGCTGTCTTCATCCTACGTTAATCACCTCCAGAAATGAGAGTACACTGTAAAAAAAAGATCCTAATTTTACGGTAAATAACTCAAAATATCTACAGTAGTTTTACTTTTTTTTATTATATACAAACTCTGTGAAATAACAGACATTATCCTTAAATTAACAGCCCAACTGTTAATTTAGGTATTATGCTCATAATATTATTTTTCTTTAAACACCAGATATTTTTTTTTAACACATCAGTGTGACGGATGACGAGCATGTTTTAACCACTAATAAAGCATCAACAACATCGCAGTTATGTAAAATCTCATTTGAAACTCTACTCAACCAACAGAATCTCACGGCAGCTCGGGAAAGTGTCACGAAATGCAACATGAATGCATCGTGAAATGTCCATTTTGTTTGTGTCGTTTCTTTATCCGGGACGACGTTGCGCTAGAAAGTGAAAGTTAGGTTGAGGCGACGGAAAGAGTTTAAGTTAGGTTTGGGAAAAGCATCACGGTTGGGCTTGAAATGATTATACCTACAGGTTTGTTTTGCTCGGTGGTGAACGAGGGGTTCGGCTTTGGGAAAACCATCACAAACACTCGGGGACACGTGGCGTCCAGCCCCGTGTTTGTTGGACCCGTCCATCTCTGGTCACATGACATCTATTCTTCTGTCTATCCTGGAGAGGGATCCTCCTCTCTTGCTCTCCTGAAGATTTATTCCTGGAGAAAGACTGAAAAGGTATAGGTAGAGGCAAAAAATGCTTATAAATTCCTATTCTGAATTAAAATCAAAATAAATCAGAAAATGTATATAAAATAAAGATAACAAACAACATATATTTATATATACTACCACATACATCTTCCATACAAATACGTTTTTAATCACATTTATAACTCTCAAGAATTGTTTTATAAATAATTCCCTTGAAAACCAAAAAGGAGTCTTACATCCATTTCAACATTATTCCATAATTCTCAAAGATTTTTTTCTATTTCTTGGGAGCGACAAGAGAAAAATACCGGACCATTCGTGTCCATGTACACAAAACTGTAGATTTGCCTGTGATACGAGCTCATCATGACGAGCTATTTTTATTTTTCATAGTTTTTAGGTTGTGGCAGACGGCAAATGACAAATGAATTTTTTTCGGATTTCCTTGAAACATAAATGGTCAGTGATCAGATTTGACTTCATTTCTCTCACTGCAGTTCAGCTGTGTTCTCTTTGAGCTGCTTTAAGATGTTTACCATCTAATTGCTATTGAGACGTGGGATCTTTGTTGCATGTACATAGAGTGGGATAATGTTTGGTTCAGAATGGATGAAGGCAACAACAACAACCGCTATCGATTTCATCGTCACCGAAATTGTTCTTCTGAGCTGGACTGCAACTAAGAATGACTTTCTTTGTCGACAAATTACGTGATTAAATTTGCGATGAATGCTCATCACCCTCATCGAGCTTGTTTGGTACATTCCAATAGTCCAATTTAAAACACTGCTGCTTCTCATCCCAACAGGAATAACCGTGGCCACAATTCCTTCTGATTCAACGGAGCCATTTCTACAACATGTGTCTCCTGCAGTGTTTAAAATAATAAACGCGTGCAAACGCTCTAAACTTTCCTACTAATTACTGCGAGACCTTTGCGCGTCCGCGTTTGGGCTTATCGGCGCGTACCTGTGTGGCAGGTGATAGAGGTGAGAGCGGAGGCGGCCCATGTGGCAGCTGATGGAGCAGCTAAGCCCGAGGTGGAGTTTAAAAGGCGTGGGCCGGAGACCTAACTGTAGACAGATTAAGGACTGTGCATTTATCTTTTGCTTGTAAATGAGTGACTGGCCAGTGTTGCTACTGCCAGGCCAGGGTATTGGAACAAGAGGCTTAAGATGTTATCGGGGAATGCGGTGCCTGCAGGCACTCTGAAGATTATAAGGCACGGCGCAAAAAAAAGACAGTGGGAAAAAGTGTTGACAAACAACCAGGGGTTATTACGAAACATTAATTATATGCTAAGCTAACGCTCTCTCTGACCCGTCAACACAAAGCTTATGAGACCTTGGGGGGGTTTGGCGTCCCTTTATCAAGGTCAGAAGGCATCAGTTCAGTTTGATTGGCTCTGAGCTCAACTAGACAATGAGTATCATGATGGAGAAAAACGACGGAGATACAAGACAATTAGCTTCTGCGAAATACTTGTGGCACTAGATGTCGTTTGTGATTGGCTGAGTCAAAAACAGATGGTGGTGCCGACATGTGGCATAAGACGTATGTGCCGCAACTTAAAGTGTGAGTCCCATTAGGCGGTAATTTCCCAGTTTTTTGAGTAAAGCCGATGCGATTGTCTTAAAAAATGCATTCTCCCAACTGACCAGCAGGGGGCGACTGTTTGTAAAAAGACGTTTGATTGTATAGAAGTCTATCAGAAAATGACCCTACTTCTCACTTGATTTATCACCTCAGTCAACATTGTGATGTCACAATTAGTACGTTATTATATAGGCTACAGTCTATGTCTGAAACATTTTTGCCACAACTGAAAATAGTCGCCACACGTTATAATAGCTAATAATACTAATAAACGAGGGATATAAATGATGTGATTGCAGTTTAGTTTGTTGTGATGGGTTTAAATGCAGTTGCCGATTTCTTCAAAAGAACAGCTGACCTGCAGTTTACCCAGTCCTTTCTGTAAATTAGTATTTTTTGCTAGCACAACCGTGTGATCTCTTGCGTGCTTGTGCATTTCTTTGGCTTTCCGCTGGTTAATTACGCATTCTGCCTGAGCGAAAATATTTTGGGGTTGCCAGTTATGGCTGCGTGTCCTTTTATTGCCCGTTTTAAACTGCCATCGGCCCATATTCACCCTGCCTGTTCAAGTGTTGTGAGAGTCTACCTCGCTGTCCTGTAATGACGGTAACGTTTGTAGCAGTTAGCAGCTAACCTAAACCTCAGTTATTGTGACTTCTATCAAAGAGCAGCTAAAAGACGTGTTGAGCCATTCCGGCCTTTAGCCAGAAACACAAATAACTTATTTCATAATTTTAGATAAATCCCTTGTTATTTAATCTAGACCTTTCTATAAAGTTGAGCTCTACTTCTTTGCTGCAGTTAAGGCTGATAGGACAGATATTTAGTCCAATCGTGCCTTGGAATCTAAACATTCCTTACTTGTATCATTATCCTTACTTAAAAAATAAAGGTAGTACCCTGGTTGTACTTTACCAGCAACCTGGGACGTGTCATGTAGTCACGTAAGATCTTAAAGGAATACTTTACCCACATAATGACCAATGACCATAATGACCAATTATAACAATTATTAATTATTAACAATTAATTCTAGTCCTATCTTACATGCCTCAACAGAAAATATCTAAAATAAATCCTCGATGAATTAAAGTATCAGGGTCCACGTTTAACAACTCCCGTTAGCTTTTCTTCAAGGATTCAAAATATCACATCATGAGGAAATAGTATCACATTCATAATTTAGTGGCTGAAGTATTCCTTTAAGACTTTTTTGACACAGCTCTTACTCACACCACCATCTGTCACTGTGCTACGTAACACATTTGATGTCAGAATTAAACATTTGAGATGAACCGTAAAATACAGTTTAAGGGGTACACAAAAGGCTTTGGAGTTCTCAGTGACGGTCGTAGCAGCTCGACATGATCACGCTATGTACAAACGTGGATACGGTGATGATTTATTGGTGTAAAAAAAGGCTCCATGTCGCACCCTAAGTGCACAAATTAGACTGCATACCGAATACGTTGGGTTGAATCAGACTCGACTTGAATTTTGAAAGCCTGCGACTCATGACTCACTTTTTAGCCTCGGCGGCTCCTGTGACACCATGACATCGGTTCTGACAATCTCCCGTTGCCTGGCAGATACATAAAATACTGTTTTTCGGCTGTTTTTGTTGTTGTTGTAAGTTTCACATCCACTCTGAACCAAAGCCACCAGCAGCCATTGAGAACGCTGTGAATGGAGATTACCTCCTGAAATCTCCCGAATCCCTCCTAGACACCACCAGGCTGCACAGACAGTTACAAATTGGTGTTTGGAAGACATGCCTCTGAAGATAATTAGCTTTACTTTCGAGGATTACGCCGTGAACAACAAAACGGGAACCGCAATTTGCAAGACCTGGAGGGTGGCACGTTGCTGGCATATAGACGTACAACTTTAAACTTTGTACCATTTGAGTATTAAGTAAAGACAGGTTAGTTGGTGAAACTTTGTAATGAAAAGCACAAAGTGTAAGCTGTAAAAGTAATTTAAGTGCTGTTTTTTAATATTTGACATGGGAGAAATATGAACTTCCTTTAACATGTGCATTGATTGGTTCATTGGACTTTGTAAAATATTTTTTAAGGTAGTATTTATTTTTGTTAAAATTAAGGTTGTAATAAAGTGGCCACTTTAAAAAAATCTGTTGTTATCGAGATGTTTTATATAGACATTTCTGTAGGTTTGTATCTGTAAGAAGTTCAAAATACACTTTGTCATTTCTTATTTTCAATCTATTAGATTTTATTTTTGTTCATTATTCAACAATCCTGTTGAGTGTGTGTGAATTTTACTTGAATGAGTTTTTATTTATTTAGCGTTATTTCAAAAAATCTGAGTTTCATCTCTTCTGTGCCTCCTGAGCTTCCATAGCCCTGTCTTTCCCTCATAATAGTTTGATATTCGTGAAGCTGATGTAAAGAAGGAAGACAATGTGGTGTTTTACTGTCTTCGGCAAGAGCAAATAAAAGCTGGAAAAGAAACCTTCTGAGCCGACTTCTACACATCCACATGGTATATCTCTTGAACACAAAACATCCAACCCTCTGACAGGTCACTAAAGTATTCACACCACTATGTCTATGTTCGCTACTACAACTGTGTTCAAGTTGTGTCAAGCAATTTAGCATCACTTATATGGAATATATATACGAAGCGCTGTCCTTGAGAAACGGTCAAATGCACCTGTTTTGTAAAGGATTCGTCATTTGAATAGTTAAAAACAAACACATTTCAATATAGATCAAATGAGCCCGAAATGCAACTTGAACAGGGGTTGAAAATAAATAAAAACAACATTTATTTATTTTAGTGACAGCGAGTCCTTAATTTGTTGTCACACTGTTGTTTGTGTCGCCTTTCTGGTTCACATCTACGTCAACATTAGGTCACGTGCCCTTTTAACAATACAAGAAATATCCTGGTAGGTTAATTAATTCTCGTAAAGAGTCAAGGCGAGTGGAAATCTGAAAACGTGAGGTCATTGCTGCCTGGCAGACTTTCTTTGGAGAGGAACGCATACACAGCAGCGTTTTTTACATTATACTGTTTCTAAAGGGAACATAATGTTGGCCATTACCTCTGTACATCTGGAGTTATTTGCACAGAGCTTTTATCTGCTTCCTTTTCTAAGTGCGACTCATCGCAAAAGTATGATCTATCCACCCAAATGATGAAGACGAGATGATTATTTGTCTTTTTTGACCAGTTCAACTGAACTTTAAAAAACACTCCTCATGTTCTTTGAACTCATTCATAGTCAGAGGTCACACGCTTAATGAAAAGGATTAAAAAGAAGAAGAACAATTATTGTGTTTCAGAAAATTCAGTTCATTTGTTCTGACTCGATTTCTTTCTGAAATCCTTTTGAAATAAAAAGACGAGAACTAAACGGATAAAAGAATCACCCGATCCTCATCTAAAAGTCCATTGAATTAAACAAAATGATGTTAACCATAGAGTGCACCTTTGGTTCCCCCCCGCTTGAGATCAATGGGTTTTTGAATGGCTTGTGGGTTTAGATAAAGTGGAAGACTTCCATTGGGTCTTTGTCAAGGAAAAACCAGTGAAAAGCGAACTTCCGGGTCCGCGGAACTCTATTCATGTCCACATCAAAGCCTGTGATCAGGTATCTCACGTTGGCACTGCGTGATTTCAAGGAATCACAGGGCAATTACCCACAATGCAACTTTAAAACAAATAGCAGAGCACCAAAGATATGCAATGTAACTGAAGATGGGTGTCAGAGAGGGGTGGATGCGTCAATGTTTTGGGACGGGGCTTCTGTCACGTCATCGGCCGACCTCATCCAAGGACTCGGAGAATGTGGATACAAAAGGATGAAAGCAGCAACGGATGTACAAAACACGAGGCTTTTGGGCATACCGAGCAAGATTATGTCTGTTATATCTGTATTATATCTGTATAATCCTGCAGGAGACATTGGCTTCTGTGTGTTCCTTGTTAACTTTATGGCGAATGCTCCTTAAAAAAAAGGTCAGGAACTTCGGGAGCGTGAGGCAATAGTGCAAACCCGCGAATAAACACGGCTGACACAGTCAGGTTTTTTTGAAATTGTTCATTATAGGTCAAAAGAAAGCGGGAGAACTTCAGGGTCAGATGTCATGTTTTGATGTCAGCCCCTCAGGAGTAAAGGATTTCTTTTCACGTCGGGAAGATGATGGAGAGGACGGAGACATCCCGCACTGACCGTGCCTTCAATAGCCCACACTGCGATACAGACGAGGGACATTCTTTTATTCAGTTAGGGCCAAAGCCGCGGTAATGAGCGCGCCGCGGTGTACACAAGCCGACTGGCCACAGGGACCACGTTAGATGGGAGAGTTTTCACCGAGTCACGTAAATAAGAGCATAAATAGAAAAAAATCTCTCAATACAAAATACAAAACTGACCTCGAGGGACATGAACTCTTCTCTATTATTTTGTAATTCCATTATAATTTCATTTTTTCCATGAAGTTTTAGGTTGTTGTGGATATAAACTGGGTTTTTGAACTTTTTCTTTCATCATTATGAGAATGTCCGTATCTCTCGATATTCCCACTCCTTGCTAGTGTGTTTACAAGTTTGTTTGTTTTTCGGATGATATTTGGCACAGAGACCACAGAGTTAAAGTTTTCACTAATCCAGTTATCTATTGCAACACTTAATGGACAGATTAGCACTAAATTGAGATCAGACGTTCATGCATTCTGATGCCGATTGGAATTGCCTCCGATTTAGCCTAAAATGCTGTAGTTACGAGCCCTCATACATCATTTATCAGCTCACAGGAACAACTACAAAACGTGTCTCTCACTACCATAGGAAATATATCATTTCACAGCAATAAAAAAATAGATATTATAAAATAAAATATAGAAGGAATCATGATTTTTGTTTTTAAAGCTCTGGTACTGGATTGGTTCTTCGTATTGGTTGATATGCAAGTTCAAGAACCGCACAAAAGAAAATGTCATCAGAACATCTTTCATTCTGAAGAATGTGGTGATCCTCTCCTTTTTTCGTTGAGTGCCCTCAGCGAGTCCAAGTTTTTTTTAACGGATCCAGTCAAATATCCCAACATGACCTTCATGGATCTCAGACCGTCTCCAGATCCTAAAGATGTTGGTGAGTCCCGGACTTCTGCAGTGGTGCCGCCGTGAAGTTGACCCTCCTGACCGATTATGGAATCCAGAAGATCCAGAAGATCCAGAAGATCCTGTTCCCCTCAGCACTTTTCCTCCTAACGCCATGTCCGGTTCAACAAGGCGTCCAATACTTTGGTTTAAGACCAAATACCTACAATACCAGAAACATTTCCATCACCCTCCGATGTACAGTGTGCACTCTGATTGGCAGCAATGTACATCCTTACAGACTAAACTCAGGTTGTGAACATGGTCAACATTAAACCTGCTCAACATTATCACATTAGTGTTGTCATTGTGAGCGTGTTAGCATGCCAATGTTAGCATTTAGCTCACTGAGCTAAGTGAGTAAAGGGTAGCTTTAGAAGTTCAATTAAATTCAGTTCATTTTATATAGCCCAATATCACCAATTACAAATTAGCTTAAGAGGGCTTTACAATCTGTACACACGCAAGATCCCTGACCTTTGACCTCACCTTGGTTCAGGAAAAACTACCAAAAAATTAAAAAAACACTTATACAAGAGGAGGATCCCTCTCCAGGATGGACAGAAGCAATAGATGTCATGTGACCATGAATCATTACAGAGTTACATAAACACATTCAATAAATATAACAGAAGTCGAGTCTTATTCGTGAATGGGTCTCATGATTAGAGATGATTTTCTTGTACGCAATCTAAAATAAAACACAGAGGGCTTTCAATGTTGTTCCTCCCTCTTGCAAATGCTGTTTATTTTTGTGGATATCATTTTTCTTGTATAGTGATGACTCAGGGATGACTCCTCGTCTCCCCATTCACATTCCATGACATGTTTTTCTACTGTAATTCGTCATTTTGTGACACAAAGGAAATCACTAGCATGAAGTATCCATCCTGGCTCAGAGAGATATGACAAGTTGATGAGCGGTGAGCGAACACAAGACTGTAAACACAATCACGGTGAAGAATGTAAACACTTAGATCATGTGGACTATTTGGAGAAAAGTTAAATACATTTTCTAGAGACACTTCAGGGTTAAAAACTACACAAAATGGAACAAGTTCATTAAACTCAGGAAGTTGGGTTGATCACTTTAACCTAATATTGGTTAATGTTGACTAGAATGACAGAATAACTACAGAATAACTCCATTTCTGCCCCCTCCCTCTGGAACTCTCTCCCCAAAATCATCCGAGACCGCACCGAACTTTCATCATTCAAATCACAAATCAAAACCCACCTGTTCAAAACTGCTTTTAATGTGTGATTGTGCGCTCTGTATGTTCTTATTTGCTTTTATCGTGTGTTTTATCGTAATTTATAATGCATAGCTTTTAGGATTTTTTCTAATTATGTGTTGTAAAGCATCTTTGAGTACTATGAAAAGCGCTATATAAATCGTATGTATTATTATTATTATTATTATTATTATTATTATTAATAATAATGTTATCTCAAAAGTCTTTATTATTTTCTATTAAATACAATATGATTTAAAGGTGCCAAATTAGATCTTCAGTGCATTAATGGTCAGATGTTAAAATCGGAATTAATTAATGTTTACTAGAAAAAAAGAAAAAGTTGTTTTTTAAACCCTCTCAAGTAATTTAACGGCAATGAGTTCCCTACACCGCCCACAGAATGTCGCTGCAGGCGAATATCAACCTGTGACCGAGCTGTAATCTCTTTTGACTTTCATGTGTGGACGGAGGCTTGAAGTCTACATGCTGCCTGATGTACATGAAGCATAATGTAACGTTGTATGTGACATAAAAGGGGTGCACTGTACACGGCGTTGGCAGCTTAGGCAAATACAGCTGAAACAAACAGCTGGTGTCCTCTGCACATGCAGCATTCCACATCTCACACACCATGTGCATGCATTCAGTGTAATCCTGTTTGTTGTTCCATTATTCTCCACCACACAGATTGTTTCAACAAGAGGAAAGGGACAACGTGGTTTTGTCTGTGTGTGGCTCTGTTTTCTCACAATAAAATGTATAATTGTTTTCATTCTTTCTCACATAACATCGCTATATATTTCCTGTTTAGCATTGACATATGAGTTATTTAAAGCTATGACCAGGGTGGATGTGACTTTTCATGCTTGTTTTTTCTTCTATGCAATTAATATTTTGACTTTTCCAATTAAGATTATACATACAAGACATGTCTTATTTTCTAAAATATGATACTATTTAACCACCCAGGATTATGTGTTTATAATATATATACATAATTATATATATATATAATATTATTCTAATATATATATAGGAATATCTATCTATATATATATATATATATATATATATATATATATATATATATAGATATATATAGATACATATATAGATATTCCTATCTATTTAGATATTTAAATAGCATTATATTTTAGAAAATAAGACATATTTACATATTCATGGGTGGTTAATATATATATATATATATATATATATATATATATATATATATATATATATATATATATATATATATATATATATATATATGGCACAGAGATTCCCCCCAAAGAAGTGAGATCTGCTGTCAAGTTGTGTTACAAATATATTTGAAAATACATATTTAAATTGTTTTACATTAAATGTATTTTTTTTTACAAAATGTGACAAAAATTCAGTTTGGAAATTCTCCACTGATTATTAATATGTTTTTCAAGGAGTCAGTATAGTCGGATACTTTTGTTTTGGTTTTACTAATTACATTAAATATAAGTGTCCCAGTACACCATGACAGTGTGTCAGTGAAGCACAATACCAGGGCCCGGAAAATTAAGTCAATGAAATTCAGCCAATCTTTAATTTAACATGCTACACTTTGCTTTTCCCTCTCTGACATGTCAAAATGGGACTATTGCCATGTTTTGTGGACCAATCAGAAGCCAGCTGTTCACATAAGCTGCAGCATGTTAATTGTAAGCTAGCTAGTAGCCTACAGACCTTATTTGACAAAATAACAATGTAGAATCAAATTGTACTGTATTTATTGTATATTTGTAAACATTCTCCAAAAATATACATGTAATGTCTTAACTTTATAGAAAGGAAAAGGTCAGAAGAAGAAAAAAAGCGTTCATTCTTTGAACCAAGGAAGTGAATAAGCTGTGTTTTCCTCAACATTGTGTTAATTACTGTCATTTATAAGCCGGAATGGAGTTGGCTGTAAGGCAGATCCTGGATCAGTAAGGTCCTGACTAAATATGAGTAATCTCGCTCAGCCAGAGCCGACAGATCATCTCGCTGACACGTTAGCATTAGCATGTTGAGTGGAATTAGAGCGTTAAAAGAAAAACAAGGAAAAAGAAGGATCATGGTCTCCTGATGTTGATGACGTTTCTGTGTTATTACTTTATCTTAGAGACTAGACTTTTGTTCTGGAGGGATGAATTTCATAATCGAAATATAAACGCGTTTCGCAACATAACATTTTGCACCTAAAACCGCTGTACACTTGTAAAGGTTAAAGTACCTTAACAAGTTCTCCGACACAATCCAAATTTCTTCTCAGCCTTTTGCGACCTTCCGTGACACTCAGCCCCCTTTTCTTTCTTTTTGCTTTTTTTTCTCTCAAAGCAACATGAAACAAACCAGAGAGCAAGCAATTTTATTGTTCAGTGGTATCTTTAATTGTGATGAAAAGGATTATGTAGATTTCTGTAAGCCTCCTGACAAGACATATTTTAAAGTGAAAAGGCCATAGAACAGGAATATGTGTCAGTGGCGGAGGCTTAGTGGAACGTCTTCTCAATAATAGGGTAATCCTGGAGTCTAGGGATCCCTCATTTACCCTCTCAGCCGAGAGATGATGTGCACTGGTCTCCAATTATAGCCCATGGTCTCTTAAAAGACAAAGGAAAGGACTCAGACTGTGTGACTAAATGTCATAAAGATATTGCCTTTATCTTTATTACTTCTTACAGAAAAGTATTGAGCAGCATTACAAAGGGGAAAGAACCCATAAACTGTACCCTATTCCACAAAAACACAAAGAAACAAACAACAATGCAGTTTAGATCATATTGGCAGACGTTTTTTGTGGAACGCAACATAGAATAAGTGGTTTGTCCCTTCTGGGCTACAGTAGCTCCTTTATGTTGAATTAAACTAGATAAAGACTAAATACTAAGGTGACAAAAATACAATAATTATTGTTTTCAGGTGATTATACAGATAAGAAAAATACCTATCGATATTAAATTATATTTCTGATTCTTCTAAATTATACAAACAGTTCTCGTCTTTAAATGTAACGTCTTCGCTTTGAACTAATAAACAAACACATATATGTCTCAGTGTGACGACCCTCTCTGCCATTGGCTCGTGTCCCTGCAGGGGGGCGTGGCCAAGGGTCGTCAGGAGAGTGGAAACACCTGAGGTAATCAGCAGCATGGGCAACACCTGGTCCTTGTGTGCCAGTTCGCTCTCGCTCTCCCTCTTACCTTCTCTTTCCCTCCTCTCCTCTGGCTCTCTTTCCTTCTCTTTCCCTCCTCTCTCTTTCCTTCTCTTTCTCTCCTCTCTATATTTCCTTCTCTTTCCTTGCTCTCCTCTCTCTCCTTCTTTTTCCCTGCTCACTTCTCTCGCTTTCCCTCCTCTCTCATTCCTTCTCCTTTCCTTCTCTCCTCTCTCTTTCCTTCTCTTTCCCTGCTTTCCTCTCTTTTTCCCTCCTCTCCTCTCCTCTCTCACTCTTTCCTTCTTTTTCCCTGCTCACTTATTTCCTTCTCTTTTTCTCCTCTTTTCTTCTCTTTCCCTGCTCTCCTCTCTTTCCCTCCTCTCCTCTCTCACTCTTTCCTTCTTTTTCCCTGCTCACTTCTCTCGCTTTCCTTCCTCTCTTTCCTTCTCTCCTCTCTCTTTCCTTCTCTTTTTCTCCTTTCCTTCTCTCCTCTCTCTCTTTTCTTCTTTCCCTGCTCTCCTCTCTCTTTCCCTCCTCTCCTCTCTCACTCCTTTCTTCTCTTTCTCTCCTCTCATCTCCACCTTCTCTTGCCCTAATCTCTCTTTCCTTCACTTTTTCCTCCTCTCCTCTTTCCTTCTCTTTCCCTCATCTCTCTTTCCCTCCTCTCTCTTTCCCTCTCTTTTCTTCTTTCCCTCCCTCCCTCTCTGCAGCTCTCTCTCTCTGTTCATGCCTCCTAAATTAAATAAAACCCTTTCTGTTAACTACTACTTGTGTGTTTCCCTCTTCTATTGTCGTGGCTGACCTATCAGCCCCACAATGAAGCTTTAACCGCGTATCAATAATCACCGAGCCTGAGCACGTTGGCACTGTTCATCAAACCGCCATAAACACGCAGACCTGAGAAACAGATGTTCCTTTCTCCCGTTCAACACCTATTAAAATACACGACTAAAACGTGCACCGCTACCGCAGGTGGAGGGTCTTCCTCTGGCGATAATGAGCCGTGGAGCGAGCATCTCCAAATGATAACGCTCAGAAACTCACCTACAAAATATTAAAGCGACACTATGTAACAATTCCTACCTTAAAATAACAGCTTGAAATAAATTGTGCCGCTACAATGACTTTTAATATGTCGATTTCCGGCTCCGCCACTGCCATCGGGGGTCTGTGGGCTAAAAACCCGACTATGTAAGATTGTTGAGCCGTCCGGTCCTTGGACCTGCTTTCTGTCAGTGATGACCAACGTCACATAGTCCAGTCCACCTCACAGGGGACTTTTTATTGTCTCCGCTACGCGACGCGTGGAGACAGAGAGACATGCTGCTGTGGAGACGACCAATAACAGACGTTTAGTTTAATAAAAGAACAAAGACGTCTTTAAGAAAGGACCTGACATTACTGCTGCTGTCATCTGGAGGAGAGAGAAAGTTACAGGGGGGCGAAGGAGATTTTTTTTTTTTTTTACTCAAACTCAAAAGAGCCATATGCGTCACCAGATTAAATAGCGCCCCCTTCAGGTTAAATACCTGAAGGGGGCGCTACAAGGGAAAAACTACATAACGGGGCTTTAAAGAGAAAATGCGTGAAAAATAACAAAAACAAAATGCAGCTGTTTGTGCTGCTGGATCGTGGACCATGCCTACTACGAACTATTCATACACTCCATCATATTCATTGAATGTGTTGTAAAGGTGCGTTCACACCAAAGGCGACGCGATTTTTTCGTGTGACCGAATTCCATGAAAAATTCCATGAAAAGTCAACGTGTGGCTGCGATAGACGCAACCTTTTCCGAACGGCGCGTTTAGGGTGTTTCGGGCGACGCGTTTACCGAGTTCAAATATTTCAACTTTGAGGCAATAATTTCGCAACTTGGGCCAATCAGCTCTCGAGTTGCTCATCATTCAATTCAATTCAATTCAGTTTATTTGTATAGACCAATTTAACAAATTACTAATTTGTCTCGGAGTGCTTTACAATGTACACATAGACATCCCTGCCCCAAAACCTCACATCGGATCAGGAAAAACTCCCAAATAACCCTTCAGGGGGAAAAAAGGGAAGAAACCTTGAGGAGAGAACATAGGAGGTTCCCTCTCCAGGATGGACAGAACAATAGATGTCAATGTCAAAATACATTCAATGAATTTAACAGTTTATGAATAGTTCATAGTAGGCATAATCCATGCTGTCCCGCCGCTGTTGCACCAGAAGAAGGAGGATAATAATGTTATGAACGCAATAACATATATTATATATTATAATGTTATGAAGACAATAACAGCGTTGAGATGTTCCGCTCTCGTAGCGCTGGAAGCCGGAAGTCTTTCAGACGTAACATAACTTCATCGGTGAAAGTGACCGAGCTGTGTGAGCCTACGGGTGATGTCATCAACCCAAACACCAGGGCGTTAGATGTTCCGACGTGTGTGGGATGTCCTCAACAAGTATAACGCAGAACTAGTGGTTAATTATTCCGTGGTGGATGAAGGAGATGATAACGGTCTTTACGGAGACGAGCCACAGAGTTAAGCCACAGAGTTAAGCCCCGCCCCTCACAGAGCGTGTAAGCAATGAATGACCGAGCGAGTAAACTCACGTGTTTTGGAATCCTCCTCTGTTTCTATCCTGAAGGTTTCTTCCCTTTTTTCCCCCTTGAAAGATTTTTCTCTATTTCTTGGGAGCTTTTCCGGATCCGATGTGAGGTCAAAGGTCAGGGATGTCATATGTGTACAGATTGTAAATCTCTAGGAGGCAAATGTGTGATATCGGGCGAATTGATTTGCAAAAGTCAGAGTAACAACACTATTTTGACAGACGCTATTTTCTCTGTGGTTTAAAAAATATATATATATATGTTACCGGATATACACACAGTAAACAAGACTGATTTCTGGTAGTAGCTCCTCTGAGAAAACATCACGACGTGCGAATGGTTGCTTGAAAAATGCGCCGATGCTTTTTGATTTCTCGATTTCACCGGAACACAAGTGAATCGCGAGAGGTGGCGTTGGCGCGAGGCGAGGACTGACTCCCCGGCGTCTGCATTCGGTGTCTACTGCAAACAAAAGAGTGGGTTGATGAATAAAGAACAGGAAAGTGATTTGTGTGTGGAGGATAAACAAAGACTAATTGCTGCAGGAGGTCAGCATCCCGAATAACAGACTCAAAGCAAACGGGTGTTGCCGTAGAATCACAACGGTCACAGTTATTTAATAACCTGAATGGGCAATTTCGTAGTGAATCCTTCAGAGAAAGGGGGGGGGGGGGCACAAAAATAGTTGTGAAGAATTGACGACGGACCTCTTTTCAGTGTGAGCGAGATAAAAATTGACCATGAAATCTGGATGCTTGGAATTAAATTGGTTGGAGGAAGAAGAAGGGGGTGGGGGGTGCGTGGAAGGTGTGAGACACAAGTGCCTTTGTGAGAATGCCAAGGTTAATTTGCGCATCAGTTAAATGCATAGAAAGGAGATCTCTTTGGACACAAGAAAGACCTAATAGGTAGAAATGTAGTAAATAGAGTGATTTGTGTTCAGTTTGACATTTCTCTCTCTCTCTCGGGGTCTCGTGGGCGTACGCAGATCTTCCTCCTATGGATTCATCTGGAGTTTTGAAGGATATATTTGACGTTTAAATAACACATCAAAGTGTCAGCAAAGGCTCCAATCATTTGTACTTTTCCGGTGTTAGCAATATGTCAGTGCGATATTCAAATCCACTTGTAGGAACTTGAAACTTGCTTGAGATATTTGATAGCGAAACTTGGAGTCACGAAGACTGGGGAGGAAGCAGGGTGAATGTGTGATGGAGAGATTACAATTCTTTAAAGCCCCATTATTTAGTTTTTCCCTTGTAGCGCCCCCTTCAGGTATTTAACGTTTACTCCAGTGTTGTAAATACCCAGTTACGATAGATCAGGTGTCGTGAAACTTTCTCTATCCTCCAGTTACGTTACAAGTCTGCCTTTCTGGTGCATTCAGGGGCTAAAAAGAAAAATGCATATATACATCAATTAAAAATATCTATGGCATGCCATACAGACATACCATTTTTGAGCTTTGCTCTTTGCAATGACGCGTGAATGATGGTATTGCCGCGGTGAATCCGAGTCGGGTTCATCTCTGAAGTGTCTACGGTGTCAGAAAGCTCCGTAAAGACGTGTATGAAGCTCTCGCCTGGACGTTGAGCTCGTGTTTCACTTCAAAAATGTTCAGCCGCCACACGTTTTGTGACCCTACAATGTGCTTTCAACGTGTAATTCTTTGCATAACCGAAGCCAATAGGTTGGATCTATTCATCCAGGTGGGTTATTATTCTTATCATTCTGAATGATCAAGGATACCTTCTGATATCAGGATGAAAGCATTTTAGAGAGAACTGATCAGAAGAGGCTTCGGAGCCATGGCAACACATACTGTGTAGGCCAAGCTGAACTTTTCATAACAGCAAATTAGTTATTGAGCTCGTAAAGTTCTGCTGCATCCATGCAACAAAAAAACTTTAAAAATGTGTGTATCTAGGCACCCTGCAGTTGTTGTACAGTCTGTTTTGGTAAAAATACTATTATTATTATTATTATTATTAATAATAATATTAATATTAATATGAATAGTAATATTATTATAAGTCAATTTTTATTTAAGTAATGTTGGACAGAAGAGTTTTTTAACTTAAAATTGGTATTAATATTGTTTATTATTATATTAGAGGTTACAAATGCATCATTGACAGTAAAAAAGTTGCATGACAATTTTGAAAATGAAATAAAAACTTGAAATGATCCCTTTTCATCCCCAAAGGCTGGATGTACAGACCAAACAGCAAATTAATTATTGAGCTAGTAAAGTTCTGCTGTTCTATACTGCGAATGCAAACAAATTCTTCAAAAGTTGTGTAACTGGAGCTGCAGTTTTGGTGAATTTAAATAAAGTTAAATAAAAACCTATGTTGGAAAAAAAGAGTTTTGACGGTACTTTTTTTAACTTAAAATTGTTATCAATATTGTTTATTATCACATTAGAGGTTAAAAGTGCATCATTGACAGTAAAAGTTACATGACAATTAAAAAAAATGAAATTATGAACATCAAAATGAATAGATGTTTACCTTAAAGTGTCATAAAAGGACTTTTAGGGCCTGATAAAATACAAAGACAATTTCTCTTTTCATCCCCAAAGGCTGGACGTACAGATCTTACAGCCGCAGTGCATGTGAGCTATTGAAACATCTCTCGTGATCGTATTCGTTCCGTATTTGACTAACCGGCGTCTGAATCATCTGAACTCCAGCAGCAGAGACGAGGAGGCGGTCATCAAGCGATGGCTGATATCGACCAACTCATCCGAGATTGCGCGATTCAAAAAAACTGTCTCTTGGATTGCGAATAAAATAAAATCCTCTCACTCATGAACAAGAGTATGTCATCGACATCAAAGCCACTCTACTAGAAAATGCTGCCACTTGAAAGAGTCTGGTTGGGACCAGCGTCCAATCCATTGCCCCGGGAGGCCCTTTTGTGCATCATGGTAATAGAGAACAAAGAAGGCCCAAACCTTACGCTACTAAAATAGATTCACCAAAACCAATCGGAGTATATTAGCTTGGAAATGACACGGAGGAACGGAGAGATGGAGTTTCAACCCACACCATGAAATTCGTATACTCGGCTACGAAGAAAACAATTCTTGCTGGCCGCGTTGAGCAGCCTCCCTGTTTTTCACTGAGAAAAAGTGACACATGGGGGGTGGGGGGGGGAGAGAGAGTGTGAAGCCTCTTTAATTGCCTTCGGTCACCCACGACGTTGAACCGCGGCGCCACGCAGCTTAGCAAAAAAAGGAACCGGGCAGAGGGGCCTGATAGATATTTTATCGCCCAAGTTTAACGGTTAATGAATTCCCAAAGTGAAATCTGTCGCTTCAAAAAAAATAAAAAAAAATAAAGAGGAAGGCAAATTAAAGGGAGATAGAGAGAGACGGGGGAAGAAAGGAAGTGGAGAGGGTCGACACAGTTTTAAAAAGCCCTATCGTTTGGCCATCCTCGGTTTTTCAATGGAATAAAGAAAACTCAGCCTCTTTCTTCTCCTCTTTTCTTCCCCCGCTTTCTTTTTTCTCTCTCTTCCTCCCATCCTCCTATCTCTCACTCCGCTTTTTCTCAGCAAAAAAAATTCTCATGAATGATTTATATGTGTCTTGTTATCAGCGACGATTTCTATAGACCCCGACGCATTCACCAAGACATTTGTGGCGTAATTGTTAATTTTAATGCCATAATGGCTTCAGATGGGAGCCCTGATTAGACATTTATTACACAATTAAATGAAACATACTCAAGAATCACAAAGGCCTTCCGTAATTATTTCAGGCCATTAATAAAATGGGCATTAAATTATATCGGACACAAAAGAGAAGTGAAATAGATTTCCATTGGAGCAATAGAGGCAGAGAGGGGTAATAGATCCTGCCTGAATTCACTCTGAAATTAATTGTTGCCCAGCCTATTTCCACACTCACAGTGGAATAAATGAATGAGAAAAGAGAGGAAGAGAAGAACGAGTTGGTGGCCGTGAGAGTGAGGGGAGGGGGTTACATTAAGAGCCTCTGATAAAAAAAGCTTTTGTTTGACGCACTACAATGGACCCTCAATTCAAGAGAGAGAGAGAGAATCAGAGAGAGAGTCAGACCAATTTCAATCTTCGTCCACCCCTCCAGAGTTCGAGGTTATATCCTCTTTTCAAGTTTTGTTTGCTTTTGAATAAACAGTTATCAAATATCTTATCTCATATATCTAAACGTGACACTGTGATAGAGATCAGCGTGTGATCACAACGCCGGCCCGAGACATCCAACGCTTAAAAGTAGACTAAAATAGAAGAAAAAAATGGAACAAATGCATATGACAGTGAATCAATCTTTTCTTTCATTAATAAATGACCTGCCAGGTTCAAAGGAGATTCTGTGACTCTTTGACACCGAGTCACCTTCCAGCTGTGGCATAATGGAGGTCAAGCCCGATGGACTAATAAATAGCTGTGATCCAATCAAAATCTTTATCTTTCAGGGGAAAAGGTCAGTTTTTACACAATGATATGGCAACAGTCAGAAGAAGAGCTTTTCTTTGAAATACTATAATCATATATATATATATATATATATATATATATATGATTACCTCATCTCTATCTTTAAAGAACGAGAAAACTTCAGTTTTCTTCTTCTTCTTCTTCTTCTTCTTCTTCTTCTTCTTCTTCTTCTTCTTCTTCTTCTTCTTCTTCTTCTTCTTCTTCTGCGTGATGAAAGGGAGCAGAAGACAATTTATATTTTTAAAGGTTTCTCATTTAAAAAACTACATTATATATATATATATATATATATATATACATATATATACATATGTATATAGGACATACTAATATATATATATATACACTATATATTATTATTTTCTCTCTCTCTATATATATATATATATATATATATATATATATGTATATAGCACAGACTAATATATACATTATGTATACATATATATATATATATTATATGTATATATATTATTATTTATATTATTATTGTCTCTCTCTCTCTCTATGTATATATGTGTATAGCACAGACTAATTTGTATCTTATACTCTCACTCTGATGCAGCTGTATATAACTGAGAGATATCTGTCTATGGTAATATTTTCACATTAATACAAACTATTTTGAAGAACATACAATAGAAGAATCAACATAATGCATTTGCCACCTCTCTGAACAGCAAGATTACGATAGTTAAAACACATCAAAGCCCAACGTATGGCTTTATCAGACTTTATAAAACCATTTCCGACGGGGACTCGTACATTGAACCTTCTTTTGAACCGCCGGTCTCTTGAGATCTTCTGTAAAAGTGCAAAAAGAAAATGAGAACTGATATTTCGTAAAGGCTAAAGCAGATCATTCGACTGAAATTAATTAATCATTCGCTGATACAGATTTGTAGGATTTTTCTCCCTCCCATCAGTCTGTCTGGCCTCAAAGGCTTTCAGATTCTTCAACTGTCTCTTTTACGTTATTTCACATTCGAGTTGTCTCTGTCTGACTTTTTTTCCAATAGTCCGGCTTGGATTTTAAAAGCAGCTGTTTGTCCCACTTCATAACTGCAGATCCTGTAAAAAACAACAACAACATAAAACAGGGAGAAAAAGATACAAGATGGTGGTTGATTGATATGTATAATTTTGAGACGTTCAGGAGAAGCAATGTGGAATATTGATTTTTCAATTCCAGTTTCTAATTCATCAGCTGGCTCAGGGGAGCTTTGCTCCATGTCTTGAGGATCAGGACTCGGACTCAGTGGAGGCCCTGGTACAGTGAGAGATAAACAAAATATAGAGTTTGTTGAAATTTACATTTAAAAAAGATGCCACATTTACTGTAATACAACCACCAAATCCAATTTATCAAAATATTATATTTCACAATATTCTGTGTCATATTTAGAGTCAATTACTGAGCCTGAATGTCATTGGGTACACACTCCTACAGTCAAATGATGTCCACTGATGAGGTATGACTTTGGGCTATAATGAGAGTTAATAGTTGAGTATAAATGTGTCATAGGTCTTATCATACTTTGAAGGAACAGCTTGTTATTTAATTACAGAATGTAGTTTAACAGTGAATAACATCACAGTTGTACGTCATTTAATGTGGCCCCTGATGGCTCGAAAAACACGTGCTCACCTTTTCTTCAAGAAATGGAAAAAAAAACATCCCGTGCTTTTATTATGAAGGTTTCAAATAAAATGGATTTTTTAAAATAATATTAGAGAAATGTTCTTGTGTACCAAATGTCTACAGTCAAATAGACAATAATCAAATGCAAAGAGAGTTATTCAATAATATTTGCGTGGTCTTTGCATCATCATGTTCTAAGCCATAACGGCATTTATTAAACTACCTTGTGTTTTGCTTGGGCATTAAACTAATACATATATTATTAAAATATACAAAATATACTTTTAAACGATCACAAAAGACGAGCCAATTAAGATTAACACGAAACTGGAAATTTTGGTTCGTGAGAGAGTGTTACTCAAGTTAGCCAGAATAAAACTCCTCTGGGCTTTTTCTCAGGAAGTACAGACGAGGATTCTGGATTCAACAACTATCTTGGTAAATATTTGACCCACAGAACTCTCGACCTGTATATCTTCAGCCCAAACATCCTCTATAGTGTACGGAGGTATGGGATCGTTGCCGTACCGATGATAGGAACTCTTCTCCCGACGACGGCGTGTTTCATGTAAGCAGTTTGAGGTGCTTAGGTTGCTTTGGATGACTCAAATGGAAGTTCGGAATAGGATCCGCATCCAATATGTGCGAGCGAGGATCCCGAAGTGTTCCTTTGGGACCACCAGTCAAGAACGTAGATGAGTTTCAGCTGTGGACATGATAGGAGGGCTGAGAGTCAACGAGGGTTTGGGACTTGGGGAGTTGAACTGGACAATAGGAGGAACTTGAAAGAACCAACACTGATGACCTGATAAAAAAAACCTTTGGAGAACCTGTATGCAGGGCTATATCTTCTGGACCTGGATATATTGTCTGGACACCGTCTTTTTTCAAGTCGTGAATGACCAAAGCTGAAGCGGATCTTGTCCCGTATCCACTTCTGGCTCCTGACCTGGATAGACAACTACACAAAAAAAGGCGATGTAGCAGTACTCAGATTCTAGACTTGGCGTCTAGATGCGTCGATTCCTGGGCGGCCATCGGGAAATGGAGGGTATACCCTCTAGGCACCTGTTGAGGTTTCCCATCTGGCTACCTACTAGACAGGGGAAAGAAAAGCTTAGATTGACGGAAGAGCCCAAGAGTTAGAAGACTTAAAGAACTAAGACACGAATTGCCAACCTTCTATTGCATACAACGTCCTGGAGAGTACGAGAGTAGTCAGAAGAGCGTGATCGATCGTGGGCTGGACTGCTTCATTGACAGGAGAGATTGGTTAGGTACAGCACTAAGTGAGCAGCCTCAGAGGAGAAGATGATGATGATGATGATGATGATGATGATGATGATGATGATGATGATGATGATGATGATGATGATGATGATGGTGTTGTCTTCCAGATGGCAGAAAACCAATGTAGGGCCGTCATGATTCCACATCAGGCAGAGACAATGCTCGCAATGGAAGTGAAGAGGACAGGGGAGGTCGTAGGAGCCATTGACGGACTTGAGGGTAACAGGATATTTCTGATTATTGGACCGTGTAAAAATGAAGGTGGAATAGAGTCCAAGTGGTTCACCACTAGTTGGACCTTTCTGGTCTGAATGTAGGCTATAGGTGTCAAAAGTCAGCCAGTGGTTATATTCTTCAATGGCCTCCTGCATATGGTCTGCAGTGCCCAGTGGCGGATTTCATAGTTTTTGTTTTGCAGAGTTAAGGAAAGGACAAAATGCAGAAGGGCGGAGCTTCTGGATCTGAGAAGACACATAAAAGCTAGGCCCAAGATATTGGACACGCTAATCTTTAACCTGTTAAACTTCTCAAAGTTTGTTGTGTTGTTTGTGATATTATGGCTTCGGGGGAGGAAGTCCATCAAGCAGCGCTTAACCACGGCAAAAATTCTACATCTATCGTTTCATTATCTCAGCGCTTTCGCAAAATTCTTAAATCGGATGCTCTGTATTTAGACCGTATCACTTTTAAAAAAGGGTAAATTTATGCTTTGTGAGCATTAAACTGTAAAAAAAAAACACCATAACAAGTATTAAAATGTATGCATGTGTAACGTATGCAGTAATATTGAATGTATTTCATTCTGGGTATGCATGTTCTGTTATTGTTTAGCAGGAGTTCAGATTCTCATTTATACTTCTTATCTAGTGAGTCGCAGTGTGTGAAAGGCTCAAATCCCTTTGCGAGGAAGGCCAGCTCCAAATGAGCTTTTTTCTCTCTTAATGAAGGTCAGGAGAGAGCCACATCTTTCCTTTTGTGATAATTTATCCCTATCTCCTGTTATCTCTGTGGCCCCTTTAATCCTAATTGTATTGTATAATTGTGGGATGTGCACCTCGCGGTCTTTGAAGTATTGCCCCTATCCTTTCATTATTACCCGATGCCTTGAACCTTTGTACATTTCTTCTTTCTCCTGCTCTGCTCTTTACTATCCAGTGTTGCAGAATAAAAGAGAGAGCAGCTTAAGTTTAGTCTTTTTAAAAATATTGTATTGAAGTCAGACTTCTATCTTATACTGAGAAATTGCAACCACAAAGATATGATATATATATGGATATTTTTGGTAATGTATGCCCCGTGATGGCACTATACATCTCACATATACTGCTCATAGCTATTGGAAATGCTTCTCAGTGTGAATGAATGGTAATGTCAAGGATAATGTACAAAAGATCTACCGAATTATGAGCTCCATTTGAGTTATCGAATGATGTCATTACAGAATTTTTGTATACTTACATTGTAAGTATAATTATCAACGATTCAAGCGTGCCTAAACATGTTTGTATGATTTCTAGGGACAACATGGATAAATATACTATAATATAAATGAATGCTTTCTTTGAAAATAGTCGGTGTCAGTTATAGTTCAAATTGTGTTGCATATTCAGTAGATGAGGTCATTTTCAAGGGGAGCTAGTGAGGAGACATGCCAATAAACTGTCCTTCAACCAGGAGGCACATGGTCCAGGAGCCATGGGGATCTCACTGAGTTTGTTGTTGCTAAACTTTATGTGTGTGTGTGTGTGTGTGTGTGTGTGTGTTTTCTTTTCTTTTCACATCTTTTGTGCCCACCAATTATGTACATAACCATGAAGTCACCACCTGTCAATGCTCATAATTCACCTTGTAAATACCAATTAGATACAACCACAATAGGCTCTGCTATAGGACACGCTGTATTGACAAGGCACTTGTTAATGTACAGTTAACCCCAAACTGAAGCTTCCCTATAGGGACAGACATGCAGTCGGTTCACATTGTGACAACATGAAAACGTGTTCTTATTACAATTCATGGTGCAAAAATGTATTGGTTCCAAATGTGCAGTAGTTCTTCCACACACAAATAGGCTTAAAAACAGACTGCTGGTGATAAAAGAAAAAAAGTTCTGAAAGTTATAGTTGTGTCTTTCTATATATATATATATATATATATATATATATATATATATATATATATATATGTTTTTTTCTTCTTTTTCAGAGAACCATCACTAAATGGGATGGAGATACAATGAGAGGCATTGAAATGTCAACCCTAGCTTTTAAGAGTTTTTGAGGGAGGACGCAAGTGTGCAGTGAAGAAACCCTCTTACCGCCTCAGCACCATGGACAGTTCCGGTGGGGAGGGGGAGGGGTGGAGAGGGGGGGGGGGGGGGCTTACCTCCATGCTCTCCACGGGGGCCCAAGTTGGCTAATAGGCTCTCTGTGTGTCAGGCCGCTCCCGATTCACTCTGTAAGGCGAGATGGATGGACATGTGTCCTTAGATAATCCCAGTTTTGTGTGTGTTTGTGTTTGTGTGTGTGTGTGTTTGTGTTTGTGTGTGTGTGTGTGTGTGTGTTTGTGTTTGTGTGTGTGTTTGTGTTTGTGTGTGTGGTGGGTGCTAGGGGGGTCACGTGCGTAACTCTTGTGTGTTATTTTGTATTTATTAGTTAGTAATGGGGTGTTAAATGGATAACAATACACGGTATCCACCAGTTGTTATTCTTATAATAACTTATACTGACCATTTGCTTTAATAATTTCTACAGCACTTTTCTAAAAAAACACTTGAGAATATATAAACGGCCTATTCTTATTGTCTCTTTTCTTCTTCATCTCCTTATTGTTTGATCAAATCCTTTCATGTTTCCTATAATGGAAATAAGTGTTTTGCTGTGTGTGTGTGTGTGCGTGAGAAAGAGAGAGAGAGAGAGAGAGAGAGAGTGTGCGCGTGCGTGCGTGTGTGTGTGTGTGTGTGTGCGTGTGTGAGAGAGAGAGAGAGAGAGAGAGAGAGAGAGAGTAAAACCTGAACTATGTTATGCATATTGGTCATTATTTTGTACCTAAACGATTATATATTGAAAAGAAGAGAAACTGCTGCTGGAAAATATGATGATAATAATAATAATAATAATAATAATAATAATAATAATAATAATAATAATAATATTATATCTCAAACCTTCCGCGTTCCTCATTATCCCCGTTTAATTGTCGAGGGAACTTCCGGGAGTGCGTTTTTTTTTTTATAGGAAACATATTAGATCCCCCCCACACACACACCCACACACCCACACACACTCACACAAAAAAACACACACCCACACACACTCCTCGTGAATATAGGAGTTTCAGCCCCTCAAAATAGTCCGGCTATCTAATCTATTGATCTAAAAATGAAGCCGTTATATGTTTATGGATGCCTATTGCACTGTTAAAGCGAAAGAGAGCGCGACGTCATTTAAAAACAAAAAGAAGAAGAACATAGCGCGAACAGCATATATATATATATATATATATATATATATATATATATATATATATATATATATATATATATATATCTCCCTGAAAAACGTTTTTTGTTGTTGTGTTTTACAATGATTTCAGGGGCTATGAAAAGATGCAATGGGAATCTCCTTGTTGCAAGCTACCGATTTGACGCATGCGTGCGCGAGGAGACGCGGAGCAGAGAGAGAGTGAGTGAGAGAGAGAGAGAGAGAGGATGATGGAGAGAGAGAGAGAGAGCGTGAGAAAGAGACACAGATTGGTGTTGAAATAAGGGAATATCAAGAAGGCAGGAGAATAAACTCCATTTCGTCCTATGTTTTTTTTTAATTAGGAAGGGTGGTGGGGGGGCGGTAGAGAATAACAAATAACTTTGGCCTTTTTCTGTTTGTACAGAATAAAAGAAACCTCATGAACACGTCGACTTGAAGGTGGCCACGAGTCAGCCTTGAAAAGTCTCTCATTTCTTCTTCTTAATTAATTCGACACGCGAGCATATTAGAGACACGTCAGTGTGATGTGGTGACTCGTGAAAGCATCCTCTTTCAAGTGGCGCGTGGCGCCTATTTGTGTAACACACACACGCGCGCACACAGAAAGATGAGATGATAATTGCAATAGGACGTGGTCCATCCGGTATGAGTGTGGGTACATATAGACCCATATAGGAAAAGACAACAATAAATACATCTATGGCAGTGTAACAATACAGAAGACTGACTCTCTCTCTCTCCCTCTCGCTTTCCCTCTCTCTCTCTTTCTCTCTCTCTCTTTCTCTGTCTCTCTCTCTCTCTCATATATATATATATATATATATACATATATATATATATATGTATATATACATACATATATGTATATTAATTATATATATATATAGTATACACATGTATATTAATAATATATATACTGTATATGTGTGTATATATATATTATTATTATTATTTATTTAAATACATATGTATATATATATATATATATATATATATATATATATATATATATATATATATATTATTAATATATATAGTATATGAACATTTAAAACGATATCCAATCACAGCATGTTGGCAGTGTAAGAACAAGAGGGAAAAAAAGAAATCATCCATCTGCGTTTTGGTTTTATAATCACAGCTGAAGGAATCATGCATCACGCGCATTAGCCCGGGGCTATTAGGCAGCGGTCCCAATTGAAATTTGCATTTGTGAAACGATCACTCCGCGCCTCCTTAAAACCACACTGTCAAAATCGATGCGAGCTAATGCAACAATTATGGGCTCACAATGGCGGCTCTGCGAGCGCTTACAGTTGATGTAACATTCTCCTGCTGTTTGTAATTCTGTCACTGCGCGAGCCGAGCTTCCAGAAATGCAGGTTCGAATATCGATATGGTTTTAACTGCGCGCGCGCGACCGCGTGTGTGTGTTTGATAGTTATTGTGGCATCTCTCACAGAGGGAAATGCAGGGTGGGGGGGGGAGATTACACCTGCTGAGACACTGATGACAATGTTCCATATATATATATATATATATATATATATATATATATATATATATATATATATATATATATATATATATATATTATTGTCCCTTCGAGTATACTGAACCCTTTACACTGTGGCTTGATGTGTGACCACCCTGCAGCTGCTGAAGTGTCTCTGAGCAAGGCAGGGGTCTGCAGTATGTTTGTTCACTCCAACATCTTGAAGAAATGAAGAGCCTATATTCATTATTAGTGTTGTTATCAAATAGTATTATTCAGAAATAAAGCCAAATATGTATGTATGCACATGTAACTCAACAGTAAGTCCACTGCGGTGTCTCCCGTATGTTTCTATGTGAAGTGGTACATCGGCTGCACGGTACAATGCATTGAAGTCGTGTTTTAACATGAAAAAAAGGAAAAGAAAAGGTGTAAGGTCCGTGTTTGTTGCGATTCATTACATTAAATAGATTTGGGGGAGGGATCCTGAGTCCCCCCCCACACACACGCGCGCGCGCACCCCTCTTTACTTCTTTTTCTTCTTTTTCTTCTTCTTCTTTTTCTCCTCCTTCTTCTTTCTACTATACCGCCCCTGTCTTTGTTTATGTTGTAATGTGCATAACTATATACATATATTCTCTCTTCTTTTTGGGGGAAGAGGAGAAAGGGGGGGGGGGTGTTGAAGGTATTATAATAGCCGGTCTTGGTGCTGATTGGGCGCTCAGGTTGGCGAGTGAACGCCCTGCAGATTATGTCAGATTGCGTGCGGGAACCAAACCAGCCCAGCCTTTGAACTTCACCGCTTTTGGCTCGTATTCGCGCTCTTCCGCTCATTTCCAAGCCAGGTGCTTGACGAGGAACCTTCAGCGCGCGAGAGAGAAAGAGAAAGAGAGAGAGAGTGAGAGAGAGCGGGGAAGAAGAAAGTGTGTCGCAGCAGCAAAGAAAAGAAAATAACACTCTTTTTTTTTGTACGACTCCTGCTAACCGACTGCGGAACATTGCTTTCACCTTTGTGGATTTCTTTACAGCTCACGTGTGTTGCTGTTGCTCTCCGCCGCTGTTTCGCTGCCCGGTGGTCCGACAGTTGTTACCGGACTTGAACGCATCGCTGTGGTTGTTGTTTTTTTAACTGTGGAGAGAAAAGCAAAAAGGTTCGCTGGATTTTTCTCTTTTTTTCTTCTTCTTTTTTAAAATTTTATTTTATTTTTTATTTTATTTAGTGTGTGCCGGTTTCTCTCTCTCCCCCCTCCTCCTTCCCTCCCCCGTCTCCCCTAGACTCAGAACACCCCCCCCCCAGACGTGGCATGATCTGGCATCCGGACAGGTGAATAGTTTCCCCTTCCATCCCGAATAATAACTTTTTTTTTTACTTTCCTCTTTTCTTCGTCGTTAACATTGTGGGATAAATAAAAAAAAAAACAAGAAGAAGAAGAAAAATAAAGAAGCAAAAAGAAGAAAAAGTACACTTTTATTTGTATTTTTTTTTTAGTAGTAGTAAAAAAAACTAAAAACTAAAAAGATGTCTAAGCCCGCCGATCACATCAAGAGACCCATGAACGCCTTCATGGTCTGGTCCCGGGGCCAGAGGAGGAAAATGGCGCAGGAGAATCCCAAAATGCACAACTCGGAGATCAGCAAGAGGCTGGGCGCCGAGTGGAAGCTGCTCTCCGAGTCCGAGAAGAGGCCGTACATCGACGAGGCCAAGCGGCTGCGCGCCCAGCACATGAAGGAGCATCCCGACTACAAGTACCGGCCCCGGCGCAAGCCCAAGAACCTGCTGAAGAAGGACAGGTATGTCTTCCCTCTTCCTTACCTCGGGGACAGCGAGCACCTGAAGGGGCTCTCCATGTCGGCCGCGGACTCCCTGCTGAGCCACTCGGAGAAGGCGCGCGCGTTCCTGCCGCACACGAGCTCCCCGTACTCCTTCCTCGACCCGAGCCAGTTCACCTCCAGCGCCCTCCAGAAGATGACGGAGATGCCGCACGGGTTGAGCGGCGGTTTGCCGTACGCGTCCTCGTTGGGATACCAGAACGGCGCGTTCAGCGCCCTCGGGTGCCCGAGTCAGCACACCCACACCCACCCGTCGCCGACGAACCCGGGCTACGTGGTCCCGTGCAACTGCACCGCCTGGTCCTCGTCGAGTTTACAGCCCCCGGTGGCCTACATACTTTTTCCAGGTATGACCAAGAGTGGGATTGACCCATATTCATCCGCACATGCCGCTGCCATGTAACCCCCACTTAGAGACTCCTTTTCTTTCTTTATTTTCCTTTTCTTTTTTTTTAAAAGTCACTTGAATACTGAAATGCATGTAAATATATTATGGACAGCGCGCCCCCGTTTAAAAAAGAAAAAAGAAAAAAGAGGGAAAAAAGAGGCATGAACAGTATTAATTTGCCTTTGGACTTGTTAAGGCAACAACAACAAAAAAAGGAGGAGAGAAAAAACTAAAGTAAAACTTTTCCAGAAATCCAACAAGTTCCCGACCTGAGCAAAGGAGCTGGGATTTGGTGGGAAAGGACGGCGCCCTGTGAACTGTAAGAATTGTAAATGTTATAACGTTTATGGCAACCAGAAAAAAAGGAGGCCTTTAACTTTATTTATTGTGTACATTTCAATGCCGATATGCTGATTTGTGTTGATTCTTTTTTTGTTGGACATAAGGTACTTCTTTTATTTTGAAAAAAAAGAAGAATTGGGCTTGCACAATTAGCGTTCTTATTTCCTGTATAGGCCTAAGTAGTCTACATTTTTGGCACTCGTAATTTTACGATGTTTAGGTGGTAAAAATCAGGACCTATAGGCTGGATTATATACGGGTCATATTGTTTATATTTATCCAAAACCTGGCACATGAAACTAGACGGTCTATTTAAGATGACACACACATAAAAAAAGAAGAAATAATCATTTACATCCAATTGTTTTTATTTTGTTATCTTATTCCATTTTTTTTAAAACCTGTGGTTCAGTGCTAATATAGTCACACAAGTCATTATTTTTCTTTTGTTTGTTTTGATTTTGTTTTGTTAAGGATAACTTATATTTCAATTCAATGAGTTACGTGTGTATTATCATCTAAGATGGTGATTTAAAACCTGTCATGTTATGGGAAGGATAATGTATAAGGTTGATACCTCCTGCTCTTTGTTCCACTGCTGAGCAAAAGGCATTTCGAATAAAGACAATCCGTCTTCAACGCTATCAACTTCCTGTATTCGTAGGTTATTGGGCACTTGAGATGGAGAAGATAGGGGACGCTGCACGTGTGTGTGTGTGTGTGTGTGTGTGTGAGTGTGCGAGGGGGGGGGGGTTCAACTTGGCGCGCGAGTGAAGCGTGTTTCAAATCGAGAATACTATTATTCATAATAATAATAATAATAATAATGATGCCATTTAATGCATTCTTGAAACGGAAATGATCATTTAAAAACATCATAATACTAAAACAATACATGTTATTGTTACATTTTGAAATGTAGGGCCCGATATAATCAATACTGTTGATATAGGCTCAAAGACAAAAACATCAAAAAGAACAATTAGCATAAAAGAACAATTCCCTTTTATCCCTAAATCGATAACACCTATGGGGGGTTAATTTAAACTATTTAACCACGACACCCCCCACAACGAGGTTGCATTTATTATTATTATCATTAATATTAATATTATTATTTATCAGTATTATTATTTATCAGTATTATTATTATTATTATTATTATTTTTATTGAGGACATTATCTTTGTTAACAATTAAACCGGTGTGAGACGTGCAGCAGCATGGCTCGGTGCTCAGGGTGGAGGTGTGTTTCGACGTTTTTAATGTTGGAGTCGTTTCTTCCCTGAGACTGTGGGGTGAACCTGTTGTGATCTTCTGATGTTTGACGGTTCGGATCCGGAATCCCGCCCGTCCGACCCGTCCGACTGCTTCATCAGCTCGAGGAAGAAGAGCCTTCTCCTTAATTATATGTTCAACTAATGGCACAAACTCAATGGCTTTTTCTTTTTCTTTTCTTCTCTCTCTCTCTCTCTCTCTCTCTCTCTCTCTCTCTCTCTCTCTTCAGCTCTCTCTCTCTCTCTTTCTCACTCTTAAAATCTTTACGTTTGTTTACCCCCCCCCCAAAAAAAAAAAGAAGAAGAAAAGAAAACAGAGAAGGTGCCAAACCACCATCATAATAAGCAGACGCTTATTATCGAGGAGCCCGTTCACGCATGCGTGTTTAAACCCGCATCAACTTGCACAAAGTGAAACGTGCTCGACTCCCGTTAAGACAGCAAAAAAAAAAAAAAAAAAGTGAATGAGAACAGCTTTACAGGAGGAATTATATATGCACGCGCGTGGAAAGATTTCAATGTAAATCCCCCCCCCCCCCCCTCTCTCTCTCTCTCTCTCTCTCCCCCCCCCCCCTCTCACTGTTAATGGGGATCAGGATGCGCGGGCCGCGGTGTGTCTCGCCTCGCATTATGCGACTGTAGTATTAATTAAAATGTTCATTCCCATATCCAAATTGTTTACTTATCTGCCAGGAACATATGCCGGGGAGAAGTTAAGATTCGCGATTCTGCTCTATTGCCCAAGGTGCAATTCAATCCTGGGGAAGGGAAGGAAAGGAAAGGAGGAAGGGAAGGAGGGGAGGGAAATATCAGTTGGGAGAGGACGGGTAGATTTAAAAAAAAATGTTTTTTTTCATGACAGACTTATTCCTTATCTACAGCTGTAAATTAGGGTGATACTTCATTGAACCGTATGTGAAGTTCTACATCAAAGCCCTGAAGCATCCCAATTCAACTTTGAAATTAGACAATTATAATTACTTCCAGGAAGCAGAAATGGATATATTTCTTCTTCTTCTTTTCTTCCTACGTGATGAACATGAGGAGTATACGCGTTCCTTTGTGTACATTTAGCTGTGTGTGTTTTTTTACCACACTGCTATTGAGTTTTTTTTAATTATTTTTTTTGCGTCCTACATTTCATTACTGTGCCGCGATGCGTTCACTACACCTGTAATTATGCAACTTAGTCACGGGAATAGACCGCGCGGCTTCTAACGCCCTGCAATAAATAACCCTAACGATAAACGGCGTCTGAGAGGTATAATGGGAGGGGGGAATTATGATTTGAAATTATAGACCGGCTTTTAAAAGAGTCTCTTTAACTATTTTTTTCACACACACACACACGCACACACACATGCGCACACACACTCCTCTTGACGGGTTTTATTGGAGCACAACAGAGAGAATTCAATCTGCCTTATCTCTCCAGGACTCCTTTTCAGCGCGAGATCAGAGAGGGTGGGTGGGGTGTGGGTGTGTGGGAGGATAATTGTTCTTTATTTTATTTAATTCAGGTCATTTATATGCTTCATTTGGCGATAAAACCAACGAGGAGGGGGGACACTAAGTGTAGCAGGCGCCTTTTTTTGTACTTTTTTAAAAAAAAATGTCGCCCCCACAATATTTCAACCCCCTCCCCCTAAAAAAGAAAATTGTTAAACAGATGAAACAAAAAGAGCGGAAATTTAATTAAAAGCCATGGGTCATTTATATTATTGTATATTATATAACGTTACCCTGAAATTGTCTTCAGTGAATGGAGTTTAATAAGTAGCTGTTGAGTTTTTTATAGGTATTTAGGCATGCTAATTTCCTAAATCAAAAGAGGGGTGGCTCCCCTCGAGAAGAAGAAGAAGAAGAAGAAGAAGAAGAAGAAGAAGAAGAAGAAGAAGAAGAAGAAGAAGAAGAAGAAGAAGAAGAAGAAGAAGAAGAAGAAGAAGAAGAAGAAGGAAAAGCAGAAGAAGGAAAAGAAGAAGAGTCTATTGATGATGATGATGATGATGATGATGATGATGATGATGATGATGATGATGATGATGATGATGATGATGATGATGATGATGATGATGATGATGATGATGGCGATGGCTGTGTCATTGTTGCGTCTTCTGATGATGGCATACAGAGAGAAAAGATGCCAAACACGCGGCTCTCTTATCAAAAGGTGGATTCATTTTCATCGTGTGTCAACGCAAGATTTGACACAAATATTTATCCAGAAATTGGAATTTTTTTGAGGTGTGTGTGTGTGTGTGTGGGAGGGGAGGTGGAAGGGAGGAGGGGGAGTAAACTGATCTCATTTCAGCATATTAAATATTGTCTCAGAAAGACCCCCAAAAAAAAGAAAGAAAGAAAGAAAATCATCACTGGGCTAAATCCTCCGGCTGTATCTGAAATTGAATCTGGGATACCATCCTGACGGGAGGAGGAAGTGAGACCGGCCGGTTGTGTTGTTTGAAGACGCGGGGGCTTGAATTTGGGGGTCCCTGAATTCTCATTTGAAAGAAAAATGAAATCGTGAACCAGCTGATAAAGAAAGAAAGAAAGAAGAAGAAGAAAAAAAAGAAGGGGGGGCTGAAAGAAAGAGAGAAAGAAAGAAAGAAAATGGGGGGGGGAGGTTGTTTAATGCGCCGTGCCAGTCGGGAAAAGTGATTCACACCGAGACTTTACTCCCTCCCAGACACCATGAAGACAGTGCACGTCTCTGTTTTATTTAGCGTGTGTGTGTGTGTGTGTGTGTGTGTGTGTGGGACGTCACAAAGAAAGAATTCACGCTTGCTGTGCACTGGCCTCCATCACGTCCATGTTTCTGCTCCGGTCAGTGCGGGAAGTTCAAAGACTTTTCTTCTTCTTCTTCTTCTTCTTCTTCTTTTGCTGATGACCCTCATTCACGTGCACGTGGCGCCTTGTCTGCATCTTTTCGGGCCTTGTGACCTTCATCCCGGTGATGATGCTGATGCTGATGCTGATGCTGATGCTGATGTGCCCGCGACGCTCTGAAAGAACACGCATGCGCTGCCTTTGGATCCCTCAATATATGCAAATCTTCAAATATTCCCCCCCCAAAAAATTAAAACGTGCCCATCGCACACAGTTTGAATATATGAACTAAATATGTTTTGAATAATAATGGTAGTTGTTCTTATTTATTTGGCATCAAGACGCCATCCTTCATCCGCAGGTGTCCTCACCCTGAGATAACGATGCGTGGATTTTTTTGTGTCACTTTCCGACACATTGCTATAAATGCCTCGTGTCGTGTTGAAGCCGAAGGGTAACGCGACACTGATGTCACTTTAGTGCCACTCCCTCAAAAGATTCTGGTTGTATAGGGAGTCACATGACCTCACATCTCAGCTGAGAACTGAGCAGAACAAAAAGGAAATTATCATTCTGGTGGCTCCAAACTTTTTTCTTTGGATGGATTTAGTTTGACACCATCAGTTACTTATTTAGATGACGTGTTTTCTTCTTTCTCAACTATATCTTGCGAACCCCTCTAAAACTACATCGGGGCCCCGGACCCCTCAGGATGGGTACCACTCTTTTTGTACAGTATATATCTTACGCCAGATTAGCATTTATTTCCCTTGCATACTATATCGCTGCCTCACTAAAGCGGCCACACTTTCACTTTTTTTTGACTAACTCCCCCACCTCCCCTCCCTCAATAATCTGCTACAGGCAGGCTACAAGATTAGTCTGCTTGATTTCCTCATGCATATTTATTGCTGTTCACTTCCTGCTTGCACAGACGCCGCCCATACATTAGGATGTGTCATAATTTACAGTAGCGTTCACTTACCTGGTGTGTGTGTGTGTGTGTGTGTGTGTGTGTGTGTGTGTGTGTGTGTGTGTGTGTGTGTGTGTGTGTGTGCGTCATGGTAACCTTTGAGTTATCGTCTTTGTTGCTCCTGCACTCTCTGAATCTGCGGCATAAACTTCCCAATACGTCAAAATCCTGCAAATGAAAGAATTTTTTCTGTTGCTCTTTTCTCATTAATACTCTAAAGATGTGCTTTTGTTCTTTACTTGCATCTGCTATGTATATATATATATTTATATATAAGAAAATAACATATAATTGTGAAATGCTCAGCCTATGGATGAGCATTTCACAATTATATGTTATTTTCTTATATATATATTTATATATAAGAAAATAACATATAATTGTAAAATGCACAAAGATGAAGTTCTACAATCTTAATAAGTATTTTTTTTAAATAATGTACAGTGTGTTTTTGTGATGCAATTCTGTAGACCTGCACATATTCAGTAATAATGTCATTTTATTTAGGAAGACATACGAAGAACACTGAAGTTCAAGGGTATACAAACCTTATCTGACCAACAGTAATTATCCATTCAACCGTACGCTCTTAGAATAAATTGTTTATTTTAAGATTTTCTTCTTTTTCTTCATCTGATACATTTTGAAAAAACATTTTTGAAAACATTTAGTTTAGTTTACTGATTTTTAAGAGTTTCACGTGACTTTATCGATGACATCATCAGCGGTCACAGCAACACACTTAACTGGAATCTCTTTAACGTCTTTAAAAAACAATCCTGAAGCTTCACAAAAATATTCCTGGGGGGAAAAAAAACACTAAATAACGACGGAAGAAAACTCCACCGCAGAATCCGACACGACGTGATGGCGAGTGCTGGAGCGGGAAGACGGACAGTCGGATTCCACGCAGGGTTCACATGTGAGTGACTTCCTCCGTCCGTGACCCGAGGACGGCGAGGTCACGGCCCTCCCAACATTTCTGTGTTTTTGGGGGGATTTGATGACACAATGAGAAGTTGGAGTTCTGTGATTACACTCACAATATATGCGCTTAATATGACATTGAATTTTTTTTAATCCTCATCCTGTATACATTTTTTCTTTCCCTTTTTTTTTTTACGAAATGCCCAAAACACGTGACAGAGTAAAAAATAAAGAGAGGTATTTCATTTTTTCTACACGCCCAAACTACAGAAACTGGATGGATGAATGAATACATGACATGTGACATTTTAAAGATTACAAAATAAGAAATACCAGAGTTTGATTGGGCTCAGTATTTCTATGATAGTGAAAAGAAAACACCTGCCATTTATTGAAATAAAAGAGCATGTTTAGAAAAAACTACATTAAGAGCATCCAAGCTGATATACTGCGACGAAGGTAAATAGAGGGAAACACCTATTCTGATATTAAGTTGTCAAACACACACTCACTGATGAAGGGCAGGATGCTTAAACACACACACACACACACACACACACACACACCAGCTGATTCCGTGCCTTCAGCGACTTCAGGTTGAGGGCAGCACTGGCAATCCAAGCCAATGCAATCCCTCGGTAAAGAGGATGCTAATCGTAGCTCCTTGTGGCTGAGCATGTCTTCCTGGGCCAAATGAGATTAGAGGGAGTGGGATACGGCGGAGCGACGTGCGTGGGGTTCTGGAGGTGAAAGGTAAAGGCACTTATCAGGAGGGTTCCCCCTCGGGGTCCTCGGCGGCTGACTCAATCAAAACCCCGCACGCACTTCTCAGTGGATTAGACTAATCAGGAAGGAGCAGGGGATGTATGGACCACTTATCTGAAAAAAAAACATTGGGCTCTCTTTCCCTTTGAAAAGACCCTACAGAAATGTTTGTTAATTTTATTTATTACAGGATGCTTGTCGTCGTGGCAATCTTCCACGGAATCATTAAAAGGGGCTCTTCCACTCACTGAAGGCACGCACTGTTTACAAGCGACAAAGATAGAGCAGCCTTTGATGTTGCAACCCCCCCCCCCACATCGTTTTCATTCATTGTCATTATTATTTATATATTTACTCCAATTTTTTTTTCTTAATTTATTTCCACCATTTGTGTTTCTCGTGCCACAACAGATCAGACTGATGGAAGGTAGTCAACACGACAAAAGGCCCTGAAAGGTATATGAATATTTATTACCACCACGACTTCAGAGCCAGACAGGCCGTTAGCAGTCAAAAGGAATAGTGAGAAGATAACAGCAATTTTCACACTTGTGATTACCTTCAAATTAATCTCCATTTCTTGAAGGGATGTGGGATAGTTGACTAGCGTATCTTTGCCTTCTCGATTAAAAAAAGTTATTAAATCCAAGTTTCAGCTTCTTGTTTGACAAAATAATCCAATAAAACAATTGCAGATTTTAATGGGAGAACATGTAGAACAGTGTAATAAGATTCACACTATGTACTTTGGTTAATGTTACACTAGTTATAGGCATATATAAATATAAAGACAATTTCAAAACATATATATAGAAAGAGAGAGAGAAAATAATAATGTAAATAATATATATATATATACATATACATACATATATATTAAATGTATAAATATACATATACATACATATATATTATACATATATATAGACACATATATAAATATACATACATATATATTTATACACATATATATGTATATATATAAATATATATATTTAATATATATGTATATATATAAATATATATATACATATATATTAAATATATATAAATATACATATACATACATATATATGCACAAATATAAATATACATACATATATAATGCATATATATATATATATATATATACATATATACATATACATATTCTCTGTCAACACATTTCCGCCAAAAAACGTGTTCTGGCAATAACATATCTGTTGTTGACAGCATTAGTCAACTTCATTTGTTGGTATGTTAAGGCCTTCACATGCACACGGTTGTAGAAAGAATGTGGTCTTCTGTTAAAAAAATGTTTAAGTCTGACGCGACTTGTCTGTTCATATTTAATAACAACAAAAAGTCACTGACTGCGAACCCTCGTCTCTGATGTCAAAGCCGTTTTAGAAACGCCCCCTGACCACCTCCCTGCGTCTCTGGAGCACGATATAGGCGTCACACTTCAAACACTCACGAGGACGTTGCCTCTCGACAATCCAGGTTAGCAACTATGCTAGTCACCGCAACAGGCAGGCTCATGCACAGACAGACCCCTAGTGGTGCTGAAGCTCCTCCCCTTTTGCCCTGGAGGAGAAAACTGACGCTTTTTCTGGAGACACATTTATTCCTCATTCATCTGTATTTAATAAAAAAATGTTTTTTCGATATCTCACGGGGCATTTATTTATTTATTACCCGTTAGCCAATCAGAACTCTTGTACCGTCGCCGCCATGTAATAATTCATATTTATTCATAAGGAAAATGTAAGCTAGCTGTCTAATCCTGCCAAGTGGAAACGCAGGAGGACCGCAGAGGCATAATTAGTGTAATGCTGCTTATGTTTCATACAAGATTTTTCACGATGGGTGCCCTTTTTTTGGGGGGGGGGGGGGTTGAGCACCTGCCCCCCAAATGTCTGTGCACGTGCCTGGCAACAGGAATTGGATTTTTTAAAATATTTACACATCATTTCTAGGCGAGACGATGTTGATTTCTAGTTTTATGCTTTAAAAAAAATCTGTTATCATTTTCTCTGGACATGCTACTGTACATGTTCTGATGTGGTAACGTAGCATCCTTACCTCCCAAAGCTGCAAGCGAATAAACACAAATGTTCAAGGCCTAATGGAAGCAAAAGAACAACCTTGGGTGCCTCGCAGCCAAGGTTTTATCATCGCCGCGGTATATTCTGAATTAATTTGCATGCAACTAAGATAATTTGCGGGAAACCTTGTATGGGAGCAATACCGCAGTCTTTTGGCGTGTATTGATTTACCTTGGCTCGAGAGTCTGAGTGAGAGGTGGCCCCTTTACTCTCCATTCACTCTGAGGAAACGCTAAATGATGTGCACTGTGCAACATTGTTATCGCCACCAAGCAGTACAGTGATGATTATGCCAACTAATTAAAGGGCGCAGATACTTGAGGAAGTGCGGAGCAGCAGATGAATGAGATATCAGCCTTGTAGAGAGGCTTGATTTGCCGTATTGTTGAAGAATGTGAACGCCTCCCAGTACCTGACATGATAGCGAGCTTCATACAAGGTGCTCGGGTAGTTTCACATTGTCTCGATTGTTTCATTGTTTTTAGAGGCCAAATCATCATATCTCAACCTTCAAAGCTTATAACGCACATCGTGTTAAATATGAATCCAGTAATAACAACGCTAAACTGATTGGAATGCTATTATATATTGCACGAAAGACTATCCTTAAATTATGGATTTCTAAAGATAACCCTTCTACGGACGATTGGTACAAAGGGAATTGTGGAAGTTCTCCCTCTGGAGAAGTGGACCCACACCCTCCATGACAATGTCTTGCGATTTGTCCAAATATGGAAACCTTCTTAGACATGGTGGACCCCTCCGGGATGGGCTTTGCCCTGCCAGATTAAAAACACTGGTACCGATGCTGACTTGATTTGATGATGTCACCTTAAAGATGTACTTTTGTCAGACTGGTGATGTGTTATATATATATATATGTATATATATATATATATATATATATATATATATATATATATTCATATATATTTATATATATGTATATATATATATATATATATATATATATTTATATATATATGTATTCATATAAATATATATGAATAAATATATATATATATATATATATATATATATATATATATATATATGAATAAATATATATACATATATATAAATATATATGAATAAATATATATACATACATATATATACATACATACATACATATTTATATATAAATAAATATATAGCTATATATATATTATTTCTTTTAAGAATCCAGAGAAAGGAGCCATGCTGTAGCCACTACACGACTGACTCGTGAATCCACTAAATATATTTTATTCTCGAAAATAGGGCTTTTCGATGTGAACCCCCCCCCCCCTCCCCTTAAATAAAGCAGAACTCATGTGCCGATCACTGACAAATCCAGTATGTCACTTGCATGGGTGAGATACATAATTGCAGCATGTTGTGTCAAAGGGAGATCAGCGGTGACATAGATGTTGTGTGTGACAAATGGATGAGCAAAAAATATGCAGTCTGCATGCCTGCCATGCCTTTGAAAAATTGCTGTAAACATACTGTGAATGCATACAATCTCAACAAGCAGGAGAACAAAGATGGAAGAGCTTTTAAATGTACTTACTTGTTATCTGTGGCAGCTGTCACAACACTTTCCAGAAACAGGAGGATTGAAACCCAAGAGCAGCTTCACCCTCACTTCTCCCTTCCCTTGTTTTGGAGGCGACCTCGGTTTCGAGTGGCCATCAAATAAGAAAAGGAAAAGGGGGCTTCAAGAGACAGAGGGGAAATAACTGCCGTTGACTGTGGGAACCTGAGATAAAAAATAAAACCCTTTTAAAAAGAAATGGAAACCAGGTAGGTTTTCTTTGTGTTTGATGCCAGTTCACAGCAGCCTAGTTTCATTACGACGGCGACTAGTAGGCCTAATGCTATATATCTCAAGGCCCGGTCCATGCTCGTCCTAACTAGCGCTTTCCGCTTGCTAACCGACAGTTGTCAAGCTCTTTAGCTTGTTAGTTAGTTAAGTTCACAAAGTTTAGGCAACAACAAAAAAAGGCAAATGTATTCACATTACGTTCTAGCTAACGCTTTTATCCAAAGCGACTTACACCGTAGACACAGCTACAGCGAGCAATTTGAGGTTAAATGTCTAGCTCAAGGACACATTGACTAAGGTGGGGATTGAACCACCAACCTCCTGATTGAAACACAGATCTGCTGAACACTGAACCAAAGTCGCCTTTTGTACCATTCACTACTTTCTCATGAGTGTCTAAAGACCATGCCTCTTTTGAGTCTTTTAGCCCGACTGTCGGGGTTAGCAGGTCTGTCTTCCAATCAGAAGGTTGGTGGTTCAATCCCCACCCTAGTCGATGTGTACTTGAGCAAAAGACCTAACCCTGATGCCCCTGCCCTCTCTTCCATCAACTTTGGATAGCAATCAAATTACTTAATTATTGTGCAGACGAAACCTCTGGTTCTCAAACACTTAAACTAAAGCAGAAGTACCTAAACTTGCATTCTCTCTAATGGCCAACAGGGGGCGACTCCTTTGTTTGCAAAGAGAAGTCTGATTGCATAGAAAAAAAAAAAAACAACCCTACTTTTCTCTTTAATTATCACCTCAGTAAACATTGAAAACTGTTTTTATGGTCTCACTCACTAGTGTCAAGTCTTCTTGAATGAAGTTCACTTATTAAATGATGGTCCATTTATAATCAAATAGACCATAAAGCGGGGGGGTTCCTGAGTGTGTGTCTTCCTTGTGGTTGACAGGAGAGTCTTATTCGGCATCTGTCACACCGTCACTTCTCCAGCTGATTGCTGGTCGCAGAATTCCAAGATGGCGACGGACAAAATGTGAAACTCGAAGCTTCTAAGTCCACAAGCCGATGGGTGACGTCACGACGACTGCGTCCGCTTCTTACGCACGCTCTATGTTCTTAAACAAATAAAAGTGTAATCAACGATGTCCCTTCCACCACATTAGTCAAATAATAGAACACCAACTGTGTAAATGTTTTACAGTGTAAAGTGAGGTATCTTTTAATGACAGAAGTAGAGTTTAAGCGGCTTCCTGAAAGCATTGAGACCCCGTTTACACGATGGGAAAACGCATATATTTTAATGCCTTTTGGCCTTTCATTTACACAAAAACGGAGGTTTTATCACGGAAAACTATCATTTAGAAAAACTCCGGCCAAAGTGGAGATTTCTGAAAACTCTGTTTGTGTGTTTGCGTGTGAACGAGGTCAAACAGAATTTTAGGTGGTCAAACGTTACAGTATGCGACTAAAGATGCTTCACGTCATGTGAGCGTCCTATGGGACGTATGCGGACGGCGTATTTATCCGGGTTCATATAAACAGAAACTTCTTTGAAAACAACCTTGTGTGTACAACGTTATTTTTGAAAACAGAGGGGCAGAAATAATCATTTCTCTAAATACCGGCTATGTGTAAATGTGGCCTTAGTCTGAACTTGCAGTAACTTCAGGGGTCGGGATGAGCGACTTACAGGGGTCACCATGCGAATGTAATGGGGTGTGATGTTTGACATTCAATGTGCATACAGAGCTGAGGCTCAAACTTTCTCTTTGAAAATGAAATGGGCAAAAATAATCTGAATTCAAAGCCAGGTTAGATACATTCTAAGTTCATGGCGAGAACTTTATTCTGCATTACTGAGATGTTTATGGTAAAAACGCGAGGGCTTTGTACATAGAGGGTGTGACGCTATATGAAGATATGCATATATTTAATTTCTCGCTTTACATTTTTGTATATCTAGTGTGGATGTGACTGTGCAACCCATCCCAGAGTGCTGGTTACTTTCGAGGAGGCTGCAGTGGCCATCGTATATACAGACCTCTTTTGTCTCTCTGTGAAATGTCAAGGCGTAATTGATATATTTCTCAATGTGCCCTTTATCAGTGTGCCATGTTTCAGGTTCCTATGATCTGGGTTCATGCTGACCTTTACCAGTGCACTCTTTTCTCTCGCTCTTTTTTTTCCCAGTGCCTCACTGAAAATAGCTCAATAGGATTTCAATGGGGTGTCTTTCATTTGAGACAATCTTCTCTCCCTTCTCCTACCTCTTTGACGGTGGCTATTTACTTTGAGATCCAACTTTTCAGCATGTTGTTTGATCTGAGATTTGCTGCAGATGCTTTGTCCACCGAGGTCTGGAAAGAACTAAAAAACATCCTGTTACTAGGCAGGTTATGCCACTGGCATTGGCGTATTTTTACTATTTGACGCTATCAAACATTAATGTGACGGGGGGATTAGGGTGGACCCAAATGCACGACTCAGGAGACAGATAATGCAAATAAAGATCTTTTACTGAGGGCGTCGTCAAGAACGGAACAGACAGAACTAGAACGGGCACTCGGTAGAACGCATACCTTCGCCACATCCACTTTTGTTTTACCTTTTCATGACCTTGATCTTTGACTCGATCGATCCCAAAATGTAATCAAAAGGTCCCCGGATAATAACCAGTCATCCCAACAAATTTCATGCGATTCGGTTTAATACTTTTTGACTTATGCGAATAACACGCAAAGACACACACATACAAATAAATAAATACACGCCGATCAAAACAAAACCTTCAGCATTATCAATGCAACGGTAATAATCAAACACACTGTGGAACGCTCAAGGGCTCGGTCAGAAAATACAAGACAATCTGGCAGAAGACAAGTGAGGGAACCTCAGTAGACAGGGACTAACGAGGGAATGGGCAACAGGTGAGACGGGCATGAAGACCAGGTGAAGGTAATGAGGGACTAACGAGGTGATCAGAGGCAGGTGAAGGGAGTTGGACTGACGAGATGGGGAGCAGGATCTGGAAAGACGTGAGAGTTATGCCACATTCACACATAGCCGGGTATTTACAGAAACAAATATTTCTGCCCCTCCGTTTTCAAAAATAACGTTGTACACACAAGGTCGTTTTAAAAAAAAATTCTGTTTATATGAACCCGCATAAATACGGCGTCCGCATACGTCCGTATAGGACGCTCACGTGACGTGAAGCATTTTAAGTCGCATACTGTGACGTTTGACAACCTAAAACTCAGTTTGACCTCGTTCACACGCAAACACAAAAACAGAGTTTTCAGAAATCTCCACTTTGGCCAGAGTTTTTAGAAATGACCGTTTTCCGTGATAAAACCTCTTTTTTTGTGTAAATGAAAGGCCAAAAAGCATTGAAATATATGCGTTTTCACATCGTGTGAACGGGGTCTAATACAAGAAGGAAGGTGTGGAGCTAAACTGTTACAATTAAATGTTTAAATGAGACGAGAAGAACATGTTGGCACAGGCACAATCCAGAAAGGTTATACATGATGTCTACTTCTTCATATCAGTTATTTCTTAATTTTTTTGTTTGTTTGTCCCGCTGTTTTCACCTTGATATCTCTTGTGATGAGTTCTTTCTCTCCGCCTTTATAAATGACCACGCACTTCAAACTGAAATTCTGTTTGCTCCATGCGCTGCACACCACGCCATTGCTCTGTAGGGTTAATAGAGGTACACAAGAAAGTCACTGGCCTTCATGAGAGTTTATTAAAGACTCAATTAAACCACTCAATTACCCTTTTGATGTGGTTCGAATAAAAGATGTTTTTTTCATAACTGGCATAACTGTGTTATGTAATGAATTGCTGTAAAATGCATGATGGATTTATAAAAGTATCTTACAATATTTCAGAAGAACAGTAACATACAGTCAAATATTCATCCTTCGCATGGAAATTAACACCATAGCGGCTGATAACTGTAATTTATCAGCATAATACAGTATTTTCAGTAACGTGGTGGAAATATGCTTCTGTAAGTTAAGTGAGTCAAAACCCAACAACATTTTATTAACACAAATTAAAAAAATAAAATAATAATAATTAGTGTAAAGGAGTACATACACATGGAATGACATCTATTGTGCAATACCGACAATTGCCTCAAAAAAATACAATGTTCTCCGGGAATAATATGCACTGTTCCGCATCCAGAAATATTAAGAAAACATTTCAGCCACTTTAAAGCAGTGAGTCATCCTGAGCCTTTTTCTCCACTGTCAATATTTGTTAAGTGCAGCCTTTATTTAAAATCACTGGTATAGTACTGCTGATTATAAGCTTTCTCCCATGTTGTTGATAGCAGCTAAATTATCTTGTTTTCTTTACCACTCCTTTATTGGAATGAGCAACAATACAACATTACAACACAATTAAAAAGTCAGATATAAGACATATGTTGCCTTCTGTCTCTTAATTGCACTCAATTTCATGCTACACCTTCTTTTTATACATGCGTTTCCTTTCGGTAATCCTTTTGGGGTGTGACACAGACTGTAATTGTAATTGTCCGGGTGTGTCAGGCCATTATCGTGGTCATCAATAGCTGACAATGTGCTTGCACGTGATGATGACTCGCCATCTTTTCTCCTTGAACCAGCCTCTACTATCTTCATCCCTCTCAGCAAGAGCATAATACCGGAAAGCAGTTGTTGACGTTCCAGAGCGATGCAGAACGCTCACTTGCTCCTTGTCCTCTTCACTTCCGCCCGGTCCTTATCTCTTGGTCTTCCGCACACACTTGAGTCGTCCTGGATTCCCTCTACTGCAGCATTTCTTCTGCACCGGTGACCTTTAGCTCAGGTCACCAGAGACTCCCTAATCGCCCCGCTCTTCTGTTTGAGGGGACGAAACCCTGATGTTACTGATATGTCAGTAAGTCTACAATATCATTCACGAAGCATATACAAGATAAGCTAATGTGCTGTTTAGGCGTAAAGACATGTTCTTAGACCGTGGATATGCTGCACATATTCATGTTTTTATGGCTTTTCAAATTTCCTATACGGGTGTTTAGTGCAGTCCTACTATTGTGGCACGCTTCTGGATGTATACACAAGGCCAGCTTTGTTTAAACGTCCAAATGAATTCAGTTTGTCAAGAGTCAGGCTCCGTTTAAGAGCTCGCAAGATGAGAAGCGGGATTTAAAAGGATAGCAACAAATATATTTCTGATAGAAAAACAAAAGGTAATTTTCCAAAAATTTGTTTAAATATTTGGCTTTTACTTGTGAATTCTGTATATTGTATTTTATAATAATAATATTTTAAAATAAATTAGTTTAAACTGCCCTAACTACAGTTATGGATCGCATTGCTTTGTTTTTAAAGGGTCGCCGGTCATGAACAATTAGTATATATATATATATATATATATATATATTTTTTTTTTTTTTTTTTTTTCTTATATATATATATATATATATATATATATATATATACACATTCAGCTTATTTATTTGCAATTACTGTCTACCAAAGACATATTTATACATGTTATTTCATTAATTACAAACTTAAAGTAAACCTGCCTGCAGGTTTTGAACCCGGATGAACCACAAGCTGCCGACTCTCCACCGGAGTTCTATTGGAGGTGAAGGGGGCGTGTCTCTCCCGGTGAAGGGGGCGTGTCTCTCCCGGTGAAGGGGGCGTGTCTCTCACGGTGAAGGGGGCGTGTCTCTCACGGTGAAGGGGGCGTGTCTTTCTCTTTTAGGTCAACATAGAAAAGACAGCTTATTCAAAACTGTCATACTCATTAATTTTGGTGTAACTCTGTAATGTTCCTTCTGGTCACATGACATCTATTGTTCTCTCCATCCGGGAGAGGGATCCTCCTCTGTTGCTCTCTTGAAAGTTTCTCCCTTTTTTTTCCCTGTGAAAGGGATTTTTATATTTCGTGGGAGTTTCTCCTGATCCGATGTGAGGTCAAAGGTCAGGGATGTCGTATTTGTACAGATTATTAAACCCTTTGAGGCAAATTTGTAATTTTTGATATTGGGCTTTACAAAATAAACTGAATTGAATTGCATAAACTATCTGCCGATGAAGATGATTCATAATGATTGAAAGCTCCAGACAAGCTACCACATGAAGCTTAAGGTGGGATTGTTGCCTTAATATTAATGGATTCTCATTTAACTTAGGCCACTATTAAATAGTATGGTGAGTTAAATAATTCAGTGTTGTTTTTTTGACACATTTTCACACCAGTTTAACATACCGATGAGTTGTTGTCGACTATTATCTTCATTCACAGTGCCTATTTTGTCTTTTTAACAGCACAATTATTTGTATTCATAAGTGTTGCGCCTCCTCATGCCAGCTGTGTCAGACCCAAAAAAGTCCTGACCATATTTGTTGTTTAACAGAAGTTTCAAGGCCAATCCACTGCATATTGTGTGGTGAAAGTATCAACGCTTGTTTGTTTGTTTGTTTGTTGTTGATTTCCCAGCAGCAAAAATGGTTATTGGCTCAATTAAATCATATCCAGTGAGGAACACTGACAGATCTGAGCTGTTGTCATTTCCATAAGGACTCAGTTGTGTAGTTGAATTTGTAATCCTCTTTGAAATGCAAAAATACGCTTTATATATATGATATGGTTGAATGCATCCAATTATGGCCTTTAATTTTTTTTAATGATTTGCTCTTGAAACATATTCCAGGCGAGCGTTCCTCGCTAAAATTCCTGCTCCCTTTAATCTCGCACCGGAGTACGGAGCGAGGGGGAAACTACACGGACGGAAATGGGCTTTCACAACTTAAGTGAAAATCACCCAACCTCACACAAGTGTGAGGCTGATGGCCTCGCAGTAGTGTGTCATTAGCATTCATTATAGTCCTATAAGCCAGAGTAATTACAGGCCCAAGTGCAGGGAGGAATAGCAGTTTACACTGCTAGTAATTTGATTTGCATCTACGCTAATAACTTCTTTTGTGTGTGTTTATGTGCCGTGTCAGAACACAAGTGCCATTTGGCTGCAGGCTGTATGAGGCAAAGAAGGAGGGGAGAAAAAAAAAGCCTTTTAAATTCGAAGATTGAGTTGCCTTTGCTTTCAGCACTCCGAGCTCTAAATCTGCTAAAGCGTTCAGATTAGCGTGATCACAGAACAAGTGATACTGCATTTTCCTTAAAGTCTGTTTGATGGGTTTTGAGGGGAATGTAGGGCAGTCAAAAAAAAACCCAGAAAAGCAAGATGTGCGGCTGAAAGTTTCTCTGTACCATTTGCCTATGCAACCTTCAAAAATGTGTCATTACTCAAATCTTACATTAAAGCTGACATTGTATCCTGGTTGCACATTCACGTGTGTTTTATGACCTTTTACGTTATCAGATTACCCTCCATGTAAAAGCACAAGCGCATGCATTTTCTCCACAAAAGGTTTCGGGAATTACGTTATATCTGCTTCTGTTGGAGGCCATTAAAAGTAAAAAAACGCCAATGCTGCCGCTAGTCGCCGGTATCCTGTTCTGCAAGCGCACGGCTGAGCCCCGAGGGAACTAATACCTGTGGTGTCTGAACAGTGTCTTCAAAAGAGCCGGGATCCCTGTTCTGATGACTGACTGAGAATTGAGGAGCATTCCCCAAAGCTGATGAGGTCACCGGGTTAAGACTATACTGTTGTTGGGCCACAATGGAGTCCTATTTACCTGGCGGGGTCCCGCTTTCTTCTCCATGCAACTGTGACCTCGGTGTGAAAACCGGACCTTTGTCTCCCTGACAAATAGCGGCTCAACGTTCGGATGCGCTCGGTTTCACCTCAGCGGGCCCTAGCTGCGAGGCCTGCGGTCTCCTCATGTGGTCACAATGTTGGCCTCCGCTAAAGATATACTCAATCTTTTCATCAAGTATAAAGGTCCTATCAGTAAACCCGGCAGCTTGTCAGGGTTTGACCCCGTTTTTTAGGCTGGAGGAAGGCTTCTTGCTAATTTTAAAGCTACTATAACCACTATTTTTAAATCATTAGTGGATCAGTTGAGTACATTACATTACATGTCATTTAGCAGACGCTTTTATCCAAAGTGACTTACAATAAGTGCATTCAACCAGTACAAACTAGTACAACTAAGAACAACAAGAATACAGAAAGTAACATTTCCTCAACATAGTCGAACTACAAAAGTACGATAATAAGAGCCATTCAAGTGCCACTGAAGTGCAAATCTGTGTTTTAATCCAAATATAGTCGGAAAAGGTGCGTTTTCAGTTTCCGGCGGAAGCTGTATTGATTTTGAGTGATTAGCTCGAGGTGCAGGAGTATCTGGTAAGTTACTGATGTAGCCTCAAAGATTTAGCAACAGACTCTGCAGTTCCGCCAATCTTTACGTAGCTAGCTACTGTAAACTGGTTTTGGTTTTACAGCCCGCAGCTTCAAGGCATTATTTGGTTCAGTCTCTTCTTTGTCATTTTCAGAGGCGGCAGGGAGTGGATTTTAGCGTTGTTAGCTATGACTCGATGCTAACGGCCCAGCGCTAAACGTTAGCATCACACAGGTGAACATCGGGAAGAACTTTAGCTGGAACCAAGTAAGTGGTGTAGAACAAAGAAGGAGCTACATTTAGAGTAAGTATTGGACTTAATAACTTCTTCAAACTAATACAAATGAATGGCTGAATGTGTAAATAAGCAATTGTTAGTCGACATGTTAGCCATAGCATATCAACATTGGCCAACGATCAGTTGTTGCCGGTTTAAATACACAGTGAGATAAGAAATACACTATCCCAATATTAATCAGCCATCGCTTGGTTTATCTTCCTCTTCCTGGATTTACATTTACTCAAGCTAATATGATTTGAGATAACTGCTTATTCCTTCAATCATATTAAAACGTTAAGTAGTTAGCATGGCAATAGCAGAACTCAAAATGCGTGGAGATATCCGGTGCCAAAAACAACTTTGTTTTTATTTTGGGTCCGATTAATTAATTTCCAATTATTTTCCTTTCAGATCCAACAAAGCGGTTCCACGTTGAAACGTGTCACGTTACAAAAGCTAACTGCCGTTTCTCTGGGAACTTCAGGAATGCCTTTGCCCCGATCCTTCTCCTTTGTGCTCGCTCCTTTTGGCAGCTCCTCAAACAATTTCAAAGAGAGACTCATTATTTCCCGTCCCAAATGAGTTCTTTCATGAAGCTTTCAATTCATCTCCCGATTAAACGTCTGAGAAATGTATTTGAGCAATATTGTTTACCAGCAGGTGTCGATAAAATCTCGCGGCACGGCCCCAACTGCTTTTATCGCCCAGGGAAAGTCGGCGATGTCGTATAGGCCGGTGAGTCAGTCAACAGTCTTGTTAAATGGGGCGACGCCATGACCATCAATTCAGCCACCCACTTTGCCTCTATGGTAATGCATTGGCAGTGGCACTGCAGAGGTGGAAGACAGCCACTTCCTGTCGGGGGAAAGCCATTCACTCGCTTTGACAGCTTTTTAAAGAGAATAAAGAAGACCCCCCCCCCGTTTTATTTTTGGTTATTTTCTGGCCTTAAACCGCATATGCCGATTGAATAGCAAGTAGAGACCAAGAGCTGAGCTTCTTTCTAAACCTGGATGGTCATCCGAGGACGGCGGTTATGAAATCCACCTGATAGCGAGCCCAACGCCCCCCCCCCCCCCCCCCCGCCCCTCGGAGCCCTTCCTCTTCCGCTTACCCGCTCTCCTAATCCGCCGCTAATGGTTAGCAATGGAGGCCCAGAGGAAGATTCAACCGCCGGTGTGTGGAAATCCCTGCTGGAGTGGGAGTGTCGCGCTTGAGGAAGTGCTCAGCGAAGCGCGGCAGGCAGACAGCGGCGGGACCCTCATGCCACGCGCCGCCGAAACGCTTCAAGGTGACCCGGGCAACGCCGATGTACACGGCCACACACACGCACGCACACACTCGCGCGGAAGTACACGCCACACGGGACACCGGCTTTGATTGCGATCGCTGGTGCACAAAAAAGGAGAAGAAGAAGCCGTTTAAAGAAGGGGATCTGGCCTTTCGGAGAGAAAAAAAACGTGGCAAAGCGGCCGACGTCGTCGGGAGATGAATTTGATTCGTCGCGCCTGCTCGGTTGTCGTGTAGTCGTTATGGGTTCTCGTGTATTCTAAAACGGGGATATCCGAGACAGGAAATCGACTTCAGGTGAGACTTGACAATGAGACGGAGACAGAAAGGCCCGAGAGAAAGTGTTCGGCATCAAACCGACGGCAAAGCAACCCGGAGCGATGGTAGGGTAGCGGCCCCGATGTGAGGTAGCGTGATCGCACATAAAGCGCTAATTAAATGTTTCAGGGTTGCAGCCGTGTAATTTCCTTCATCAGCTGATAAGACTTAAAGGGTTTGTTCCCAGCGCCTTTCCTTCCAGTGCTTTGGCCCGGCCGCCTTTGATGGATGGTTTCACGTCATTCTTTCACAGGGTGACTTTTCCCACAAGCGTCATCGGGCAAAGTGCGCGCGTGCACGAGGGGGCGGCGGCGTTTTTCAACCTCGCCGTCACCGTCTCGGCCCCCGGGGGCCCGGGGGGGGGGGGGGGGGGGTCGTGTTCGGCTGCCATTTGTTAGCGTCCGCGTAAGTGTCGGAGGTCTGACCTTTGACCCCCGCTTGTGTGCGGGCGGGATGCGGGCGTCAGTGTCGAACAATGGCGGGGGTGACAGGACACGCTGATGCGCGGCCGGCCGGGACGTTCGCCTGCAGGCTTTTCTCTCTGGCCGTCTTGTTTTGTTTTTTTCCGGGGCGCTCGCTTCCCTCATTCTCGTTTCGCTCCTCAACCGTTTGGGATGATATTTTAAAAAAACAAAGCTATTGTTCAATCAAGAGTTATTTCCCCCCCTCCCCCCCCTGGCCCTGCATAATAAACTCTCTCTTTCAGCTGAGTGCTACAAGAAGTAATGCTGGATGTGTGCCAGTTTTATGGGGGGATTGATTTGCAATGCATAAACTTATGCAAGCTCAACTTGGACGCGCAAAACCCACAAAAATACCAATTTGGGGATTTTATTCTTGTTACGGGGCAAAGAATGTTTCACGCCGTTCTCCTTGGACCAAAATGGATGTCGGAACTCGAGTGTGTGGGGGGGGGCAGGGGTGATGTGCTAATCTCAATGAAGAGACGGGTAAAAAAAAAAAAAAGAAGAAGATTGATATTAATATCAAATCAGGGCATGTGTGGGAGAGGCAGCGTAGCGCGAAATGCTCAATCTAAACCGGCGGGGCCGCCTGTCGAGGAAGCACTAAATGTGGACTGACCTCCTTAACCCGTCCACCAGGATCCTTTCTGCTGTAATAAATAATAGAGGCTCGTTCGGGTCAAGCGAAGCACCGCCGGGTGCCCCCTCGCTCCTCCCCGACCGCGAAACCCGGCGAGGCCCGTGCGCTGATCACCCTCCGGAGACACAATGCGCGACGCGTCCCCGGGAAGCCTCGATCAATTATTGATGCTTGATGAGAAGTGGAGCACAAGACAATCTCTTAACTTCTAACTTGTTGGCGATTGGGGGGGGAAAGTGAGATTGAATGGTCCCGGAGTACACGGCGGTACCCCACGGGTTAATTGTGGTTAAGCATCATTTGTGTGCAGCGCGGCGTGAATGGCACGCCCGGGCACAGCTGAGATGAGACTGACCCCCCCCCCCCCCTTGAAAAAAAATGGGCGCTTTTGAAATTGGTTCTGAGGGCAGATTTTTTTGTTTGTCTGGAGTTCCATTAAAATGTGGGAATGTATTCGAGCTGAATCCAGCAAGTGTGCGTTCACGCTACGAAATATTTCAGATACTTAGTAGTTTTTTTTCTCCCCCTCCAGCCACTGTGTTCACTACTTCACACCTCCCCCGAAAAAACGGATACAGATGCTGAACAAACAGGTAACAGGATAAAAAACAAATACAAAAAACAGACTCCCCGCCTGTAGTCTGACGTTTCGGGCCTAAACGCATGTCGTGTCCTAACCAGAGATTATCCGGGCTGCTCATCGTGATTGTCTTCCCTCCTTCTTTTTACCGCTCCCAGGTGGCGGAGCGAGGTCCACGTGTTTGCACAGGCACGGCAGCAGTCCCTCGGGGGCAATGCTCCTGATCGCACATCACTCCCTGTGTGTGTGTGTGTGTGTGTGTGTGTGTGTGTGTGTGTGTGTGTGTCTATCTATGCATACAACACAACACACACACGGTACAGTTGATAGACTATATCACACCCTATTACGCCAAGAAAAAGATGGAGATAGCGCCGAGTTTGCGCAATGCTAATCTCCTTCGCGGTAAAAAACGTGGTTTCACCTGAAAAAAGTCGCGAGATAATCGAGCGCGAGACTTCTTAATCTGCCCGTTTAGATACAATAGATCTAATATTATGATAAAGTAAAGGAACAATGGAATTGCATTAGTGTCTTTGTGCCGCGAAAGCTGACTGATTTGCCATCACTTGGATCCATGACAGTTGTTTATTGACGCCTCGGGGCCAGACGACAAAATGATGAATAGAGAGGAAGTAATCAGAAGCACTCTGGAGATGCACCGCAGATACGCTCCCTCCACAGGGTCCTCTGCAGCGCCGAGAACAATTAAGACTGCCGGATGATTTTATTAATAGTATTATTTCCATTAAAATGTGTCGCGTCAAAGAAAACAATTATTGACCTGGATTTTTTTTTTCTTTCTTCTTCTAATCTAATCAAATTTTAGAATCAAGACATTTTGGACTATACACTGAAAACAATGTGGGAAAGAGAAGAAGAAGAAGAAAACAGTTTATTCACACGAAGCAAATGAGTATTTCCTATTTCCCTCCTTGGTTTATCTGGAGGTCTCACGCGGTTGTGGTTTATGGGGGGATATCGGTGCCCAAGGTTAAAAACATTCACGTCTGCCGTTTGCGTAGCTTCACACAATTAAAGAGAATTAAAGTCTGTTTTACTTCTTCTTCTTCTTCTTCTTCTTCTTCTTTCCAAACATAATTACAGGGTATGGAATGAGTCAGAGCCGAGTGTTACAGACTCAACAATGGCGGAGGAAAAACTTGTTCATCCGATTGTGACTGCCAGAACATTGTCCCGTGGAGACGGGAGAGGAAACAAACGTGCTCACACACATGCAGAAGAAGAAGAAGAAGAAGAAGAAGAAGAAGAAGAAGAAGAAGAAGAAGAAGAAGAAGAAGGGGAGGAAAAAGCAAATCCAAATTCGTCTCTTTATTCTTTCATCCTTGCATTCTTTTTATTTGAATGCAGATGTATTCACTTCTGTGTAAGTCTCTCTTTAAAAAAAAAAAAATGCTTCTTTTTTTTTTACAATAAAGCTGTATTTACTGTTTAGGGGTGCTGAATACCAAAGATTTTGTCTCATTGTGACACATCTCCTGCCGCTCGGAGACTGGCAGACTAAACTTTCTACCCCCCCCCCCTTCCCCCACAACTCCCTCCCACTCCTTATTTCCTTGGGTAAATATAAACACAAGGACAAGGGGGGGGGATTGCTGCACCCCATGGGAGGATTTGCCCGCATGAAAAATATTTTCTTTTTTGGGCAATCAGGAATAAATCAAACAGATAATAAGTGTTTAAGAATCTGTGAACCCTGTGGAGCGTGTTCCCTTTCCCCCCTTTTTATCTGATGCAACTATGGGCTGTCTTGTCTTTATCAGCTTACAGTATGGGATGCCACACAGCAGCAGCAGCAGGGGGCCGCGGTGGAAAAGGGGAACATGCTTGGCTGCAGTGCCCTCTTGTGGCCGCTGGCAGCAACTTACATGGTGGAAACTCGAGAAGTCTTCAAAGAGAGAGAGAGAGAGAGAGAAAGAGAGAGCCTGAAGTTGTGTTGGGCCACAATAACACGTTAATAAGCGCTCTGCGTTCCGCTGAGAGAGGAAGAATCGTCCTATGAACGAAGACGCGCCGCGATGCTAGCGGGAGACTCCGGTCGAGTTCAAGAGTGCCGAAAGCCTGGCGCGCCATTTTTTCTGGGGGGGGGGGGGGGGGGGGGTTCTTTTTGTCCGCCCCAAATGACCGCCTCCTCCTCCCTCACCCCGCTCCCCAAACGGGGGCTCAGAGAGGACAGGAGATAGGATTATCCGATGACTTGTGTTTTCGCCGATGATGAACAAGCCCTCGTTAGCCGGCACTTTAATGTGCGGACAGATAGCGCGCTCATTAGCTCTAGTAATGACCACTTCACAGTGCGCCGCTGCTCTAATTGCATGTTTTTGTTCTCTCTCTCTCTCTGCAGAGAAAGGAGGAAGAGGCAGTCCAAGAAGTGAGCCGCCGCCGCTATCGCTACCCAACTTCCTGTCTCCTCGCCTCCTCCTCCTCCCGCCGTCCATCCATCACAGTTTGAGGAGGCCGCGGCGTTTATTCTCTGTCGGAATGAGGCATGGCAGATTAGAAGCCCCCCCCCCACCCCCAAAAAAATATCATGTCGACTAAATGGAACAGATGAGACCGGATGAAGAACCCGTGGTATTGTCTCCGTAGCCCGGGCAACCAGGGGTTCCGGCTCAATTGCATAGCTCTCGTCGATTAATTCAGTTATGCGGCAGTAATCACTTTTTTGAAGATATCGAACGATACGACGGAGGACTGGATGTATGAAAGAAACTTAAGATCTCACCTTTTGATGCAGAAAGGGAGAAGAAGAAAAAAGAATGAATAGCTCCCAGCATCAAAAGGCCCTAATCACATCATATGTTCTGCACATGAAGAAGAAAAGCCTCTCCGCTTTGCCTCCCATTTTATTTCCTCCGCTGTGGTGATATGTCATGTCAATGGTTACATTATGCAAAAGTGCCGTCTATTTTATTTTTTTATTGTGAATTGCACATCGGGTGGGACATTTGATATGCGGCCTCAGAGGGGGTTCTGATGCCCTTCTCTTTTCCTTGATTTCCCGACCAGTGGGACATTCATGCCTCCGTATTCTTTCATGTCCCCTCCCTTCTCGGAAAGTAAGTTGTTTATTCTCCACGATGACTATCTGTGGCTCAAATGAAAAAAACATCTTCTGTAAAGACTTCTGAGAAAATCTGTCCTTTTTTTTTTTTTTTTTTTCTTTTTTTCTAAAATCTGAGGCTTGGGTAGAAGCCTACAATGGCTTAGAGTCCTTGGAGGAGGCAGCTTTTCTTTTACTCTCTTTCTCCATTCGCCGTCATCTTTGTGATACTTGTGAACACACAGCTTTGTGACAAGGAGCTAACTTAAATCAATTTAAAACAGCTTTAGAAATGCCTTTCGATATGCCATTGTGTTTACTTGAAAAAGAACGAAAGGAGAATCTGAATTGTAACATCTGTCATATTGGTTGCTCTCCCCCACCCCACCCTCTCCCTCGCGGCTTCCGTCACACACACACACACACACACAATGACGTATTGATCGATTCAAGTCCATTTAGGTTTTTGAAATAAATATTTGAAGAAAAAAAAAAAGTATAATCTATCCGGGCTAGAAAAGCAGAGAGAGCGTGGAAAAGAAAGAAAGAAAGAGTCGGAGCGGCCCGCAGGCAAACAAACACATTTAAAGGCATCCAGAGCGCCGAGGCAGCCCAGCTATGCTAAGCCAGCAGGATGATTCATTTAAGCACATCTCGCACTCATTGTTGCTCAACTGTGTGTACGCCGCAGCTTTTTGTTGGCGGGGGGGGGGGGGGGGAGCGGGGGAGGAGGAGTTGTGAGGAGGGGGGGGGGGTGGGGGGGGACCATGGCCGGTCATTCTTTTGGAAACTATCAAAAGTTTTTTGCCTGAATAAAAGAAAGCGACCCGCTCGCTCCGCCCCGGGCTATATACTGTATTTTCAGGGGGCCTTCGGCTCCAGTGCCCCCACCCCCCGGGCGGATCAAGCGTCACTCGGGAATCGTCGGTAGCCACCGACCGTGTAAAAAAAAAAAAAAAACATCGGCCCTGGCGCACAATGCGACTCGAGACCTCCTCCGAGTGACATCTTAGTACGAGCCGAGCGGGAGAATTGCGGGCGAAATACCTCCTTTTTTTTTGTTGCAGAAGCCAACCTGAGCTACAAGCAAATCCTTTTAATCCAGTACAGTATACTTAAGGACTGACCATTGGTAAACCCCAGAGAAGAGAGAAGTATTAATAAGCTGTCACAAGGCTTACTCATTCTATGATTTCCACAGACACTTAACTGCCGTGGTGAAAGGCAGGGGAGGGCTCGGGGATGAGCGCTCACCCCTGATCTTTACCCCTCTTAAAGCAGTGGGGAGAAAATGGAGGCAGGCGGGGGATTATGGAGTGCAGTAATTGTGGAGAGGTGTTGGAGTCAGGATGCAGCGTTTCTGCTGGATTAAGACAAGAAGACAGGCTAATCTTGGATTGGGAGAGGAGACACAAGGGTCGGAGTTGTTCTGGAGCCCCGAGGCCGTTTGGAAAGCTTAAGTGGCGAAAAAAAAGAGAAAGAGAAAGAGGAAAAAAGAAACAGAAAGAGGGGACTGTTTATCCACACCTCTCTTGTGCTGCAAGACGGCCCTCTTCACAAAAAAAATGAAAGAAAATCATCTGAAATTGCATATTAAGCGATTGTATGTTTTCTTTTTCGCATGTTTAAACAATCATACGTGAAAGTCTAATTTCTCCCCTCGCAGCTCGTGATGCTAACGCGGAGGAAGAGGAGGAGATCTTGTACAACGGTCACTTTCTTCTCCTAGCGTTTTTTCTTTCTTTTTTTACGCCACCGTTGACATTCAGCAGCCCTTGATGCTTATTAGCAATAATAATAAATGATGGAAAATGCTGGCAAATTGCATTTTTCCTCCCTATTTCACCCCCACCCCCCCACCCTACCGCCTCCACCGCCACCAACCAACCCATTTGCCTTCCTCTCGGTTGCCTTTGTGCCGCCACAGTACCCGGTGCTTCCTCACTCCAGTTGTGTTGTTGTGCCTCCATTGTCTCCCTGAGGGGAGGTGACCCCGTGTCTGTTGGTTGTATCAGCAGCCCTGCATTGTACTCGGGGGGGGATTTAGACTCTCAAAGCATCTTCCCGCTGCAGCTTTCCCAGCAAACACCCAAAGTGGTATCTCGCCTTTTCTCTCGCTCAGACATTAATCTTGCTCTACCCTTCTACATCAAAAATGCTTGTATTGTCGGGGAGCGCTAATGTTTGCCTCCTATTCACTATATATACACATATATGTATTTTTGTGTCTGAGGGAATCAGTCGAATGCATTGTTCCCAAATCATTGTAATATCTATTTAGAGTGGCAACAGCACTGGCTGCCGATGCTCAGTATTCATGGAGCATAAACCAGACTTAAGACTTAGAAAAGCTGAAAGGGCTTATCCCTATATTCTTAAACTCCCCTCTTTTATGTTGGTCTTAGGCATTAAGGATAGGATTGTGAATAGCAATTGTTCAACTGCTGCACTGAGAGTGAGTGTGTATACGTGGGTGGGGGTGTTTTATTCCGTGGCAAAATCCTTTTTCCCTTTCTTCCTTCTTCTATTTTTTTCTCTCTCTCCCCAACTGTAAATATTAACTGTGTTCTTAACTCTTAACGGTTGTATGGGACGGAGTAATGTGCTTTTAAGGATATATTATGTGAAAGATTTTCCACCAGCATACACCGCCGCTCCAAATAAGCCTGAAAACAAATTTGCCACGGCGGAAGAATAAAGAAGAGGGTAAAAAAGAAATTGATGGAACTTTGTCGTATCAAGTCGTCGGCAAACAATGACGGAGAGATCTCAAAGGGGCTGGGCAAATCTTAAAAAAAAAAAAAAATGATTGCATCCCGTTTTATTTATTTATTTTTCTTTGTTGTTGTTGTTGTGTGTGTGTGTGTGTGTGTGTGTCCCGTCGCTATGTTTAAAGCCGCGCTTGGTCTTTCTTCAGAAAGTGTGTCGTGCTAATGCATTTCAAAAGCCCCTTTTTCAAAGCACAATAGAATATCGCCGTAGAAGTTTAGTGGTTCCGCTAAAGAAAGTGGCTCAGTCATCGAGAGCTGTACTCCTTTGTGGCCGAGCCGAAGACATTCTCGCAGCAAAGTCGTTGCTCGATTTTTTTACGCCGTGGCTGGAGTTTAAAAAGGTTGCTTGAAAAAAATCAAAAAAAGGTTACATATTTCTGCGACAACTTATAGCCCATTGCGATAATTACCACGGTGAATCTAATTGTGCGGAGGCGCTAATGTGCGGCAGAATAAAGGTCTGTTGTGGTAAGAAGAATAGAAGATCTACGAGTTAATAAGTTCCGCGCGAGGCTGAATCCGTGTCCCGGAGGTCGAGTTCCTTTTTAAAATAAAATGTGGGGCCTTAATCTCGCCGTGGCCTCTGTAGTAAACACCTGTTTCATTTCTGTGTAAGAGAAGGATTGAGGATACCATTACTTGTACTGTAAAGTGCAGTCAGCTGTGTATAATCAAAATGGAGAGGGGCTCTCGGGGGATCGTGACAGCTGCAGCCTCTCCTGTTGATATCAAACAAGACCTTCTGAAACCTTAAGGATGAGTTAGCACGAAACAAATTGCTCCTAATTGTCGGGAGGATAAATTGTGACTGCGAGCGTTTGTAATTCTGTCAGCCACCGTTCACCCCCCCCACACACACACACACACCATCTCCATTCATCTGGGCCCTGACGCTTTAATTGAGAGGGCCTGGACTGGCTGAGTGAATTGGTAATAGAAATAAGGACCCAGTGTGGATATTTTAATCAGCACTGACTTCTGTAACCGGGGCAGAAATGAGCCAGCGCGCCATGGAGTGGCAGGCCATCCATCTCCGCAGCCTCAGGTGGAGATGGAGGAGCGGCTTCTCCATTAGATGTGACAGACACTCAGGGGGGCTAATGGCTCAGTGCTCGCCGCTGATGGTTATTGGGATTTATGCTCTCTATCAGAAACAATAAAGTTATACCTCTGATTCGGCACGGGCAGCGCTCGGAGAGGTTCTCACGCTCGGGCTAATGCTATCCAGTAGTGCAACGTCAAGTCTCGTATTAATAAAAATAAAAAAAGAAGATTTGAGATACTTGAGCTTAATGTAATGTTTCCATTTCCTGCTGTTTGAGGGAAATACTTTTCATCTTTCTAATTTCATGTATCAACTACAGTGACTTTGGATTTTGTTTTTACAGACAAACCATGTGCTCATGAAATATGATGCATTGTTACAGATTAAGCTCAACGGTATTTGAAGTCAGCTAGATTAATGAATGCATCAGTAATGAAATTCCAATGTAATGATATATGATAATATTATTCTGGGTCTATTACAAACCTTCCTCCCTCGCCCCCCTGAATAGGATAAGCGGTTCAGATTAATGGAATAGGACCATTCTGCTGCGTGATAAAGTACTTTCACTTTTGAGACGCTGTGACAACCGATGTATGTTTACATAGCGTACAAAGATTTTTGGGAAATAGCGTTAGATGAGAAGAGAAGATTGATCCCACTCTCACGTCTAATGGACGTCTATGCTAAATATGAAGCTACAGCCAGGATGTTCGCTTAACTTAGCATAGCGTAAAGACTGTAAATGTGGAAGCAGCGAGCCTAGCTCTGTCCAAAACTAAATAAACAAGCAGACAAAAAACACCTTTAAGCGCCTCTAAAGCAAAAATATTAATACTAAGCGGTTGAAAAGACTCCAGGAAGTCATTCCACCGAGCCAAAAAATAAAAGAGTTGTCAAGGTGCTTGTAGGCAGAATGTCTCTGGACAGCCTGAAGCTAAGCTAAGCTAATATCTCCTGGCTGTAGTTTCACAAACCTCTAAAAACGAAGGCTATTTTTAAAAGAACGTATATTTCTTAAAGTAGAGCTTTTGCTATGAAGCAGCACTTATTAGAGAGCAGTGGGACTACTTGCCCTCAAAGCAAAAGAATCCGAGTACTTCTTCCACCACTTTCGCTAGTTCAGTTTAGCAGCCGCCCGAAAGCGAGGAGGCTAATCATTCACTTCACGTCCGCAGCATTATTACCCGTGACAGCTGAAGCCCCTTGTCCATTTAGAAAACACATATTACAGAAGTTCATGAACAGGCCGACAGGACTATTTATAAAATTGGACAACTTGGGAACAGATCAGAATGCGTGTCTATTTATTTAGCTCCAGGATATTTGGCGTGGCCCCGCCAGCACACGCTAACTTCTACATATTCTAATTTGTCCATGTCATGTTTATCATTAATCTTTGGCCCTGTTTAGCTTGAGACATGGTGATTTGTTGAGATGGTCCCCCGGGAGAACTAAAAACATTCTCCAATATGATAATGGCATTATGCCCGCCTCAGTGAAAATGTGTCATATAAATTATACATTATCAGTGACTACATGCATCATATGTTGATGTGACAGACTACAGCGAAACACTCGAATGTGTCGCTTATAATGCATTTCCGTGACGCCGAGGGCTCCATTTAGGCCACCTATCGACGCTTAAAAGTGTCCTCTGGTTAAAAAGAAAAAGTACACAGAGATCATATTTATTTATTGAAGACTGTTTCGGACCCTTTTATTACTGTGACAATGCCGAAGACGTGAAATAATACACGTCGAGAGCGCCATTGACATCTTATCGCCGCGGCTACGTGTCACGGAATTTCTCTTGCGCGGTACAATCAGAATTTTCGTTACGTTACCCGGAGTTTTGGAGGTTGTTGTGGAAATATAAACATGTTCAAGGTGATATTAGCTTCTCTTTCATTCATCATTAATTTGACAGAAGCATAAACTGTTTGAGGCTGTCGCTTGACAAAACTCATCAATCAAGCGATACAGTGCAAGCGTACTTGATATTATTCGGCCTTATTCACCATTGTGCCTCACTACGTATACACTTTTTGAACATCATATATCAATCAACTGCATTGTTAACTATTGATTATTTCAACCAGGCGGAATCACAAGATTAAGACGGGATGATTAATCATTTTTTTCCAGTTGTGGTTTCTACAGTCGGATGCAGATTTTCTTTCTCTCCTTGTTGTGGTTAATGTTACCTTTAGGCTAAGACGCTGATGACTGGAGGAATCATCAGTGGACTTATGGGCCTCATTTCAGTGCGGGTCGGGAAGAAAGGGAAAGTGGAGACATGCTGCTGGCAGAGATGAATTAGAACCGTGGAAAAAGCACTCTGGTACTAGCAGGTGACATTTCTTCTCCATGCCTCTCTCTCTGTTCGCCTTCTCTCTCCTATTTTCTCTCCAGCAGAAAAAAAAGAAAGAAAAAGGGAACAGAGGGTAAAAAGGGTTGTTTGTGCAAAATGGGACAAAGTATAAAACATGTTCAAAGAAAGTATGAAATTCCCCAACTTCAGAAAAGCCATTTAGATCATCCGTCCGACTGACGTAAGGGAAAATAATATACTTGACCCTTTTTGTCTGTGCACTTTGAGAAGTTTGTTATAATGCCAAGCCCTGTAATAATTCACTGTACCTCATGTATATTAAGTAGAAAGTCTCTGGCTTTTATGATAAATTGCCAGGGTAACGCCAGGACACCTCTTTTGCATTTCAATGCGAGAGAGTGTCAGATTCTTATTTCATTACCAGGCGACACATTAGCTGATGGATTTTAATTTTCTTTTTTTTCTTCCTTCCTTCTTTTTTTCCTCACGCAGGAGTCCTAAGAGACCGAGTGGAAACAGAAAAGAGCTTGAATACATGGATGGAAGAAATAAAAATGAAATAAATAAATACAAACCAGTGTCAGGAACCTTTATTGCAATTTTGAGGCCATCACAAAAAAAAAGAGAAAAAAAGAAAAAGTCAGTTTATATTCCTTTGCATACCTTTGCGAATTGCCTGTCCACAGTGTGAAATGATGTATCCCCAGGATCACTGGTGGAGCTCTCTTGCTGAGTGGACAGAAAATCAAGGTTTAATTCGTAGTGATATAAATCTGGACGTGGTTGAATCTGAGACATGCTGAGCAGGGGCAATGTGGAGCAGATGTGAGAGCGTAGCCCTCGTTTTCACGGCGCCACACAGCGGGGCGCTGAGCTGCTCCTCAGCCCTTCACCGCCTCAAAAAAAGACGAAGACGAAAGAGACGAAAACTCCTGCTCAGGGATCCTTTCTGCTCGGATACAGAGAGAGGAGCACAAAAAACGCAGGTGCCAAAAGCAATTATCAAATTACCTAAGCCTTTCTTGCTCCTGTTTAATCTGTTTGTAGCAAATCCAGCTATTAGGACATTAAACATGGCCCTTTATAGAGGTAATTATTACAGTGGCTTCAGTGAAGGGGAAAGAAAGACACAAAACTAGGTCAGTGTGAAAACAAAACTTCTCTTTCAGGTCTTTGGACTTCTGGTGTTTGGTGGAACTTTGCTGGCGGAGGAAAGTAAATGAGAAGTTTTTTCACGACTTTGTCGGCATAAATGTGCCCTTAAGCAAGGCACATGACCTTCGATAAGTCTGTCTTGCACGATATATAAATATTCCAGGGCTCATTAAGTAACTACACCTGCTCTTACTTCTCCGCAGAGGAATAACTATGTCCATTTATGTTTATCACGCATCATAACATAGTATCCCCCCTTCCCCTGCCCCACTTTCTAAATGATGGAGTAAATTACAGCAACTCATCCAGTTCAAAAGTCTCATCATCACCAACAAATCCCTTTACAACCGAAACCCCTCCATACCTTTTGGACCTCCTGTACGACCTCAGATCTGCAGATGCCAAACTCTTCTCCACCCTACTCCGTCCAAACATCGGACCTGGGACCGGGCCTTCTCCATTGTTGCTCAGTCCCTCTGGAACTCTCTCCCCATCACCTCAGACATTCTCCATCACTCACCACTTTAAAAAAAACACCCATATATTTAAATCTGCATTTAGCCTGTGCTTCTAGTTTGGACTTTGTTTCTCACTTTTATCATCTTTGTTGTTTTGCTGTTGCTTCTATTGTTTGTCTTTACCAAGAAAAGTGCAGTGAGTACCTTTTAAGTCCCTATACAAATACAATGTATTATTATTATTATTAATAATATTAAAGTCTCACATGAGACTACTGGAAAATGATTCAGAGTAAACAGTTTCACCACGAGGTCCACCAGCTGACCTGGAGCTTCTGATCTTATGATCTGGTCTTCGTCAGCAGACGCAAGGTATCACGAAATTTGATTTCCTCTTTGTGCGTTTCAGAGAGTTTTCTTGCCGGAAGTCGAGAAAAAAAAAACATTGGTTTGATAGGCGTCGATAGAAAAGAAGAAATAAAGCAAGAGCAAGAAGTCAGCTAATCAAATGTCTTCGCTTTACCCAGCTTACAAACCAATCCCGCTCGTGTGACCCCGATCAGGATTGGGTTGCCCCGACTGCTTGTGAATCCGTCACAAAGCCTGTGAGTTGGCGCTCTTTGAACATTTGAGCTAACGTCACTGCCCGTGATGTCAATTGAATATTTCTCCCGAGTGTCAGACGTTGAACTTGTTCGAACTAATCCGGGCGTCGAGCAGCTGGCTACACGGCCACAGACATTATATTTAACTGGATATTCATAGCCGCGGACCATCATCAAGTATTTAGCCGTCGGTTCTGTTTGTTGAATATTTCCATAGTGGCGCCGAGAGGACCGCAGCCTCTCCGCCACCCACATCTGACTTTTTTTCCCCGCTCAATGGCGAGGAGAACCTCCCTTCGCCTCACACCCAGTCCTCCGTCTACCATCCATTGTCACCGCATTAACCGTAGGCTAGCATAAAAGTAATTGGAAACTGATTCAAGCCAAAGCTTCAATTAATGCACCACCAAAGTCCCCGTTCTGTGTAATCGGCAATAATGGTTTCATGTTTGGGAGGGCGTTTGGTCACTCGCATTCGGCACTCACCTCCTGACAGAGACTGTTAAACCCCGCTCAGAATCCCCACTCCACGGTAATCTTCATTTCAGTCATTTTCCTCCTTCTTCCATCTCTGATGACAGCTCCAATGTCTTCGCATTGCTCGCAGTCAGATCGCGCGCCCGAGCGAACGGGAGGTGTAATTGACTACTGACAACTCGGCGACGGGATTCTTAATTATTACTCGAGGGTATGGTGGCTGGCTGGCCTGGGTTCAGCGCTCTTCCCGAGTATGCTAACAGAGTCATTTTCCTCCTCTCTGTGAACATTGAAATGCAGTTTTGTTCGCGCCAGACCCCGAGACTTTGAATTCGGGGGGTTGGAGGAGGGGGGATGATTGCAAATGAAATGCATGCGCCGTTTGGGCTTTTTTTCCCCGCCGCCGCACAGATTTGCACCGCGGGCTACAGAAGTGGGTCTTCGGCACTGCAGCCGCATCGGTTACGGCCCCTATCAGCGCTGCCGCAACCCAGTGTATTAACAAGATATTACAGTCGGCCTTTGTGAGAACCCTTCATCTGATATACATTGTTTGATTCCCGATTATTACTTTGAAATAAATCATATTCGCCAGCTGAAAACTTGAGACTACTGTACATGGGGGGGCCTTTTGTTTCCTTCGCCTTTGTGTGTCACTTCTTCGTCTGCCCTCACAGCGATAAGACGTTGCGCTGAGGCTTCCGCTGCTACCAGCGCTACACAAGAGCGTAATTCCTCTGGTCCTTGCCTGTTTGTGCCGGCGCTGGGGCCTGCTCAGTGTGATAGAGCAGAGTAAAGAGGGTGAGCGTCGCTTTGTGCAGCAGTCTGTATCTTTTGTGCGGGTGGATATGGAAGAGGGCGTGAAACAATTGGACAAAATGGCCCTAATGTGCTTAAAGAATCTTCTGTCTTTAATCAAAGCTCACACACATGCACCACAAAAGGCAGACAGAGCAAACCCAATTCTCCGCTGCCGTTGCCGAGTGACTCTTCCTCTCCCGGCTTCAGCGTCTCTTTCTCTCCGTGCTGGAAATCAGGATCAGGTTGGCTTTGTGGGGTTTTTCTTCTGTCGTTTCCACATAGAGTCATTGCCTCATCTCTCAAGGAAGAGACAACGGGGATTTGGCTTTAAGACCAGACAGCAAAGTGCAACTTTGCATGCATGATTATAACCCATCTATAGATCATTTGATACACTTCACCCATTTAACATATTAAAATGTAGCCGGGTTGAAAAGGAAGTACAATCGTGATCATGACTACGCTAGCTTAGCGATCGTATATTACAGTAGCCATCTTGTCTTGTTCTGTGTTTTTTGTTGTAACTACTGTATGTGTTTTATATGTGATTTCCTGTATTGTCCAGGTCATCCTCAAAATATCTATTTTTTTAATCTCAATGTGTTTCACCTGGCTAAATAAAGATTACAAAATAATAATCAAGCACTGCCACCAAGGCCAAGGATTACAATAGTTTGCAAGTGTAAAGGTAACCATTCAATATATTAATAATAATAATATATATAATAATAATATTGAATATAAAAATAATTCACTACATCCAGTTTTGTGGGCTTTATCTGTTGCAATAATAATGGTCCAAAATGCTGCTAACCCCTCATCGTATAGTACAGTAGCTAAGATCAATGCTCCTATGCTCCCATATCTTCTGCATGGATCGTTGTCTGTTGAGGACTGTTAATATACATTTTACGTATTGTCACGGGGGGATTAGGGTGGACCCAAATGCACGACTCAGGAGACAATAATGCAAATAAAGATTGTTTACTGAGAGCGTCGTCAGGAACGGTACAGACAGAAAAATCCACACACTGTGGAACGCTTGAGGACTTGGTTGTAAAACACAAGACAATCCGGCAGAGGACAAGTGAGGGAACCTCAGTAGACTAACGAGGGAATGGGCAACAGGTGAGACGGGCATGAAGACCAGGTGAAGGTAATGAGGGACTAACGAGGTGACCAGAGGCAGGTGAAGAGAGTTGGACTGACGAGATGGGAAGCAGGATCTGGAATGATGTGATAGTTAGAGAGACGGGATGAAAACAACTAATACAAGAAGGAAGGTGTAAAGCTGAACTGTTACACATATTTAACGTTCCTACGTGTTTGTCAGGTTACTCAAGTTCAGAAAAACAACAAAAAGCAGCAGCTGAAATATTTGCCAACATTTGCGTCCAGGTCACGCAACTTTAGCTTCAAACCTTAAGCAGGATATGACGTTTGCATATAGCCATTAAATGCACAATTAAGACCTCTGACGCAGATTACGTGTTTGAAAATGACTCAGCTGGGAACATCAGAAAGTCAGACGCAGGAAACCAGCTCCAGATCAGCTGAGTAATAGCAGGTTTGAGAAGCTTTGCCTTTGCCCCCCTCTGTCTGAAATCTAGGGCCCATTGTGTCGAAAAAAAAAGGGATCAAGTTGAGTAAATGTACCATTTAGAAGAAGTAGAAGAAGAAGAAGTAGAACCAAGGGGTTAGAGACTTAGCGAATGGTCAATTGTAACTTGTAATAGCATTCAGGCTTTGTTTGTGATCGGCGGGCGAAGTTCATGTGGGTTGTAGCGATTACCAGATGGCCCGCTGACATCAAACTTCTTTATTCCTGGCACAGTTAAGAGATCAAGAGTGTGATCAGAGATGGCCGCTCGTCTCATCTGTAATTTGACGATGGAGTGGATGGGAGTGAAAAGGGAGGAAAAAGGGGAGAGTGTACCTGGGAGCGTTAAAAAAAAAGAAAGAAGAAGAAGAAGAAGAAGCATGATGGCTGCTTCATGACCGCTCCTCTTGCCCTCAGTGTAACATTCAGGGGGAAGAGGGTCCTCTTTGTTATCGCCCCCCCCCTCTCCCTGGCAATTATCACAAACTCCACTTCCCCTGCCCTCCGGAGCCCGGAGAACTGAGCGGTCCGGAGTGGGAGAATAGCTACATTTATAATTTTTTTCTTCTCTTTCCATAGATTAATTTTCTAGGAAGCCCTGTCACTGCCTGTACAGGGAAGCGGAGAGAGAGAGAGAGGAATAGAAGAAAAGAGGGGAGTGCGATTGTGTGTGTGTGTGTGTGCGTGTGGGGGGGGGGGGTCGGAGAGATTGCGGCTACAGTGCACGAGCCTTTTCGCTTTTACGTTTCCCTTTTTTTTTCTCTCCTTGACAGATCATTTTCCATGCAGGGGTATCAGGGGGTCTGGCCGATAATTGGCATGCAGATTGCAGCTGATGGCGTCCCGCAACAGAAGAAAAGAGCCGGCTAGTTAGAATAATGAGCCGGCCTGCCTGATGGATGGGCGAAGGGAGGAGGTCATGCAAAATGTTTCAGACACACAATTCCTAACCCCCCCCCCCCACTCCACCCACCACCCTCCACCCACCACCACCCTGTCCTCCTCCTACCTGCACCCCCCCCCCCTGTCCCGTTTATTTTGCTATTTTTCACAAAGCCCTGATATTCCATTATTTCCTCCTCTCTCTACCCTTCCAGGGCAATGAAAGCGTCCCATCTTCCTCTTTCTTCCACTCTTCCTTTTATTTATTTATTATTTTTTATTTCCCCTTCTTCCGAGGCCCCAGTGTAAGAGGTATATATAGTGCAATCTGACGGCACAGTTGTGGGTATACGCGGAGCCTCTAAATATATATATATATATATATATATATATATATATTTTTAGATGTCACAACTCATTAGGCTCCTGACAGCCTTAAGAGACTCGAGTGTTTTAATCACAGCAAAGGAGTTAATTACTGCCGTCTCCATGGAGTTATGGTTCTCACCCTCTGCTATGCCAGGACGGCCCGAGTTTCAAATACAGGAAGTAGGCCCCGTAGTCTCTTTGTTAAAACCTGTTAATACAATGATAGGTTTGAATCCTTTTTTTGTATTCGATTTGATATTCTCAGTGATGAATAACATGTTAATTCAAGGTTCAATGTTTTTTTATTTGCCATTTGTGCCTCAACCAATAGTCCAGACCCATTGGGATTGTTTTGCAGGGCGCTCCAAGTCAACAGAGGTACAAAAGAAGAAGAAGAAGAAGAAGAAGAAGAAGAAGAATATATATATATATATATATATATATATATATATATATATATATATATATATATATATATATATAAAACACACTGTACATAAGGTGGTAATGTGTTCGCCATAATGGATTCTTTACCTTTAAAATCACATTGAACTGTATATGAAATATTCTATGTAGGAAAAAACAACCACAACACACACACACACACACACACACACACACAGAGATTCCATGTTGAGCTTTTAACATTTCCTCCTCTCAGTCTGAGTATTACGTAGAGGTCCCGGCCCTGAGAGAGCGCGTCTCACCTCTCCGGCAACCCTCTCGTTGCATTTTATTGTGGATTCTTCATAATCCGCTGCTGCTTTACAGATAATTAACCCGTCCTGTCGTTTTACCCCGCGCATCACGGCGCTTTGGATCTACCTTCCGGGTCAGGTGGACGGGGTAAACAAAGGAATTATAATAGGCTGTGAGTGCTATTAAGTACCTCGTTGTGCATGAGAGGATCAGGCACTTTGTTGGTGTGTGTGTGTGTGTGTGTGTGTGTGTGTGTGTGTGGGGGGGTGCTTTGTTTGTTTCACTGTTGCCTTTGTTTTGTTTTTGCTGATTGGGCGCATCACCCAAGAGTATATGGGGACAAAAGAAACCGACTTCAGTGGTAAAAACGGAATACGTACTTTTGCTCCATTTGAAGGCGGATGGAGGAGGAGGAGGAGGAGGAGGAGGAGGAGGAGGAGGAGGAGGAGGAGGAGGAGGAGGAGGTGTGTGTGTGTGTATGGGGGGGGGGCATCAGGCTTGTTAGCTAAATGACCAAAATGGCATGTCCCTCGTTAACCTGCCGTCCAAGGGGTTGTTGAGATGAAAGTGTGCCGGGCTCATTGGTTCCTCTCAGTTAGGATCTGTGGCACCGAGTCGCCGCTCTGAGGGATCGGTATTGGTTGCCGTGGTGATGAAGCCACGGAGCTGTCCGGGGTGCTGAATTATAGCCGACGCGTAACGTCTTCTTCACTTTTTTTTTTTTTTTACGCCTTGGATGAACAGAAATAGTCGTTCATAGGATGCGACTAATTGTTTTTATTTAATTACTGCATTAACTTTTGTTTAAGGTTTTTTTCTTCAATACTTCTACTCCACTAAATTTGAACATGTTGTACCTTTTTAAATGTTGTATATTCAAAAACATCAACAGAAGAATGGCGATGCAATGTGTACACACATATGGATGTCAACTAAAATCAATTCAATACAATTCTATTCATCCATGACGAGGCACACACACACACACACACACACACACACACACACACAATTATAAGCTTACATTTTTGGTTTATGAGCTGGCAATACCTACATTTATAAATAAGCATATACATCTCCCATTACATGCATATATTTTGAAATGTATTTTCATTTCTTTAAAGAAAAGAATCAAGCAGCTTCGAATCTCCAATTGGAAAAGTTATATTTTGGTCCTTTCAAATAAAAAAATGTGTTGACCATTTTAGAAATGCATCAAAATAATCAGATAAATAGTCAACACAGGTCACAGGCGCGACACGGCCCCATCAACATCGCTGAAGCAATGAACATGTAAATTAAAAATAATTAAAAAAAAGAAGTTTGACGACTGTATTGGCACAAAAAAAGAAGAATAACAAAAACATATTGTCAAAGTTTGACCAACTTCTGTGCTCTGCCTGCATCTCCGCGGGCTTAATCTCACTTGCACCCAACACAGAAGGGGACAAATTTACTGTTTCATCCTCATTCTTCCGGGCACGACGAATAGCTGTGTACAGTACACACCAGATCAAAGCCTTAATTGAAAAATAATTATAGGTACTTAATCATAGAAAGCACTGGGCTAATTGAAGTGAAAACAAGGAGGCAAACGCGGACCCCTCCGAATCGTGGCAGAAAGAGGATATTGTAAAAGCTTCTTCTTCAATCCCCATTGTCTCCCAGATTAACTAGGAGAGGGCTATTAGCAGAGTTAATTGGCTCTCTAATTTAGATCTCGCCCCACTGAAAGCATAACGGATGCGCGCCTGTCGACCAATGATGTGTGCACTCTGTCACGCTGTCCTGCTGGACTGTGATTGGTTAATTGCTCAGGGATTTTGAAAGTTTTCGCCCATTCCTCAAAGGTAACTGACATGAACAGTGTGTGTGTGTGTGTGTGTGTGTGTGTGTGTGTGTGTGTGTGTGTCTCCTTGGCTGCTTAAGGTAGTGTTCATCGTGTGTGTGAGAGCTGGAACTCACTTGATTAGCATTAACACGCAGCCGGATCACCAGGTCTGGCTTCTCGCTCACATTGAAACCTCTTTTTTGTTATTTAGAAGCAAACACAACAGAAGTGTGTTAATTTCTATACGGATTTCTTTCCCATACACCAATTTACGCGTATAACGGAACTATGTACTGAAATAATTTGCTGATTGTCCTCCTCCTGACCCGCTCATATTTCCCCCCTACGGAGAAATAGCTCATTCACTGTGAGGACATCTTATGTGAAAGGACTTCTTATCACAATCCCAGCTAGTTTGCTCCCCGCTGCGCCAGCCGGCCGCTTCTCTGCGCTCACTCTGCCCTCTAGTGGCCACCGGGCGGTAGTGCTCCGGGACAAAACTCCCTTTAGGCACCCTAAAAATGTGGAAGAAAGTAAATGGGCCCATTTTTTTACCAGTTTATTTTTCCTCTTTTCTCCTTGAGACAGCCTTTCATCATTTCTTGCACATCTCTTTCTAGTGTTTTCTTATTGTAGCCCAAATGATGATGGAGCTCTTGACTGAGTAAAAAAAAGAAGAAAGAAAGTTGGCATGTGGACGTCTTTTTTTTTTACAAAGTCGGAGGAAATGACAGCAGATTATGATGCGCGCCTCGCTATATGTTACATTGTTTGTGAGGCATCAGGGACGACTCACTATCACATTTTTTACCCCTTAATACTTACTTATATATTTACTTTACTCAGCACTTTACTTTGTTCCCTCCCCCCCTGTATATTTAGTATTAGTATTTAGTTTTTAGTATTTTGTTTTGTGTCTTATATTTATTTTCATTGATGCTCTGATGTGCACCGCTGCTGTGATTTTTGAAATGTCACCACTATGGGACGAATAAAGGAATATCATAACATATCATATCATATCATATCATATCATATCATAGTCCTGTTTTTGGCTCCAGGTCGGTCAGTCGGTCCATCTACCATCTTGATCCTGGCCGAAATACGTCAACAACCACTGGAAAGATTGACATGACATGTTGTTTACATGACATGTCGACTATATCTGGATTAAACACAGACTTGCACTTTAGTAGCACTTGAATGGCTCTTATCATGGTACTTTTGTAGTTTGACTATGTTGAGGAAATGTTACTTTCTGTATTCTTGTTGTTCTTAGTTTGTACTCTAGGTTGAAATGCACTTATTGTAAGTCGCTTTGGATAAAAGCGTCTGCTAAATGACATGTGATGTAATGTAATGTTTGGACATGTTTGGACAAATCCCCTCACTTTTACTCTAGCGCCACCACAGGGTTTACATTCATCTGCTTCTTTTTTTTATACGTCAAAAAACTAATGTTTTAAATGCTCAAAATGAACTGTACTCCCTTTGTTGACGTTTCACCAGCCTCACAGAGCCAGTAAGAATCATCACCAAAATCACATCACTTACATCCCGTCAGGTAACTTCCGGGACACGGAACATCGGTCTGTTTGACCTCATCTACAACGCTAAACAGATGCATCGTGGCCGTCGTCCGTATCGTCTGACTATCATCCGGTTCCAACTTGTCACTGCAGCTTCACTCGGTGATGCATGATGTTTGCACACAGTGAAATATTCAAATCCAACACACCCTTTGATGTTTTTTATGGCTGCACCGCTCCATCAAAGGAAATATTCCAGATTTCCCGAGCACCATTTTTCTGTGGGTTTCTCAGAGTCCGGTATACTGGTTTAATCAAAGTTTGAGTGAAGAGCACAAGTTTGGGGGCCTGTACTTGTTTTTAGCTTCTTTTCTCTTTAACGACACTCGGCATTGATTTACCGTATAATTCGAACGCGCCCGTCGACACGTGTGTGAAGTGGCGTCTCGGTTCACGTGCCGCCGGCGAGGAGCAAACGGTGGATGGCTCCTGCAGAGGCTGGAAAAGTTGTTTGCTTAAGGCCCAGCAGACACAAAAAACATTAGCACATGCTACTGTTACTTCTATTGACCGTGGGCAAATCAAGTGGCCTGTGTGTGTGTGTGTGTGTGTGTGGGGGGGTGAGGGTATTGTATGTTTCACTGGGTGGGTCGTTTGAACCATCCTTCATCAATCCTTTCATCAGTGATTTACTGTGCAAAGGGTTTTCCTGAGAGGTCAAGTCTGCCTTTAAACATATTTATTTAACCTTACTAGCCACTAGTCCTTTGGCTCATGGGGATTTTCCTCACAGCCATATGATTGATTATCTATTGAAAACGTGCACTAAATAAGAGTAAACGCTTAGATTCTGACATTTTAAAAATATAAATATAATTGAATAAATTAGCTGTGGTTACATTTAAGGTATGTATATATTCCCCATGTCGTTTTTTTTAATTTAAATTAATTATATATCTTTTTTTTATATTATTAGAATAATTGGGACTGTCGTTGTCTTCAAAAGATAATAATTTGTGTCTGGCATTACTTTTTTTTCCCGCCATGAGCAATCAGAAAAAAATATTATACTTATTAGTCACATCATTATTACTCTTCATGTTTAACAAAATTGGCAAAAAAAGGTAGGAATAATATGCAATAACACTTCTTTAATAACTTGTTTACATCCTCTGAACGAGGCGCCGGCCCAGTTTCAGTTCAGTCCCTGTGTCTCAACTTCTCCTCGACATAACAGCCACATGCAAATTGGTTTCAGTTCACTATCGTCAGTAGAATCATATCAGTATTTACTTTTGCCGGTGCCACCCCGACAACAGTCATCTAGTATCGCCGGGCTGAGACGAGCTGCACTGGAGGGCAATGTTCAGCCTGCACACAGGCTTTAAGAACAAAACTGCTTTAGTTTAAGCTTCACATTTGTACATTATAAAGACTTGAGTCTTAGTTTTGGTTTTATTCATGCTGTGATCTAAATTTTTTTTATTTTTTTTTATTTTTATATATTTTATGTCACTGTTTTGTGTTGTATTGTTTGAAATGTTGTGCAATGTCTTGGTCAGGAGTCAGGACACTCTTGTAAGGGAGATTTTTAATCTCAATGAGGCATGGTTAAATAAATGTATAGTTAGTATAATAAACATTTTTACATAATAGACTTACTGTAATACAAGCATATAGAGTTTAAGTGTCAAGCTCATTTCAATGCCTTATTACAGGGTGTTTCTAAACATCCTTTAACATAATGGTCAATGTTACCTGGCAATTATTTGCAATGTAATGGTATTTTCACATATTTGCTTGTCCGAGCATCCTGATGGTTATTACCACATCTCATCACCTTCAGGTTTCAGACGATAATGAAACTTTTAAAATCTTTTAAAACCCCTGAAAGTTTCTCCAAAACATAAAATGCCACATAAAAAAAACATTTAGATATCAAAGTTATAGTTTTACATTTTGGGGAATTTGCTTATCCTCTTCCTGGCAGGAAGTTGGATGAGTCTCATGTGAGAGGTCTCGTGTGTCCGGTAAATATAGGGCTACAGCTACCTTAGTTAGCTTAGCTTAGCACAATGGCTGGAAACGGAAGGAAATCGCTAGCCAGGTTAATTATAAAGTAAACAAATCCTTCTATTGGCACTAAAGTTAAAATGCCTGTTTTATATCATTTATTTAACCCACACAAAAGAAGTTGGGGGCATTACCTGCCGTAGAAATGAAACATTTTGTTTCTACACTACAAGTTTTCCTTCAGATATAAAGATGATATATAATGTAATGAAGCTATGTACTGTAGATGCTGGTCGGAGGATTCTGTAATAGGTAAATACAACTATTTCGGGACCGTGGGGGCGGGTGCCGCTGAATACGGATTGGTGCACATACCTACGTGACGTATATTTTTTTCCAGCCTAACGAATTAATGAACCCAGATGATAAAACAAATACACAACTCTTTCATGTGAAACCACCCAAAACGGTGTGTTCCTGTCCGGACCCCAGCCCTCGTAGGGAGAAGCCGATTGAGAGTTATCTGAAATACGTTTCGGGGTCTTGCCGCTTGATGAATTAAAAACAGCTTCTACAAATGACATTTTGAATTTAATTTAAAGAAGTATGGCTGCTGGAAAAAAAAACACATAAGCAGCATCAGTGCAGGTTTTTGACCAACACTGTTAGCGTTAAAAAATTAGAGAATCCCTTCACTGACCAGGAATAATAAGCAATACTAATCTTTTTTTTTTTTTTTACTAATACGCTCCACCCAATTGCTTCGCTACATGACTGGGCTGTGTGCAAACAAGCACGGGGTCACTGGGGAAGTATTTCTTGACTTGACGCCCGCCGATATCATATTCAAACACACGGCCGCAGCGCAGAGAGGCCGTTGGCGTCGGAGTCCTTTTTCGAAGAGGCCCTTTCTTCTTTCTTTCTCTCTCTCTCTCTCTCTCACCGGGAAAACAGCAGACTAAAGACGGCGCCATGGTGGCCACTATCTGTCAGGTGATGGGTTTCCTCCTCAGTCTGTTGGGGGTGGCGGGGATCATCGCGGCCACGGGGATGGACCAGTGGTCGACGCAAGACCTCTTCGACAACCCCGTGACGGCCGTGTTCTCGTACTCGGGCCTGTGGAACTCGTGCGTCCGGCAGAGCTCCGGCTTCACAGAGTGCCGGCCGTACTTCACCATCCTGGGACTGCCAGGTACAGACGCTTTTTATTCTTGTCATGAGCAACGATGACGCAACGCGGATGGAAAAACTTCAAGGAACCAAAAAAATACATCGATAAATGTGTCGATAAATATGCCGATTGTCGATTTTTCTGGGGGGTTGACTTTTTAGCCAGGTTCTACGAGAACGTGAAGTAAACGGGTCAATATGGCAGTACGTGTGGGGTCTATTATGCTACCTATGTTACTTATTGGGGGGGAGTAAACAAGGCGCTGTATCATCAGGTTATCATTCATAGAAATTGAAGGCCCGGAGAAAAATAATACATCGAGCCGTTTCCTGAGAATGATGGGGAAATGATGACGAACCGCACCCTTTGTTAATAAGAGGGTGGTGGTGGGTGGGGTGGGGAATTGCCATCATCGGCGTTTACCCGAAACCTGGACAAAGACTCTCGAAAAAAAAATGTGGTAAACATCAGATAAGGTCCTGTTCCTGGCGGAAGCGTACATAAAAGATAAGCGGCAGCCCAGCCCCTACCATTTCACGACTCCGGGACGTTGGCGGTAACTTCGTTTGAGCGGGACATTTAAGATGGCGGCCTCGCTGATCCAGTTAGCGGGCTTCATGTTGTGCGCGTTGGGTCAATTTTTGATTTCCGCCGCAACGGCAATGGACATGTGGAGGTTGCAGGATCGATCGTTCACGGTCGTGACGAACGTGTACACCTACTCGGGGTTGTGGAACTCGTGCGTAGGGACGGCGTACGGCACGTCGCAGTGCAGGCCGTATTTCACCATCCTGGGACTGCCGGGTAAGAGAATTACGCTCGGAGAGAAGAAGACATTTATCAAACGCTCCGTCACGTGGTGGGATTAAGGAGAACATTTTCCAAAAAGGACCCCCGGAAGGTACTTTAGAATATTCGGGAGGTTTTAGGGCAGATTTTCTCCCATTTCCCCGCCTGCATGAAAATGCAGCGGGCTGCAGAAAAGATGGTGATGGTGTCTCTCTGGAATCAAATGGAAATTTGATGAGACATCCAAAGCTTAGCTGAGCAAGCACAAGCTTTACCAGAGTGTCACACAATGTAAAGTACATTTCCACAATCTGTACTTAACAGCGGAATGTAGTGTCGAGCATATTGTACGTACGGTGTTAAAGGCTTAAGTCTGGAATAATACAGGTACAATATCTCAGGCCATTGAGAGATGGCATTTGGGTCAATATGTTTCACTCGTGGTGCCTTGATTTAGGACTTTTTATATCGCTGCTGCTGGAAAAAAGAAATAATTCACTTTCTACTTTAATTTATTTGAATTGTAAAGAAATGGTCAGTTCTCTTAAGCGGCATTTAAAGTATATTCATAATATACATATGCATTAGTTTGTTCATAAAGATGCTAATGTATGGGGTAAAACAACATTCCAGTACTTTTAGACGTTCATAAGGAACAAAGTAAATACTTTTCAGCACCCCCTGAAGTCATGGGTGTTGTTTTTGAATATGTGTTTGTACATGTAAGTATGCCTGTGTAGATGTGTCTGAGTGTGTTTCTACCTTATTGTATAGGTATACATGTACTACAGTACCCACTGCCTTGTAGGAAATGGTGCAAGAGAAATACAATTTTAACTTGAGCAATTTAAGAATACAGTAATAAGTGTTACTATTATATCAAAGGTAATATATAAATAGAATATATATACAAATAAAACGTTTTCCAGGACATCCCTGGCTGTTTGTGAGTCAGATAATATCTAAAGTAGAATAATTGAAAATGTTAATAAAAAATCATGTATTGGGTGTTTTGTAGTATATAGAAAAGTAGTGTGAAAATATTTTGTCACAAGTACAGAATCAACAAGGAAGTATATTTACAGTATAAATATTGTGTTTTGCGATTGTATATGTTATTTAAAGGATCATCAATACTAGTTTTTTTTACAAATAATTACAAATCCATTTTATAGGCAGATATCGTGCTGTGGGGAATCTTTTCTGAACGCCATAACTTTTGACTTTCAGCTCTGCTGCAGGCTGTGAGGGCCTTGATGATCGTCGGTATTATCCTCGGAGCCATCGGCTGCCTGATCGCCATATTTGCAATGAAGTGCTTGAAAATGGGGAACATGGACGACAACATCAAAGCCACCATGACCTTGACGGCTGGGATCATGAACGTTCTCGCAGGTGCAGTCACGTTCACAACGGCGTCTCGTCCCGTTGCTCCAGAGATGTCGTTTTGCACTCATCCCTCTCCTCTGTTTGCTTATAATTTCCAGGGATCTGTGCCATCGCCGGGGTGTCGGCCTTTGCGAACTTGGTCGTGCAAAGTTTTCGGTTCACGTCGTACGCCGAGAGCGGGCTCAGCATGGGAGGAATGGGTATGGGTGGCGGGGGTATCGGAGGACTCTCAGGATCTCTGACTCCGAGGTAAAGATGAAGTTAAGATGGCGGTTTTATCTGCCACAGCACTTTATGATTTACTAACCCACAGTTTTCTTTCAGGTACACTTTTGGTCCCGCTCTTTTCGTGGGGTGGATCGGCGGCGCCATCTTGTTCATTGGAGGCATCATGATGTGTCTGGCCTGCCGCGGAATGACCCAGGAAGGAAAGCAACGGTAACATCGCTGTAAACTTTTCTGAGCTTAAAAAGCACCGGGCGGCAACTTGTAATATATTCTGACACACCTAACTAGTAAACAGGTGCTAAATGCAAAATATTAGAGCAGATTGTATGTTCGCAATTAAATAGCAAGTGAGTTAAGCGTGGTGGCATTCAGAGGCGGATGAGGAGGGAGGGAGCGAGTAAGAGTCTGGACGCTATAATTCACTGCAGCAGCTTAAAAGACATAACAAAAACTCTACTTTGTTTTTTTAGCTGTCTTTTATTTAAAGTTGCTTGTGCTCTGATATCCTTCAGGTACGACGGGATGGCCTACAAAGCCACCTCTCACCAAACTATGTACAAGACCGACCCCCGATCCCGTCCAGCCCAGTCCTACAGGGCCCAGAGTGTGGATGGAAGGATGTCCAACCAGAGATTTGACTATGTGTAGAACTATTTAACTCTTATGGATATGTCTCTTTTATATTCTGCTGCACTGTGATGATGTTTTTTTTTTGTAGTTTTGGCTGTGCATTCATAGGGAAAGTGTTTTTTTCTTCTTATTTCTATCTACCTTAATTTGGCTGAACTGCTAAACACTAATGGTGGATTTTTAAATATATATAAATTTGTAACAACATCATATCATTCTAATTATCATTTGTTGTTTTGTGATTCATATTGTGGTATTTTTTGTGAAATTAAAAAAACGTTTGTATAATTCAAAGTTATGAAGGTATTGATAGACTGAACGGGGATCAGGGCGCAGCAGCCGTTTGTAACCTATTAAACTTAACATAGCGGTAATTAAGTGTAGATGTATGCATCACAAGCTGCAAAACAAACTATTTATAATTTAGTTTTAACACCCAGTAAATGCCAGGTGCAGCTGTTGTATAGCTAGCAGTAACAAAAGTAGACTTAGCTTGCTAATATAACACCCGTTTAAACTGGAGGAAAAGAGATGATAATTTAATGTATTTTAACTGACACTTGATGTGGTTTAGTTGCATTGTAAACTTTTGTGAAGTTACATTTTGCCAAAATGATCCCAGCAGAACTCAAATTATAAAACATGTCAATGCCGTTAGCTTAAATGACCGCATAGCGTTGGTGAGGTTAGCTCAATCGGATACGAGCCATGACTCCCTGTATTTCATCATGTGGCTGTGTGTAAATGAAACAAAGTCATGCCTATACTAACAAAAGGCTTGTCTGGTATTTCTTTAGGGACCTGGACAAGTTTAACTTCATCAGTTCTGCTCCAATTTTAGTTTTTCACTAGCTAGGTCATTTCTTTAGTTAATCGAGCTAGAGCTTTATGAATAGCATCCGCAACCCGCTCCTGATATACACGTGCCTTGATATTAAGGATGCGTAATATGTTAGAATTACATTTCTAAAGTAGAAAAATTACATAACTATGTGAAGTCACGTATAGACTGGCTGTTCCACTATTCAATTAAATAAATGAACGGAAAAGATTCTCCACTGTTTAAAATACGGTCGTAAAAGTTTCCCACACGGAAACTAAATTATGCCCACTGTGCACCATAAAAAGTCCAATTTTATCTGTACGTAGACGGTCATGAAAAAGACCATCAACACATCTGAAGACAACAAACCCTTTGGAATATTGTGTTGTTGTTTATCCCATTAGTGTTATCAATACAACATGCAGTGGCCATCAGTTTATCCATGGTAGTTGTTACCTGTTATCTCCATCCCTCCAGCACCATATGATGAATAACATAATTGTTGCCTTGTAATTGAATAAAGTAAATGGTTCCCCGCGCATGGTTGACGAAAGCCTTGTTCTCGACCGGTCTTTGATACCCAGGCTGCGCGCTCTCTGTCACTCCTTTGGGATATGTCTATATTTCCCAGGGAACGGGCAGAAAAGGGTTTTAGATGATTTGCATGAAATCCCATTTCTTGATAATACAATTAATGGAAGTAATAAGTAGGTGGTACCACTTAATTACACTTAAAGCGAGTCATTTTTGTTTTTAATTAAATTTAGTAATAGCTCTGCATTAAGACAATGTGAGGACAAGCTCCTTTTCTACTTAGTCTTTTTCCATGTCAGAGGAGGTGTGGCTTGGACTGCGCTCTCGTATCTCCAGTACGGCTCACGGATGGAGAGCTTGGGGTGAGGGTAAACTGGGAATTATTCTAACACTTCTACAAGGCCTTTAGATATTTAAAGTGTGGAAAATCCCACACAAAGTGTTTGATTATAACTGCGTGGGCATGCGTTGTTCCACTTGGGAAGGGAGCATCAATAAGAACAGGCCTTTTGAAGCCCAGACTTCAAGAGGATTTTATTTGCGTTTTGCTGGTAAATTATCGTCATCAATCATAGGTAATGTTTCTTAAGCAGAAACTTGTTATTAAGCACGTTTTTTATTGTTGATGAATCTCTTATATCACACATCTCTTCAGTTTATTGACTTAAAACAAAACAAAAACATAAAGATGACGATAAATTTGACAAAAAGTTGTTTTTAACAAGTTATCTCTCCTTGTCTCCCAGAAATAGTGTAATTTCTATTAACACCTGTATGATATTAATTAATTTCAGACACATGTTGCACTTATCTGTCTTGGATTAGGCCCCCATGAAGATTCTTATAAAGTGAGTTTGCTCTTTTAATCCAGATGAAAACCAAAATGTTCTTAGTAAAGTTTGACTGGTCCAACTAATGTATCTTTATCCTTGAAACTCTGGCCCCGCCTACTGGTGGAGACATGCATCACCGTTCTGTTGTGGTTTTTACTGGCCTCTTTTTCACTGGCTTTGACTTCGGATAGAGCTTGTCATACTCATGGTGCAGAAGTAAAAACATCTTTTAACTCAAATTGCATTACGGTATATATATATTTTTACATTAGCTTGCCTAAACTTGGCCACCTGACAATAACCAACACTTTATACCTAAACAGACAAATAAGGTTGACACTGATTTCCCTAACAGGGACCGTGTTGAGGTAACTAGATGAGATAATGACAAGATAAGGATTTCAAACTGTACAGTCTACTGGTAAACATGTCGATTAAAAATTGCAAATCAGTCCCAAACTTCCCAGATTTGACTTGCAGTTAAGTCAAAGCGTACAGGAAGTTGCTCTGAATTAGTAATAATGATGTATCCCTCCGTTCTTACAGCATCTCCAAAAACAAAAAAATATCAAGTCTTAAAGCTCCAGCAAGGGACACGTTAAAGTGAGGCAGACTGGAAGTGGAGCTGCAGCTATAGTGCTGCTGTCAATGGAAATAGACCCCGGAGGAAGGGAATGAAACAATGGAGTCGTGCAGCTGTGGGTGGAGGCTGGGACGTGCCGCATCAGGCTTAGCCACATTAATCTCATCGGTAACAATATACACATTGAAGAGCATCGGACGAGCAGAAATACAGCGTCATCATAATTCAAAACTCTCTTGGTTCGGAAGCAAAGCACATCGGTCCTTGTGATAGTCGGTCTTGGACGTAGTCCAACGCTTTCCCTTCAGGTCTGCAGGTTTTCTAAGTAGAACAAGTCTGACGTTCGACACGAGAGGATCGCACGTCAAATCTCGTTCAACCGGAGAGAAGAGTATAGGTGTTTCGGATATTGATAAGATCTCCCAGTATTATAGATATGAGGCGATTATGTCCCAACACTTGTAGACGGACATTTCCATTCTGCTAGCTGCCTTTATATTGTGCACAACTTTGGATTGTTTTACTCACCATGTGCCGAAGGGCTTTGTTTTTTATCACAAGGGGAAATGAGACGAAAAGGAAGTGTGCCAATGTCGCGCATCGCCTCGTTTGTTTTTGGGGGCCTACACGTCGCATTTTTATTCTTTTTGTATTGTGTGTTAATCTGCATTTTACATTCCTGACTGATTTATGGACTTGGTACACTATTGCCGTGGTTATGGATGTTTTCCATTGTGTACGATGGTTGTGAGCCGAAGAAAGTTCCAGGAAGATTATGCCTTGAGTCCATTGATGGATGTGGTTTGGGGAGCTTCTCATTACAAAAATGTGTTCTAGCAGACAGAGAAATATATACTTTGTGGAAAAGGCTATGGATAACCGATAAGACATCATTATATTATTTCAGATGCTAAAGTTGCTAATTATTTCAGATCCTAAAACCACTTTGCGTGGTACAGACAGCAACTTAAACAGGGCGTTCCCATTGTACACACTGTACGTAAGTTCCAGCTCCTTATTATCACTCGATACAGTAGTTGAGTAGGAGAAGGGCCTAAGCTGGAGTTGAAAGGTCAACGTTGGAGACAAATCTATGAGTACATTTACGAAGATATCACCTGATATTGCTCCATCATATCCAACAGCCTTGTGTGCTGGTTGATCAATAGTTGTGTTCATTAAGCAAAAGGCGATCAAAACCTGAGATGCAGAAAAATAAATAATAAGATAACTTATGGATACTGTGTTACATCCCCAATTTTCTGTGGATATCATTAAGGTCTCTCAACACACTTCCCTCCAAATGGTGTATGAGGAAGCAAACTTGTTTGATATAGCATACCTGTCATCCGTGGTACCTGACTATGTCGCCGGAGTTATGTCAGTAAATGTGAGTTCCTGACACAGTTCAGAGAGTCACGCGTGATTTAATTGACTCGTGGGACAGACTAATCTAAAAGGTCTGAGTTTTTCTTCTTTGGAATCTTCTCACAAAGATGTAGGGCCTGCCTTCCGAACTTCCAATAACCACACTCGTAATTTATTCCAAGTACATGTCACGTTAAACTACCGTAGCCTGTGCTACTTTTACATGAATTACTAACACAAGCATCATTATTTAAGGTGTGGGCATGCTTTACGTCACATTGTGGAAAGGGACCTTCAAAGCTGTGCCAGTGGTGTCATGCACTGGGAAAGACTCAGAACATGTTCAGCATTTAAATAATGCACAGAGACGCAGATGTGGGATAAGATGAATGTGTCAGGGGAGGAATGGAGCTTTAATAATAATAATAATAACAATAATAATAATAATATTAAGAAGAAGAAGAAGAAGAAGAAGAAGAAGAAGAAGAAGAAGAAGAAGAAGAAGAAGAAGAAGAAGAAGAAGAAGAAGAAGAAGAAGAAGAAGAAGAAGAAGAAAGAAACCCACTCCTAACACTGCAATATTTGCGCAGAGAATAACATTTTAAATCCTATGTTTTCGACGTTGATCGTTTGTTTTTTTACACAATCTATTCCGTGGTATACACCCTCCGGCCACTAGGTGGCGGTAAAGCGCACACCACGTTGGTTTGTGGTCCTCCGAGTGAGAAGCTGCAACAAGCACCCGAACCTAACTTGAGTTGTGGAGTCTCTCTGACGGTGTATTTGCTTTTTAATCTTTACGTGACTTATTTAGCGGTAGTTAGCGGAGAAGCTAAGTCAGCTAACGGTGAGCGAACCCCGTTCAACCGAGGCTGATTAGTAAACCACTGACGCTAAACAACCTAACCTAGTTAGCTAGTTAGCAGCGAAGTGAAACAACGTCGACTAGTTAACCTAGCTGGTTAGCTTCATTACACAAGTAGCAGCTTCGGCGGCTCCTTTTCTGTACATGCATGTGTTTAGATAACGACCCGAGACCCCCTCGTGTGGGATGATTCACCCCGTGGCGTGAAGCCGTGTGATGGGGCTCCTCAGGACCATGATGCCGGTAAAGTTGCAGCTCGCGGCGGTCTTGGTGTTCGCTCTCGCGATGCTCTTCATCGAGAACCAGATCCAGAACCTGGAGGAGTCCAGAACCAGACTCGGTACGTCTAGACCAGAACGTAGAGGGGTTCGCTTCCTGAAGAATGTGTTATTACATAATTATATTCCTGAAAAGGGCTGCTTTAGTCTTTTTAAAGTAGTCATATGTTTTTTGTTGTTGTTATATTTAGTGTTACTGCTCGCAGTATATGAGATTAATGACATGTTGCCACATTAAGATCATCTTTAAAAAAAATACAAAAAATACGAGCAAAGAAAAAATACCTATTTGTTGGTATTAAAATTCTTCTTTGCATCTGTTTTTGACTAAGTAATTATAAAAGGCCGAATTACTCCCTGCCATGTATTTTGCACACACTTAATTTTCTCTTCTTTTTACATTATTATAGACACCATAATATAATATATCTTTATTTTTATTTTTATTATTATTAATTAATAATATATATTTCCCCCTGTAAATTTAGTATTAGTATTTAGTTCTGTGTTTTATATTTATTTTTATTAATGCTCTGATGTGCACCACTGCTGTGATTTTTGACATTTCCCCTATGTGGGACGAATAAAAGGAATATATCATATATAATAATGGGATCATCTTCCAACACGTTCCACAGAGGTCATGCATACAAGTTTCATACAACACGCATGTTAGAGGGCAAACTGATGCTTATGAAGACTTGCAGCTTAAAATATTAAAACATGTCATTTAAAATAGAAGCTCATTGCTGAACCTTGAATGCATTGCTCTACAAATGTCATTCGAATGTAAAATCTATTTACAAAAGTGTCGCTCAGGCTTAAAGAATTTTACAAAACTTGCATATCAAGGCACTGTGTGTTGCATTGAATTCTCGACACTGCCTTCCAACCAAAATAATAGATATGGAAGCCCTGGAAAAGTCCTTTTTAAACAATTTAATTTCTAAAAATATCTGGAAAAGTCATGGACATTTTTAGATTCATGTTTATTTCAGGGTGAAAAACCTGGAAAAGTCCTGGAATTTTAAAAAGGTCATTTCCAGGCCTGGTAAAGTCATGGAAAAAAAACATAAATCATAAAAGTTTTGGAAAAGTCATGGACATTTATTATAATCACATTTTCATTCACACAGTTTAAAAATAATGAACATGTTTTTTTAAAGAAAGACGCTCAAAATATAAACCGCCGTCCGCTATCAATACGCAAAATGTTCTAAATTGTTCATGTTTATACCGAGATTTCAGTTTGGTCATGGATATTTGGTTTAAAGTCATAGAAAAGTCCTGGAAATCCATCGGTCAACATGTGTAAGAACCCTATTATTTGTAAACATTTATACGAATATCTATTCTTTTAATGAAAATATTGCCTCATTAATGTGTGTGTACCCACGAGATTTCACGAAAATTTGGTTTAAAGTCATGGAAATCCATCGGTCAACATGTGTAAGAACCCTGTTATTTGTCGTTGTTTGATTAAAAGAATAAACATTTCTATGAATATCTATTCTTTTAATAAAAATATTGCCTCATTAATGTGTGTATACGCCGAGATTTCAAATTTTTTTTGCTTTAAAGTCATGGAAATCCATCGGTCGACATGCGTATGAACGCCGCTTTGTTAGACTGCCTCTTCGGTTATTGCGCAATATCTCGTCAGCAGAGGGAACTCCCTCCATCTGCCTGTTGATGCACGCCACCAGCATCCTGCGGGCCGACGGCCTCTCCTCGTGTTCAGACAGGAAGCGCCGGCTGCAAAAACATCGAGCGACCCACAGCTGATCCGTGAGATACTGTCAAGGCCGTTCCAGTAATTGGCTTTAATTAACATTTCAACGGAGACGAGAAGTGGGAGAAAACACTTTTAATTCCGCCTCTCGTCAATATGCTCAACGGCTTAATTGCTTTTTTTTTAATTTTAGTTGCATCTGAAGGACATTTTGGCTTTTCCTTAATTAAGACGGGACTTTTCTTTTTCAAACAGATGTGCCTTTTGTCTTTTTTTCTTTCTTAATTGTAGTGTCGGTGGCCTCATGTCTAGAGCGTGCGTCGGCAAATGAGAATAACAACTAGTATCGACAATCTTTTGCTTCTTTTATTTTTTTGTGCTGTAAAATCCAGGCAGCAGAGAATGTTCGCCAGTCCACAATCGCATAAATAAAACACGCCGTTGATTCCGTTTGGAAACGCTTGTAGCGAAACAACCGACAAATGAAAGTGGGCTGTCTTTCGCACAAAACCATACCAGTGTGATAATAGATTTTCGATATTAATTGATTCTCTTGGGTCCGCGCAGAACGCACTATCGCCCGCCACGAGGTGGCCGAAGTGGAGCAGCGCCACAGCAAAGACGCCGGGCGGGACCCGTCGCCGCCGGCCGAGGGCGAAGACGCCGTCGTCATCTACAACCGGGTGCCCAAGACGGCCAGCACGTCCTTCACCAACATCGCCTACGACCTCTGCGGGAAGAATCGCTTCCACGTGCTGCACATCAACACCACCAAAAACAACCCCGTCATGTCTCTACAAGACCAGGTGAGGCCGGATGCAGGTGGAAGTGCAGAAAAACACACATAGAATAGAATAGAAATATACTTATATATACTTTATTAATCCCCAGGGGGAAATTTGTTGACACAGTAGCACCAATAAACTAAACACAATAAAATATAAATATAAGAAAGAAAGAAAGTGACTGTGCATAAAGTATACAAAGTGAAATATAAAATATAAAATAAAATATATATACACAACATATATGTAAATACAGCAATGTCAAATTAAATAAAAAAAAAAATATATATATATATATATATATAGATGTGAACGTACCACTCCAAACACGACAGGTCAGAGGTCATGACGTCATTTTAAAATGTTTTACTTTTACTGTAAATCCAGATTTCCAGCCAATAAAAGCTCCTAGATAGAAACTCAACTCCACCTCTCACACAAAGACATTTCTCTCATCATACTACTCATCCTGTTTTTAACACAACAAAGAGAAGAAGAACAAAGCAACTGATTATCGCAACTGAAGATGGCAGGGTTCGTACGGTCATGGAAAACCTGGAAAAGTCATGGAATTTTAAAATGGTCATTTCCAGGCCTGGAAAAGTCATGGAAAAAACTTAAATCATCAAAGTTTTGGAAAAGTCATGGAAGTTTGTTATAATCACGTGTTCATTTACGCCGAGTTTGAAATAATTAATATATTTTTTAAAGAAAGACGCTCAAAATATAAGCCGGCGTACACTAACAATACGCAACATTTTCTAAATTGTTCATGTTCATACCGAGATTTCAGTTTGGTCATGGACATTTGGTTTAAAGTCCTGGAAATCCATCGGTCAAAATGTGTAAGAACCCTGAGATGGGGAAACTAAAAATAAGTCATTGTTGTGGGCAAAATCTGCTCTGAAAGATATAATAAGGCTTTGGGTTTCGCTCCGTTAGCATTCTGACCCTTCAGTTTATATGAACCCGCATAAATACGCCGTCCGCATACGTCCCATAGGACGCTCGCATGACGTGAAGCATCTGTGACGTTTGACCACCTAAAACTCAGTTTGCCCTCGTTCACACGCAAACACACAAACAGAGTTTTCAGAAATCTCCACTTTGGCCGGAGTTTTTTAGAAATGACCGTCTTCTGTGATAAAACCTCCGTTTCTGTGTAAATGAAAGGCCAAAAAAACGCATGAAAATATGTGCGTTTTCCCATCGTGTGAACGGGGTCTTCGTGTGGGGCGGCAACAAAGGACCAGATTGTTGCCGTCGAGAATATTCTGAAAAGAAAAAGCAGGCTTTTATTGAGGGTTTTGAACGGAGTCCGTCAGTCCAGTGGCGATCCACACGCGTTCCGGCCCGTTCCAGCGAAGTGAAAGTGCAGCTGAGGACGCGTCGTGTAAAAAGGCCTCGAAGCTTTCGCTGCCGTTATTCTTGGCGAGCTACGGTATTAGGAGGGGGGGGGGGGAGCGTTCGTATCCAACAACAGCATTTCGCTCGGCCAAAAAGCGGTCGACGTGTTCGACTTTGTCCTATTCCTGCTCTCCGGCCGCAGAGCGTGCGTCAAAGATAACAGTAATAAATGGAGGTAGGAAAGCTGCTCGGCATCCAACGGAAATTGGTGCAGTTTGATGTGAACCAAGGACTTAGTGCTCCAGTTATAGACATCGTGACGCATGTTCTGATGGTAAGAATGACAGCATGAGGACCTTTTATGAATTGATCTAGTGTAATGTTGTTGTTGTTGTTTTTTAATGCTATTGACCAACAGTGTAATTTCCACTTAATCTGCTGCCTCCATAATCCAGATAAAAGTATGCAGTGGATGAAGACTGCAGGTCCTACTCTGATGCGTGTTCATCTTTGTTAATAACAGGGTTCTTACACATTTTGACCGATGGATTTCCAGGACTTTTCCATGACTTTAAACCAAATTTCCATGACCAAACTGAAATCTCGGTACAAACATCATTTTTTGGGGATAATTGTGCGTATTGTTAGCGTACGCCGGTTTATATTTTGAGCGTCTTTCTTTAAAAAACATAAATTATTTCAAACTCGCTGTAAATGAACATGTGATTATAACAACATTTCCATGGCTTTTCCAACACTTTTATGATTTAAGTTTTTTCCATGACTTCTCCAGGCCTGGAAATGACCATTTTAAAATGTCATGACTTTTCCAGGTTTTCCATGACCATACGAACCCTATATTAAGGATGGCTAATGTTCTCCTGAATAAACAAAATGCAACATCCAATGCAAGGCAGTGAAGTCCTCGTTAAACATAAACTACACGGGGAGTCGCCCCCTGGTGGCCATTAGAAAGAATGCATGTTTGCCTTTTCCCCACGTCGGCTTCGGTTGCGGCCTGATCCCAAAAAAATGAGGAGAAGCAGCAGTTGAGCATCGAGTTGAGTGACGAGTTAAAATGTCAAACTAACACTGCTGAACTAAACTCTACTTTAGCTGAAACCGAACTTCAGTCAACTGCAAATAAATATTTTATTTTTTATTTTTTCCAGAAAGTTACATCTCACCGACTGCATAATTTAGGTACAATTAGTTTACATTTTTTTTACCACATGAGCTTCGTTTTGAGAGCATCTGCTGAATGTGAGCCAGCGTCATTTCCATGTAATCAATTCTCACGACGACAAAAAACATCTTCGACTCGCATTCAGAAACCCAAATGTCTTCCACTTCAGCAAGAAGCCATTTCCACGTGTCTGTCCGTGTTTTCTGTGCCTGTTTTGCTGCTGCTGTGCTTTCTTTCTTTCTCCTCCTCCTCCTCCTCCTCCTCCTCCTCCTCCTCCTCCTCCTCCTCCTCCTCCTCCTCCTCCTCCTCTCCATTTCCCCTGGAGTTTCCCTGCTGCTCCGTTGATTAGTTTCCATTATCTTTGGCTACAGGTGCGCTTTGTCAGGAATGTCACCTCGTGGAGAGCGATGAAGCCCGGCTTCTACCACGGCCACGTAGCTTATCTGGACTTCTCAAAGTAAAGCCCTTCATTTCCTGTAACACCATTTGAATACGGAGGGGGGGGGGTATATTGATTGCTAGCGTGTGCTTGAGCGTTGATTAATTGCATTGTTGTCTTTGTCACCCCTCCCCTCCCCCCGACACTATCATATCAGTCATCACAGGTAATTATCCTAATGGCCAGAGTGTCCCCCCCCCCCCCCATGATGCTGCCGCCCTCTCACTGAGATGGAGAAGCCGTTTCTTTAGTGCAACCCTGTTAATTAGACGGCGGCGGCGGCGTGTGTCTGATGTGTGTGGGACTTGAAACGAATCCTCAGGTGTCTGTTCCGTGCAAAGTAGATGTGTCAACCCGTCTCTCTTTTTTTTGTGTGTGTGTGTGTGTGTGTGTGTGTGTGTGTGTGTGTGTGTATAAATAGATATGGGGCTGCCGGTAGGCCCATGTACATAAATGTGGTGCGAGACCCGGTGGAGCGCCTGGTGTCGTACTACTACTTCCTTCGCTTCGGAGACAACTACCGGCCCAGTCTACGGCGGAGGAAACAAGGGGACAAAAAGGTCTCTGTGTTGATTTAAACGGACCCCCCCCCCCTCTCTGTTGGACGGGCCGCGGTGCGTTAATGCGTCGCCGTCCCTGTCGTCTTTCAGACCTTCGACGAGTGCGTGTCGTCCGGCGGGGCCGACTGCGCCCCGGAGAAGCTCTGGCTTCAGATCCCCTTCTTCTGCGGCCACCATTCAGAGTGCTGGTGAGCGACTAACCCGACCCACGGGGACGAGTACGGGACGCCGGGGGATGTGCGAGAGGGGACGGACATTGCCGTAAATGTCGTATCTAGAGATTCCCCTCGGCGTTTAACTCCCAACGTGATAATTATTGACCTTTTATTTCCCCTCCCCGGGGTTATCGATGATGATGATGATGTGCGTGCAGGACGGCGGGCAGCCGCTGGGCCCTGGAGCGGGCCAAGTCCAACCTGCTGAACCGGTACCTGCTGGTCGGAGTCACCGAGGAGCTGGAGGACTTCATCATGATCCTGGAGGCGGCGCTGCCCCGCTTCTTCAAGGGCGCCACGGAGCTCTACAGGACGGGTAGGGCCTCAAGGTCGGGGGGGGCATTTAACAATGTAACACGCGGCATCCTGACCAGATGCCACGGATCGGCGCATATATGTCAACTGAACATATTTCAACAATGTTTTTTTTATTATGGTCAGCTGTAGATTTATATTTTTATTTAATAATAATAATCCCTCTAATTAATATATATTTATATTTAATATATATATTTAATATATATATTTATATTTAATATATATATATATATATATATATATATATTATATATATATATATAATTTACATTTAATTCATCCGGCGCTTTTTAAGGTACTCAAAGACACTTTACGTGTTACATTCTTAAACATAGACGCAGCTACAGGGAGCAATTTGTGCGTTCAGTGCCTTGCTCAAGGACACATCAACGAGGGCGGGGATTGTACCGCCGACCGCCTGCTAACCACTGACCCGACACGTCGTCGAGTTGGTACATGAAATGACAAACAGGGTCGTCGGCCGATAAATCCGCTTTCATCTCATCTCTTCTCCAAAACTGTTATTGTCCCATTTTTGGTTGAATATTAGTTTTTCTTTTCCGTTTGTGGCGCCCTCTAGTGGGCTCTCTCTGTAGTGCAGACTGACAGTGAGACTGACACGAGACCTCCCTCTATCCCCCCCCCCCCCTCCCCCTCCCACAGGGAAGAAGTCCCACCTGCGGAAGACCACGGACAAAAAGCCGCCCAGCAAGGAGACGATCGCCAAGCTGCGGCAGTCGGACATCTGGAAGATCGAAAACGAGTTCTACGAGTACGCCCTGGAACAGTTCCAGTTCGCGCGCGCCCACGCCGTCCGGGAGAAAGACGGCGAGCTCCGCGTCCTGCCCGAGAGCTTCTTCTACGAGAAGATCTACCCCAAAGCCAACTGAGCACAGGCAGCCGCGACAGAGCCGCAGTGACACTCGCCCACGATGGCGGTTCGTGGAGCTTCCTCTCCTCTCCTCTGCAGGAAGTCTTCCCTCCGGACTCCGCCGCGGCCTCTCCAGGAATGTGTCCAATTGTAATTGTTTTATTTTGCGGGAGCAGATGTTGGGAGAACTTAACGTGGACGTAAACGGTCAGAGCGCTGAGAAGGAATTCAAAGGCAGATCGGGAGGGAATGAGAAAGAATAGCAGAGCGCCGAGACGAAACCTCAGAGCTCGAGACTAGTTTGACCCCGGAGTGACCTGTGTGTTCCTCTGACGCGCGTTACCTGTGCACACTTTATACGTTCCATTTCCGGTGCACACATTCTTGTTTAAATGTTGAAACTGTAACAAAAAAAAACAATCCGAGCTGTTTTTGTACATAATACTGTATTAACGTGTTTTTGGACCAAGAAACAAAGAATGGACCGTTGACCTTTGGGGCGTGACACGCTTTTCTATTTTTTTTTGTTATCCTTCTGCAATGTTCTCTATTTTTAGGCTTGTCTACCATCTCATAAGTGCTGATCGTCTTTTGATAAAGCTGCTGACACGAGCAGGAGAACAACAATGCAGTGTTTTGAGTCCAGTTTACAGCTGTGTGTGTGTGTGTGTGTGTGTGTGTGTGTGTGTGTGTGTGTGTGTGTGTGTGTGTGTGTGTGTGTCACACCTCATTAACAACCATGAAAACATAATTGCATAACTTTCCTGGCTCCTTTCATCCTGACTTCCCTTCTAAGAGAAGCTGAGTGTCGTGAGGAGGAGGAGGAGGAGGAGGAGGAGGAGGAGGAGGAGGAGGAGGAGGAGGAGGAGGAGGAGGAGGAGGAGGAGGAGGAGGAGGAGGAGGCAACAACAACAACAACATTGCGGTCCAGTGATAGTCAAATTTCTACATTTTCCATTTTGTTAGTATGGGTTAACACAAAATTGTGCAACAATTATCCAAGTCTGTGTATGACATCATTTATTTAGCTATCCTGCTCATGTCCAGTGGCCATCCTAAAGAAAGACTTGTAAAACACTGTAGCTTTTAAATATAAGTCTATTTGTTATATCTTACAGTACAACTTGTAGACAGTGTCTACACACACAGACTGGTTCTCTTACCAGGTGTATTTAATACCTCCAAACTTATTTGGGTCCATTTCTCGCTCCATAAATCCGCTCCACCGGGCCGCGGCTTGTTCTCGCGTCGCCACGGAGACAAGCAGCAAAGGGGAGAGGCTGCCAGAAAAAAACCTCAGAAAATAGAACTCAATTAACAGTCGGGCCCGCGGGCGTATCGGAACATTGTTTTCATTAACGACATGAATACAGTCTAATAATTACTTTGTCTCAATTAGAAGAAACAAGTGCCAAACTCTATATATATCGATTGTTAGCCCATGAATTTAGAGGTCAATTAGGAACACGAGAATTCAGAAGTCTGTTCCGCTTTGGTATTCTTTAACATTTTGACATTTTTGTGGTGTTCGTTTTACAATAAGACTCTTTTTTTATGATATGATATGATATATTCCTTTTATTTGTCCCACAGTGGGGACATTTCAAAAATAAAACTAATTATAAAACACAAAACTAAATACTAATACTAAATATACAGGGGGAAAACAATTATATATTATTAATTTAATAATTAAAAAAAAATATATATTATATTATAGTGTCTATAATTATGTAAAATGAAGTGTGTGCAAAAAACATGGAGGAGTAATTTGGCCTTTTCTAATTATTTAGTCAACAATAGATGCAGAGAAGAATTCTCACAAAACTAAATTATAAAAAGAAATAATAATAATACTAATAATAAATATACACGGGAAAAACCAAGTAAAGTGCTGAGTAAAGCGGTGAGTTTTATTTGATTAATCTATTTCATTTTATTTTAAAAAGAAAAGGGGGGGGGCGTGCCTTTTGATTCTGCTCCTCCCCCTCACCTTGACTCAGTAGAGACCACGTTGTCTGGTTTCCGCCTCGCAGTTCCGCCCCCGAGCCACCAGAGGGCGCTGTGGTCCTTCCCGAGGACCCGTCCTCCGGCCGCAGCAGGCGGTGAGCTCTGAGCCCCCATTAAATGCACCTGTGCGAAGCCAAATGGAACAGACCGATGGCGCATTACCATCAACAATACAAATCACGCCATTAGACACACTCGGCTCTCCGGCCGTGCGACGGCTATAAATAGTTTCACTTGGTGTCGGGCGATTTGCGCCGCACTTGCATAATGACGGCACTAGAATTAATTTCCGCGCCGAGAAAAGGGGGACATTTTGGGCTTTTCTTTTGTGTTTTTTTTTAATGATGTGACTCTTACCTGTACAACCACCTCTGTAAAGAGGGATGGATCAGCGGGGGTCCGGCAGTCCCCCCCCCCCTCCCCCAACACGAGCACAACGTCTCCATTACGCCCTCCGTCCAAAATGACCTCTTTTCCGGAAGTCGGCCGAATATCTCGAAAATGGGCCCTCTGGATTCGGTTTCTTTTGGACTCGTTTTCCCCGCGCACGTTTTTTTTCTTCTTCTTCCTTTTCTTCCTGCAGCAAGCTGACCCCAACGTGGTTTCACTTCTGCTCCATAAAACAAACAGAGCAGAGCAAAGGCAGCTGGACTGCCCCCCCCCCCCCCCCCCCCCCCCTCGCTGGGACCGCGGACAGGAACCTGGAAGCGCCTGGAACCGCGACGTGGACTACTTACTTTCTCTCGGCTCCGTGTCGCGCCTCGAGGCGCCGAGGCGTTTGATTCGATGGCCGTTGGAAAAAGGATGGCGAACCGAGAAGAAAGGTCTACGCCGGCCCCGGAAGCTCCACGAGGCTCTTCTCAGGCACGACGTCGCGCCTCGACATTAAAGCCACGGAGCTAACGCCTTTTTATTTCTCTAATTATATCTCATATATATCTATAGAGAGAGAAATCTGCTGATGTTTGAAAATGCTCTGACTAATTGCTGCTCTGGAAGTACCTCTGGGATCCTCAAAGACTCTCCAAACCGTCTGCACCAACGCATATTCTCCACTGCGTGATTAAAAAAGAGGAAAACTTTATCCAAACAAAATTGGTAGCCCTTGGTTACCGGCGTTTGCGAGCCGAGTTGCGACGTGGGAAATCACTTTCGGGAAAAAAAATCCTTCTTATCCAGCAGCGGATGGGACTTCTTCTCTCTAATTATCCCGGCGCCTCGAAAGAGTCCTCCCACCCAACCGCTATCGAGACGTCTCACTCACATGTACAAACGTCATCGGATATAGGATGGGGGGGGGGGGGGGGCATTCAATTCAAAGTGTTGGACGGGGTCGACAACACAAAGCCTCACACTGTCAAACAGTTGCAACTCTTTTTAATAGATCCACTCTGATCAATTAAATAAAAGTAAAGTAATGCGGGGGAGGGTGTGTGTGTGTGTGTGTGTGTGTGTGTGAATCCATCATGTACACGTATAGGAGAACATGATGTAATGCGTAATGGACGTTATGAGCCTGTGAACAGAACAGGGGGAGGATGACCCTGTGCAGGAAACTCTCCGATACTCTTAATTAGATTGCTGTGTTGGAGTTTGACCTTGGCGGGGAGACGCTCTACACCCCCCACCCCCCCACCCCCCCCCCTCTACATCTTTCTCTGGCTCTCGGTTGTGCTCAGAGTGGAGCTTTTTTCTTTCTCCTTCTTCTCCTTCTTCCTCCTGGAGGGTAGGAGGAGAGAAATGCAATCAGCAATTCAATCGTGGCCATTGTGTCGCCGTGCTGATGAGCTTTGCAGAGTAGATAATGGATTAAATTATTTATCCCACACACACACACACACACACACACACACACACACACACACACACACACACACACACACACACACACACACACACACACACACACACACACACACTCTCCTCCTCCAGTGCTTATTGTTGCCCCCTCTTTGTGCTGCAACAGCGGTACACAGACGTAGGTTGAAGGCCTGGATCACTTGCCGCCTTTCATAGATCTAATTTTTCCAATTAGCGTTTTCTCTCCCCCCCCCCCCCCCCCCACGCCTCCGCCAGAGCGTTCATTGTCGCGGTGCCTCTCCATGTGGCGAGCGTTTGAACCTCTCGGCGTCCAATCCGGTCGATGGAGAACCTCCGGCGACCCCCCCCCCACACACACACTGCCGGAGAAGCTAAATGGTCTCAATAATAACGTAATCAAGGACACTTTCTTTAAATGAACGCCATTAAGACGGCTGCAGCTGTGCTAGCGGGGACGCGGCGGCGGCGATCGGGGGGCGGGGAGCGCCGCGGACCAACAGTTCACTTCCTTAAGTGATTTTCGATGATGCGGCGGCGGCGGCGGCGGCCACGTGGAGGGAGCGGGAACGCCGGCCGCCGGCTCCAGATTATCCTCAGATTGAAACGGGGGGAATGCGTAGACGCGATATTGATTACGGAGGCCGTCCGTCAGACGGTCGATAAACGGGACGGATGAGATGAATCGGCGGCGCCGCGGCAGCCGGCGGCGCGATTACCCGCAGATTCATCAGGATTCGTTATTGTAACGTCCCGGTGATCGTCTCAGGTTCAAGAAAGGAAACGAGTAATCAATCCAAAGAAAACGGTTATGAGCGTGTTCTATATGATAGAGAGTAAACCGGCCCTGTAAATACATCAATGCATTGTCCAATCACAGGCGAGGTGGTCCAGTAGGGAGACTGGAACGTTTAAACTTCAACACTTTTTTCAACAAATATCTTTAGAAAGTTGGACTAACCCAAAAGGTCAAGTGTACTAATAAGTAGAGCAATCCATGGAAAATCATAACTCAATACATCCTTTTCTGGGCCCCCACTGACTTAATTAACTATGGCTGCACTGGACATGGGTAGATGTTAGTAAACATCTTTTTATATTTTTATATATATATATATATATATATATATATATATATATATATATTCAAGACATTGACAAGGTTAGACATAATCATTTTAATTTGAAATATTAATTTTGTTCTTCAAACTTGTGGCTCAAAGGAAGGCCGGTTTTATATCTTCTCTCACCAGCATAACTGTTTTCAGCTGCGCTCACATAAAAAGGGTTTTCAAGGGTTTTCTACCCCTCCGTTAGTCTTCTAAGGCGATAACACAATGTACCACTAGAACACTGGAGATGGGCCTCTACACACCTCTGTGGAGACTTTAAAAACAGAGAATAGTCATTTACCACATTAACTATGTCTAGAGTGTATTTCTCATTAATTGAATGTCATGTTCATAAAAAATAGTGCTTTTCTTTGAAAAATATGGACATTTCTAAGTGACCCCAAACCTTTGAACGGTAGTGTATATATTAAAAAATATATTAAAAAAATACAATTATTTTTATATATATATATATATATATATATATATATATATATATATATATATATATATATATATATATTTGTTGAAACTATTTGATGTTTACACGTTTTTATGGCTGCATTATTCACTAAATGGAAATATTCCATAAAATATGGTCCGCTTGAAACTTTGGGATCTCGGAATTAAACTGTGTATACATTTAAATATAAACTGGAGGAAATGAGGTGTTCTAAAATGTTTAAACTGGTCGTATATGTATGTACGTATATATATATATATATATATATATATATATATATATATATATATATATATATATATATAAAAGTATAATAAATAGTTGTGAATATTCTTTGCCATTTGAAAGACACAAAGAGGCATTTAATATATTTGAATCTAACGACCTGATTAAGAGATTAGACCTGAGAGGCAGAACTTGTGGCAACTGTTGCGGTCACACACACACACACACACACACACACACACACACACACACACGCCTGTGTGGAGGCTCCCGTGTACTGTACGCATACTGTACGCATACTGTGTCGCATACTTTCTCGGGCCGCCTCCCTAACAACTGGCAACAAAGGCCCCATTGAGCGGCGGCGGCGGCGGCGGCGGCGGCGGCGAGGGGCTTTGATGGGTAATCTGCATGCGTTTGTAGAGGGGAACCGGAGCCGGGCGAAAGGAAACAGGTGCAACTCATTTCAATATCGCCAGGCCTCTTCCCAACCGGAGTTCCCTTTCCTGCCTCCCCCCCCCCCCTCTCCTCCTTGTTCCTTCTTCTTTATCGTGTTTGTTTTCCTTATGGCGGAGGTGGGACTCAACTTTATCTACAAACACACACACACACACACACACACACATACATGCTGCAGTGACACAGGGCCTGTAGCGTCACTCCCCCTCTTTCCTCACAGGTCAAACATTCAGAGCGGCGATGTGAAACTCTACTGGGGGGGGGGGGCAGCATCGATGACGTAATGAGCGGAGGGCGAGACGACACGCCGTTCGCTCGCTCGGTACACGGCGGTGGCTTTTTTGGGGGGGGTAAAAGTGCACTTTGTGTGTGTGTGTGTGTGTTTGGGGAGGGGGTGTAAAGCACGTGGCACTAAGTATTTTCCTCGACCGTAGACGTGGTTTCCAATTATTCAACTTTTTTTTTTTCTGTACATCGGGCTCGATTTCGGAGTGGAGCGCGGCGCTCTGATGAGCTCATTCTGCGCGGACACACGGAATATAAATGAAGGGAACACGATCCGCGGTCGGGCCTTTTTCATCCTCGGAGGCGATTGGCCAAATCCGTACAGATAAATCATACGAAAATAAGCCGCTCGCTACACATTATGTGTTTGGCACGGTCCGTGGCGTTTTAAAAATCATAAGCAGATTTTTTATTTGGGATGATCTTGAATCTGGCAGCGCGTAGACAGAAGGGATTTCCATATTGATCGTTTGGCCTGATATTAAATTCACATAAACAGACTATTTGCTCGCAAGCTTATAAACTAATTAGACAAGGGAGGTCTGCCACGGAGGAATCTCTGAAGGCTGAGGTGGTGTGAATCACACTTTGGTGCAGAAAAGATTGCATAATCATGTTAACTATCAGGTCAACAAAAGTAATAAATAAATAAAAAAGTCAGATTACTTTAAAAAACAACTTTGTATTGTATCCCATTAAAACAACTATGAATGGCATCGTGAAGAATGTCTTTTAAAAACAGTCACTTTCTGTTAAAATAGACAAAATTAAGGAATAAAGTAAAGAAACATAGTGGTATAGTTGTATAGTCTTAACTATGCACAGTGTATATTGAGAAGTCAGAAGGTTGCAAAAAGTAATTGTATAGTTTTTATTTTGTCGAAAAAGTGATAAAGTAATCTTATACTGTCTTTTTTTAGTATTGTATGTCCAAAAAAGTTAATAAAAATGTCAGGGTAGTGTCTTAAATAGACAAAGTACATAAAGTAAATGTTTATGTTTATGTTGAACAAATTATTGGTGGTTCTCAAATGTGGGTACATAATAATAATAATAATAATAATAATAATAATAATAATAATAATAATAATAATAATAATAATAATAATAATACATGAGAGATAGATAGATGAGATATATTTTTTATATACTTTAAAAAAATCATTTAAATATCCCCTAAACTATAAGTGTAGAGGATTGTATATATTCCATATTAAATCCGACACTGATGCCACGGTTCTGTGTCTACATTTTATTTTTTAATCAAAGATGCTTTGCGCTGGTTATGCGGTGAAAAAAGGTTGAGGGCCACTGGTGTCATACGTCCTGAAGGTCATAAAGGTCATAAAGGTCACGCTATAACATGCCAAGGAAGTCATAAAAAGCTTATGTATTGTATGTAGAAAAAAATTATAACCAGTCATGCATTTCGTTAAACTTCATAAGAGTTGCACGGTGGGGAACCCGGGCTTTCCCTTTTGCACATTCTCCGTCGGCCTGGGTTCCCTCGCTGTTCTCCGGGTTCCCCCCCGCAGGCCCAACGCAGGCCGCTCAGGGTCAATGAGGACTGTGAGTGGGCCGGAGACCGTCTGACCCGTTTAAAGAGTTACTCTATTTAAAATCTCTTCATTTGGACAATGTAAATAAAAAGTAAAGCACATTAAAAACTGCTACGGCTGCATTTGAGGCCAATCATCGTAAATATAGATATTATATAAATATATTTTTATTCGCGGCTTTAGGAAACGGCCCCGTCTAGCCGCAGTGACTTCCTGGATCATTGTCCAAGATGGAAAAACCACGGCACGATATGTAAACGTAGAGTACGTACTTTAATTATAAAGGGATTTCTGCAGATTGATAGTATTATTGAGTATTTTGGAGAATGTTGAGGAGCCGTGGACCACAGGATCTTCAGACCTTGGCATTTCTTCCCAGTACAACCAAAATAATTGATCATGATCATTTATAATAGTCATCTTCCTCGACCTGGCCAATGCCTTTGGCTCAGTTCCCCATGAACTCCTCTGGGAATCCTTCAACTTTTTCCACGTACCAAAACCCATTACTACACTGGTAAAGGCCTATTTCCAAGACCTGCAATTGTGTTTCACAACACCTGACTTTACAACTTCATGGCAGCGCTTGGAAGTAGGCATAATGGCAGGCTGTACAATTTCACCTCTGGCCTTCACTATGGCCATGGAAGTCATCATCAGGGCATCGAGATGGGTTGTTGGCGGTGAGAGAACTAAGGAAGGGCTCCGTCTCCCACCTATACGAGCATACATGGATAACATGACTACACTGACCACCACTGCAGCATGCACTAGGCGGCTACTTGCAAAACTGCAGGATAACATCAAGTGGGCCCGGATGAAAATCAAGCCGAGCAAATCTCGAAGCATCTCCATAATCAAGGGACAGCTCAAAGATGTGAGGTTCTATATTGGAGATGACCCGATACCAACGGTGTCTGAGCAACCCATCAAGAGCCTGGGTAGATGGTACAACGAAAGCCTCCGGGATAAAGATCAAGTGCAGCAAATAAAGCAGGACATCGCTGACGGTCTTGAGAACATCAACAAGACCCTACTGCCTGGTAAGCTCAAGCTGTGGTGCCTACAGTTTGGACTTCTCCCTCGGGTAATGTGGCCACTCACAGTCTATGAGGTCCCATTAACAACAGTCGAGAAGATGGAACGAACCATTTCCTCATACGCGAAGAAATGGCTGGGTGTCCACCGATGTCTGAGTAACATCGGCCTCTATGGCAAAGGGGTCCTTGAACTACCTCTTACAAGTTTAACGGAGGAGTACAAGTGCTCTAAAGTAAGACTGCAGATGACACTGAAGGACTCCAAAGACCAGTCCATAAGCAAGGCTGCACCTCCCCTACAAACTGGATGGAAATGGACATCATCCAAGGCGGTGCAGCAAGCAACATCAGCCCTGAGACACCAAGATATTGTGGGGAATATCCAGCATGGAAGAGGAGGCTTTGGCCTGGCAGCAAGCAAGCCAACATTCCATAAGGCAACAACATCTGAACGCAGGAAGCTGGTGTTTGAGGAGGTGCGAAGACAGGAGGAGACTGCAAGAAGTGCAAAGGCTGTCTCTCTTGCCAAACAAGGGCAATGGACGCAGTGGGAAGGCCTGGAGAGGAGAAAGATCAACTGGAGCGAGCTTTGGCAAATGGAGGCAAGCAACATCAGCTTCATCTTAAGAGCTGTCTATGATGTGCTTCCATCACCAAAAAATCTCAATCAATGGTATGGCGAGGACCCGACCTGCCCCCTCTGCCCAGCTCCAGCGACTCTCAGGCATATAATGACAGGTTGCAAGACCAGCCTCTCACAAGGCCGCTACACCTGGAGGCACAATCAGGTCCTCAAGAGCCTCGCTGCAGCACTTGAGATCAAGAGGAGTGCAACCAACTCATTACCTCCAGAAATAAGCAAACCCGTTGCAACAGCATTCATCCGGGAGGGACAGAAAAGGCCCAAGCATCCTCCTACGAAGCCAGAAACTGGACACCTAGCCATGGCCCGGGACTGGAAGTTGCTTGTCGATATAGGCCAGCAACTCATTTTTCCACCTGAGATTGCTTCTACCAACCTCAGGCCAGACATGGTACTCTGGTCCCCTTCACGAAGGGCTGTGTACATCATCGAGCTCACAGTCCCGTGGGAAAACTCTGTTGAAGAGGCCTATGAGTGTAAAAAACTGCGTTACACAGAGTTGGCAGCAGACGCAACTCAGCATGGCTGGAACGCAAAAGTCTGGCCAGTTGAAGTGGGATGCAGAGGATTCGTAGCTTCTTCCACCATCAGGTTGCTAAAAGAACTTGGAATCCATGGACAGGCTCTGCGGCAGACCGTCAGAGCACTTTCGCAAGCAGCTGAAAGAGGCAGCCGGTGGATCTGGATCAAACGGAAGGACCCTTGCTGGGCTATAACTTCATGACCCCCCCCACTCCCACCTGAGAACCAATTCAGAGCCCTCCAACCTGAGGAGGGCATATGGGGTATGCGGTCAGCTGTAGGGCTGGCTCAGGGAATGGGACGCCCTGCCTTGCATAGTCCCATGGGAAATCTTAATCGGGCATGGGACACAAGCTAAGGCTTGATCACCCTTTAGCTGGCCACCTTTGATGAGGGTGTTTAGTGAGTAAAGGCCGAAACACCCACTGATTCGAAGGCACACTACTGAGGATGGGTCCCAAATTGACATCTTAACCCAGTCTAAACTTCCCATGCCACTCTGTCAACATCTCATGTGAGTGCATAACATCTATTGGCACAATGGACAGTTGTAACATCTCGTCCCGTGTTTTATGATTCTGATGATAACAATATTGTACCCACCCAGCTAAATATTTTTTTATAAACATTTTTTTTTTATATATTATATATATATATATATATAGTGTTTTATATATACACACATATATTATATTTATATTATATATATATGATTGACGCTGATTATTCATATTATATATATAATTTATATATATATATAATATATATATTATATATATATATATATATATATATTATATATATATTATTGACCCTGATTATTCATATATATATTATATATCTATATATTGTATAGATATAATATATATATATATATATATATATATATATATATATAAACTCCTTAACCAAAGATGAGTCGGATGCAGAGAAGCTATAATAAAGGATATATATTATTATTATTATTATTATTATTATTATTATTATTATTATTATTATTATTACCTTGTTAAGACCCCACACAGCGCGCTTTGATTGGTAAGTACCAGAACTTTTATACAAGTAGAACTCGAGCTTAACAAACACATTGTTTACTTAAATCATAATTAAAACTTTTGAAGTACTGCTAAATAATACGACATTACATTACTGGACAATATATATGGGCACTGAACATAATATAACTGACCTAAATGCTTAAATATAATTAATATGAATATATATAATTTCTGCAAAAAGACATTTAACGCCGTCGTCTCTGAAAGTCCGATCAGGCTTCTTGATTACCGCCCTCGGACCTCTCCGTCTTTTGTTCTTCCACAACGTGTGTGTGTGCGTGCGTGCGTGCGTGTGTGTGTGTGCGTGTGTGTGTGTGTGTGTGTGTGTGTGTGTGTGTGTGTGTGTTCCTTGAGCTCTCCTTTGTATCGGCGCACAATCAAAACAGGAAGTCATTAATTTGCAGTTCTGTGTCATGTGGTTTTACTTTTGCCACAAATACGGTCAACGCCATTCAAGAGAGCAGGGAGAGTCCGTATGTGGATTCCCCTTCTTCTTCTTCTTCTCCTCCTCCTCCTCTTCCTCCTCCTCCGATCCACTGAAGACGAGCGTCTCACATCGGGACAACACATTCCGAAGTACGTTTTCTCGTCGGGTGCGATGTCTCCTCCCTCGCCCGCCACACCTCCAGCACAGATTATCTCCCTCTAAGTGAGCGAGGGGGGAAGGAAAGCAAAACAGTCTTGCACTAACACAAGCGTTATTAGTTCATTATGAATTAGAGAGCCACATCTGCAACTAATAGAAGGCCAGGTGGGATTTGTAAAGAGAGTACAGTGTGGAGTTTGTTCCACTAATGCATCCTAAGCACTGCGAATACACGAGGCCTTTGAGGTTATAGTTACACCGAATACGGAGCTTGATGTTTCTCGAAAAATATAATGTTTCTCACATGGCTCAACATTTTTTCAATAAAACAATCCGGGATGAGAGCGAAGGCGGCGCGCTTGTTTTTCCTCCGCGGCGGCGGATTTTATTTCACTCCGTCGTCCACTTTATTAAGGCGGATTGAGGGCCTGAATCTTCTCCTTTTTCTGTGCTTTTTTTTGTCTTTTTTTTGTCTTTTCTCCGACTGAAAAGGGGCCGAATAAATACGAGTTACTTTTTCAATCGGGCGAAATATTAGGACGAAAATGGAGCAATCGGGGAGCCCTTAGTTTGCAACATTCATCTAAATTTCGATCCAGCTCTTCTACTTGTCCTCTCAACTCTGTGACAAGGAAGGTGAGGGAAGAAAAAAAAAGAAAACACACACACACTTTTTTCCCAGGCTTGCTCAACCAGATTTCGGGCTTGAAAGAGAAGCGCCGCAATGAGAGAAAAGGGACATCGAAATTGGCCTCTTGTCATCAGGCACCCCCCCTCGCTATGATCCCCATTTGCCTTTCTCCGGGTCGATCCGTCAGCAGGCCGTGATCAAAAAGGGATACGTCTTCCAGCATCTCTCTCCCCTCCCTCCCTCCCTCCTCCCATCCCCCTTTTCCAAGAGATGAGTGTCCCTCACTGTCCCGCCGCAATCACTTCCTGTCGGCCCGGGGAAGACCCCCGAAAAAACAAAGGCTTGCCTCTTTCGCCACCCCCCCCCCACCCCGACCCTCGACCAGCACGAGTGCAGAAGAAAGAAGAGGAAAAAAAAGAAATACATCACATATTTATGAGATTATCTAGCGTCTCGAGTTTCATTTTAATGAAAGAAAGAGATTGTTCCAGCCCCTCGCCGAAAAAACATGTGACACCAGGAAATGGATTAGTGCTTGTCTTGTCTGTGAGAAGCAGTGTTTTCTTTCTTTTTCTCCACTTTTTTTTCCCTCCACCCCTTTTGGGAAGAGCGGTACACGACGATGACGCTCAGAAAGCGGTCGGAGGAAGGAAGGAACTGGCTGAAGATGCAATAATGATGCATCGTAGACCCCCAGAAATAAAGGACCGCGCCACACGGAGTGTATTTGGGATGAGTTGAGTGAGCGCCGGTAGCCTGAGGGTGAGAGGTGTGTGAGTTCGGATCTGTTTACAGCGCCAGCTGGGAGAATATCTGCCGAGTCGATGGGTTCGCCTCCCGAAAAACAAACGACTCCGTCACTCCCCTTTCGGTTCCGCTGATCGCCGCTCCGAGGCCAAAACGTGGACATCTGTGGTTTATATATATATATATATATATATTGTGTTTTATATATACATATTTATATATTATTATTATAATATATTGATTATTCATATAATATACATATATTATATTATATATGTAAAATAAATATATAAAATATATATTATTATATATATATATATATATATATATATATATATATATATATATATATATATATATATATATATTGTGTTTTATATATACATATTTATATATTAATATTATAATATATATATTATTGACCTTGATTATTCATATAATATACATATATTATATTATATATGTAAAATAAATATATAAAATATATATTATATATATATATATATATTATATATATATATATATATATCACGAGAGAAGAAAACGTGCATGCTTAGCAAAAAAACAAAACGAGGAACATCTCCCCCCCCCCCCCCCCCACATGCCTGTGTTTGCTCTGGGTTCCCCCAGAGAGACGTGGGGTCTGTTTCTGTGTTTCTGTGGGTTCATCTGAGGCGAAACGCCAGCGGGGGGGGGGATTAAACGGCGTGGCAACGTCCTTATTTATTCGACTGCGCTTTCTAAATAAATAAAAAGGTTCCCGTTTGAAGGCGAAACAATGCGAGCAGTCACCGGGGCGAGCGAGGCCGTCCCGGCTGCCGGCGTTTGGACTCAGGACCCCCGGAGACGGTTTCCCCCTCACGACGGCGGCAACAAGCGGCCGCTTCATTCCCAGCTGTCAAACTGCGTTTCCAAAAAAAACGTTGTATGGAAGTTTAGAATCGGGCCCATCGAGTGAATCAAAGACCCCTGGGCTACACGCGCAGTCCACTCTGTATGCCTGAGGTGTCCTCAGAGACGCCTGCACAGAATGCATGTCTGCACACTGTCGGCTCTGTGTGCACTCGCCGTGTAGAGAGGTATCAGCTAGGTCCTCCATTTAGCATTTAGCACCTTTTACTCTCAAGTTGAAGCAAATTTGGAAAAATAATAACTAATAATTTGTAAAGCTTAAAACCCATCGAATTAGGTTTGTTTTAATCGTGTGTTCACAGCCAACGAGAAGCTAACTTTTGGCGGGATTTACGTTCAGAAAATTCAACTTTTTTTAACCCTCCTGTTACCTTTGGGGTCAATTTGATCCCATTCAATGTTTAACGTCTCTTAAAAAATTATTGACATTTTCCTTATTTATTGGGGACAACTGGAAAAACCTGTACACAACTTATACATTTGTAAATTTTACCCCAAGTGTAAAACATATAAGAAATATCAACTTTTTTTATTTATTTAAAGGGCTATTTAGGTAGTCAACAAACAAACAAACAAACATAAAGTGACATTTAAACTTGGGAAGCAATATTAATTCTAATAATGTTCTGGAGGCTTTACTTGATTAAAAGGTAACAGGGTTCAAATAAGTCGGATTTGGGGAACTCCCGGGACACGAAAACCTTTTCGCCATTACGGTTTTCCTGAAGTTGCTGAATGATAAATAGAGGAGAAGTTCTTTGCTAGTCGGCTCGCTGACAGGTTTATTTTTCTTCATGTTTTATTTTCCATTTGTGCCTAAACCAACAGCCCAGACACATTGGAAATGTTGTGCAGGGCTCTGAGTCAATAGTTTAGAAATAACGATATAATAAGGACAAAAATACAAAATATAAAAGAAAACACTATACAGAAGGTGGTGGTGTGTACAGTTTGGGATTCAGGCCTAGCAAAGTATGAATTAAGACTTTTTATTGCATCATTCCATATGTAGTTTGCTATTTCTGCACCCTACTTAAACATTTTTATTCTGTGTTCATACAGCTGAAGTAAAGTTCTTGAAGTTCACAATAGACAACTCTGGCTATTTGGGGCTAATTTTTAATATTGGCCTTTGTTTTCCATCTTAAATGTTACAAACCAGGAGGACATTTATCCAGACGGCCACAATTAGATCTATTTTGTTCATCAATGCTGAAGCGGCGTTCCCGGTATCCACGCTTACCGTAACAAATGGAACCAACAGCTGGAATAATGAAAATGTAAGTTGTTGTGATGAGCCAACCTCTCGTTGTGTGTGTGTGTGTGTGTGTGTGTGAGGTCGCGTATTGCGCAACATCTGTGCTTTAAGATGTCGTTCCTCTGACTCCTCGAGCCGAGTCGGCGCGGCACATGAGTCGGACAGGAGGTCCGATGGTCCCGTGTCTAGATCTCAACGAGGGCTCTGCTCAGAGGGAAACCGCACAGCCAATCAAATCATTGGGATTTTTCTTTTCAATCAGTGACCAGCACGTCATGCCAGGTGTTTGCTTTATGTTTTTTTTTTTGTTCATGTTGATCACAGTCGAGGGTTCGATGTGACGTCGGAGGTATAACTGCAGCTTTACCTCATTGGGTCCTTTGGGGGTGTGTGTGGGGGGGGGGGGGTGCTTTGACCAATGGGGTGGCTCCATTCGGCGTGTTGAGGTAAGATGTTTATTTTTTCTATAATCAAAAACGTTCACTCGGTGCCGTTCATTAAGCGTCTCGCGGAGGAATTCCTCCGGTGACTGATGTGGCCGACATGAGGTCTCCTCATGTCCCCCTGAACACATGTCGGGGGGGGGGGGGGTTCAGCTCAGAGAAAACAAACGTCACATACTTCAGAGTGTTTTAACGGCCGCTGAGAAGATACACTCCGCTCAGAGAAGGGCATTATGGGTAACCACAGACATCAATAACCAATTACATGTACCTAGTTTCTGTCCCATCTTTAAATAACTTTAAGTAAACTTGATTTTTTTAAATTTATTTATTTTTTATACTTTTTTAATCCACATAACCACATTTTAAAGGTATAGTGCACTTTTTACTCTCCTTATGCTAAGCTAATGAAGTCGTTTAATAGAGTGGGATTATTCTTCTCATCTCTTGGCGAGAACGTGATTGAGGATATTTCCAAAAATGTCAAACTATTCCCTTCAACATACACACAACTCATGTATGTAGAACATGCATCAATTAAACTAGCGTAGCACAGGATATGAGGGTGTTGCACCTCAACCAGCGACCACATTAAAATATTCCATGCACGTTAATTCACTTCACTAATCTAATCGTACAATATGTATCAATATAAAACACTTTGACCTTTGACCCCGACTGCTGTGTTTTCTCATGCTGCGGGAGAAGAAAAGGTGTGTACCGTAAATTACAGAAACAGATTGAAGAGTGCGTATGTGTCACTATTCAGCGAACTATCTGTATATTACATGACGCTGAATATAAATGTATAACTGATCGGGCCTTTACGAGTTATTGTTTTCTTGCTTCACAGCCATTTATCTCTCTCTATCTTTCCTGTGTGTGTGTGTGTGTGTGACATCTTGGATAAGCATTAATCTCGCCTCACTTCCCCCCCCCCCCCCCCCCCTCGAAATCACACATCAAACAGAATCGTCTCCCGGTGACTAATTGCACTTTCTGACACGTCGTCTGATTTTTTTCTACTATTCCTGGCGGGGCGTTACACTTTTTCTTTTTTTTTCTCTCGATGTGACACACACAACGAGTAAAAGTCCAAAGCCGCCCCCCCCCCACCACCACCACCCACCCGACCCCTCCCTCAGAGGGATGTTTCCCCTCCATCAGAGGAAAGAGGTGGAAGGGGTGAACGTTACGCCGTTATCTGTTTTCCATCGGCGGCTCTAAATGAGGCCGGGCAGTCGAGCTTTGCGATGGTAAATCGGGTGTCTGATTGAAAGATCGGCCCACCTGGCCGTGACTGTCAGGAGGCCTCATCCAAAACGCAGGCAACCACAAAGCTCAGCCAGCGTCCTCCTGCACCCACTCCCCCCCAAATAGCCCGGGACGGGAGATTGCTTTCGGAGCGCCTTGACTGGACCGCCCCCCCCCCCACTCTAGCCCCCCCCTGATAGATAGAGGAACACTTATCTCTGGGTAATTACCCTCCGTGCACAATGAATAAAACGAGGGGCAGCTCCGTAATCCGAAGGTCTGGCGAGCTCGGGAGTTACGCAGCCACTCGTCTCCTTCGCCAAGTCTAATATGCGAAAGATGATAAACAAGCGTGGTTTTACTCTTGGCTCGTCTAGATATAGAGTGGGATGTTTTTTTGGGGATTTTTGTTTTTTTTGTTAGGGAGATGTATTTCATGTTAATTAGCGGGGCCGCACTAAGCGCTCTATTACTGGATCTGTTATGTTCCCTTGGAAACGTCAAATGATGTGTTAAGGGAATTGAACGTGTGTAGTTGATCCCCCACCCCCGACACACACACACACACACACACACACACACAAAGACACAAAGAAAAAATACAATAGCATGCTTGATTTCACTTCCTAGGAAGGTGAGCGTGTGCTTTCGCAAAGTCACTCCGTGCCTTTGGATATTTTTGGAGATCTCCTTAGCCCGCCGTCGGTGTGGAGGGTGCACGACTCCCCCACTCTATTGTTGAGCTTTGTAATTGGCTGTGTGTTCGTGACAAAAGAGGCTCACGGAGGGACCCTGATGAGAAACTGCCCCAATCCGGCCCCTCTGTTTCTGGATGGGCTTAATTAGAATTGCTGCAAAGGCCCTAAGGGCCAGAGAGAGAGAGAGAGAGAGAGAGAGAGAGAGAGAGAGAGAGAGAGAGAGAGAGAGAGAGAGAGAGAGAGACTATTTCATTTTCCTGTTGTCTTTTGTCTTCCCTAATTATTTCAGAGCCACGGAAATCTGCTGGAAGGATTGGGTAAGTGTGTGAAAAGGTCAGTCCGTTAGTTTACCCAAAAACGCACCATTATAACCGGGAGAGAGGGGAAAGTTTTGGGAGAAGAAGAAAATAATACACAAAATTCCAACAAGGAATATAATATATGTACATCAGTCATGTATAAAGAATGTAAAGCCAAACATATTAATTATTCATTCGTTACACGAGACTCCTGCGGTAAAAAGAATAGTTTCTGATATTGGGAAATATGCTTATATTCGCTTTCTTGTCCGGAGTTTAAAGAAAAGAGCGATACGCGTTTCATGTCTGTGTGCGGAGAATATTAAGCTACAGCTAGCAGATAGCTTAGCTTAATTCTATTCAGTTTATTTTATACCACAAATTACGAATTTGCCTCAGAGTGCTTTCCAATCTGTACACATACGACATCCCTGACCTTTGACCTCACAGGATTAGGTTAAAACTCCCAAGAAATAGCATACATAGGCTACATAACAATGCTAAGTATGTATGTATGCTAAGTTAGCATAGATACAGCTAGTCTGGCTTAGTCTAAATGAATGAAATGAATGAATGAATGAATGAAATATACTTTATTAATCCCCAAGGAAATTTGGTGACAACAGAAGCAGCCCGATAAAACTAAACACAATAAAATATAAAATATAAGTATAAGAAAGAAAGAAAGAAAGTGACAGTGCATAAAGTAAAGTGTGCAAAGTGGCTAAATCCAGCAACGGCTTACAAAGGAAGGTGTTTTACCTCAAAAATCATGTTTGCTTTTTAACTGGAGGTGCTATATATGTTTCATAGGAGACAAAATACACATTTCTAGTCTTATTTTTTTAAATCTTAATGATACAACCTCATTTAGTAGCCGCAAGCTAGCTAGCAATCATAGAAAAATTAAATCTGATTCCACAGTTGCAGAACTTGTTCGCTGCAACTCGATAGAAGAAGAAGACAGACAGCAGTCAGCACAAATCTAGTCACATATGCTACATCTGCACCCATGGGGGTGAAAACGCACGCTGGTATAAATAGTCCCTGACTGTGCAATTTGGATCGTACAATTTCACATCAAATGAAAGCTGGAAAAGAGGCCGCAGCGCCATTACTGTACACAATGAGGCTCGTTCAGGGACACCGTTAGTTGGTGCAGTTAATCACTTGACATAAATAGCCTTAAGAGTAACAATTTACATGCAGAATTGTACATGTAAAGTCAATCACCGCTGAACATACTGCCTGTACTGTAAGCTGTTTAGCGGGGATGTTGCGCTGTATGAGGGTGATAGGAGTAATCAAGGAGGGGAGGGGGCTTCTCCATAGGAAGTTCCTGCAAACAGAGTGCACCCACTTTTTAAACCCCATTTGTCTTGTTAATGCTCCCCTCTGATTACCTGATTGCACTGGATGACTGTGGAGAAATCTGATTGCGTAAAATTATATAGAGCAAACTTTTGATTGGGGAGGGATCTGGCGAGCTTTGCTGCCACCATTGACAGGCTTTGTGAAATTTGGCCTCGCTGATTTGAAATCAGCTAAGTGTCACGTCCCGTAATTGTAATCAGAACTTAATTTTTTATCCTTGTTCCCTTTTCACGGCGCAACTTTTTCCTCACGCAAACTTTCGAAGCTTGAACAATACTGCAGCTACGGTGCACGTACAATAACCCTGAAATAGAGTCAACCGGTTCGAAAGTGACCGAATGGGTCGATGGCGATGCACAGCTCTATTTTAAACACGGCACGCTTTGAATTCATTAGCTCCTTCGGCGCTCTTTAAACACACAGCTTTAATAATTAATACTGTAGGTGCTCCTCGCTGTTCTCACTTCACTTTGAATTTTTAAAGCATTCATCAAATGTCTGAACTTATACTTGGACTTTCTGTCATCTGGGTCAAAGATATTCAAAAGATGAACACGGTTAAAGTAAATAACAATCTTTATTGCATGGCAGTTGTATCACATCTTTGAATGACGTTTTGTAAATTATTGTATATTTATTGTAACACATTTTAGTCATGACGTGTCACAACATCACTGGTGTATTTGTTTCTTCAGAGTATATATATATATACATATAAATAAATATGAATTATATATATGTATATATATACATATAAATAAATATGAATTAATATATATTTATATATATACATATAAATATGAATTAAATATATATTTATATATATACATATAAATAAATATGAATTACATTTTTATATATATATATATATATATTATATATATGCAAAACTAAATATGTTCTTCCATTAAATTATAAAATGAAGCTTGGTTTACTTTTTTTAGATGTAAGGCTGGTGACATTTCAATGATTGGAACCCAATCATAAGCATTCGGAAATCTATACTTCCCACCATTGCATACTCCTCATTAATTAACTTCATATTGATCGCTGACCTCGCCACTTCAACGTATTTCCATTTCACACTTCAGCTTACAATTTAGTCAATTTGTGTTTTCCGGTGAAATACAGTGCACGAGTGCAAGAAAGTGGTGAGGGCAAGTGAAAGTGAATTTAATGTCATTATGTTCAGAATAATGAAAGTTTGGCCAGTCTTATCTCCCATTTTGAGATTTCAAATTCCCTTTTTCATTAAAAGTGTTGTTGATAATGGATCTTTCTGAAATTTAAAGTGCAGGCTTTAGACTTGAGCTCAAGGACCCACCCAGCAGCAGGCTCAAGAGGCTGGAGGACGTTATGAATTCTTTGTAGGGCTGACACTGTTTATTCACTCATGATCAGAGCTTGATGTTAAAGCTAAAGTTCTTTTTAGAGCAGACATCTGAGAAATGCAGGTTATGCTCCATATATTATGCAGAAATCTCACACCACGGTTTCACTTTAGATAAATCAACATGGGAATATGTGGTACCTAAAACCAATCCAAAAAGTAATCATAAGCTATGATACTGTGTGATGAAACTGTGTGGGACTCGCCGCTTTCCACGTAGCAGCATCGTGATGAGATAAGAGATCACATAACCCATACAAGTAGGGAAAAAAAGAAAGTATTTTACCACCATTGTCCCTGAAGTAATCAGTGGCTTCTATCAGTGCAGCTGCTTCACTGGTGACTGAGTGAACTACTGCCAGTTACGCTTTCATACACAGTACATAAACCTTTTTTTAAAAAGCTTATGCAAAGCCAGCGAAAGACACAGAAACAATCCTGACGTTCTCGCTCAAATACCTGATTCAACCTGACGTAGCTGCAGGGCTTGTGTGGAAACTCACGTGAACAAACTCGGCTCCTGAAGAAAAGATGATGCTTTCACTTCTGCTGATACCCACTGAGGTGCACTCGAATTATGACGCAATCGAATTATGAACATGTTGGCATTAGTTGCATGCCAATTGGATAAAAATTGACCGTGCCGTGGTAAAAAGAAGATGTAGACCTTTGCATGACCTTGACCTTGACCTTTGAACTGATCGATACAACAATCTAATCAGATGGTAATCGGATAAAAAACAATCATCCCACCAAATGTCATGCGATTCAAAGAAAATTTTGACCTTTTCATGACCTTGACCTTTGACCCGACCGATCCTAAAATCTAATCAAATGGTCCCCGGATAATAACCAATCATCCCACCAAATGTCATGCGATTCGGTTTAATACTTTCTGACTTATGCGAATAACACGCATACAAATACACGGCGATCAAAACATAACCTTCCGCATTTTCAATGCGACGGTTATAAATGCCAAAATTTAAATCGGCAAAGTAGCCCGACTCTCGCGAGCCACCTCCGCTGTTTGCACATTCATCGGAGGGTCCGTCATCGTGAGTATCGTCCAAAAGCTATGCCTATTAGTGGGGCGTGTCGGATAGATCTCCGACTTAGCCAGATGTCCTTAGTGACCATGTGCGAGGCCATTTTGCGTTAGCCGTGAATGCTATTTAAACCACGCAACTAGTTAGCTATCACGCCCTGCGAAGTGACGTTAGCCGTGCACTCGATACGCTTGGCTCTTGCGTCGTGTTAATACTGCTGACTGGCTGTAATATAACTCAGATGTTACTACTTTATGCAAGATTTGATTAGCCGTATAAAAATAATGTTTCCATCTGCGGAGATAATCACCGCAAGAGTAATCTGTTTGAATTAATGCGGAACTACAGGGCGCCATCATGTAGCCACATCATTTAAATCTCTCCCGTTTGGTTTCAAATTGTTTTTTTTTTACAATTAATTTACAGAGCAGATATGTGTGTTGTGGCAAAAAAAAAATGTGCAGTTAGATTTTAATGTGGAAAACAAAACAGTAACGCTAACATTACAAATATCAGGCTGTTGTCATACACACTTTTTGTAGCTATGCCTACACGTAACGCACTATTACCCACATAAGCTAATTGTATATAATCCATGTAACTGTGAGGGAACAAAAAGAGTGAGCAAAAGGACACTTTGGGAGGTTTTGAGTGGACAGGTGAGTCAGACAAAATGGACTTTCACCAAGAAAACTGTAGTTGATGTCCCGTGTAAAACCAGAAGTCAAATTTGGCTTATTTGTCACGTAACTTTTTCATGGAAACCTAACCAAGCAGTTGCGTTGCCCAAACACCGCGCATGTGTTTTCAAAAGATATCACGCTAACTACAACAATATTGACTTATACCATAGCTATTGAACCGTATAGTCTTGAAAGCGTATGAAAAGACGACTCCATAAATTGCGAGCATAACCTTTCTATTACATTTTAAATTGAGCGCAGCTTGCAGATGTTTTGTATAAATTCCTGGAATGCCAAAATGGTGATAAAGCTGCATGCTGTGCGTCCCCAAACTATACTGTGGACACTTTGGCAGCATGTGCAATTTCCTGTATTTAGGATGGAGTTAGTTAGGGCTTACATAGAGTCGTAGCCTCAGAGCCCTTAATCTGGATTTGTTCACACCTTAAAGTCAAACATCTTTGTTGAGTAGATTGCAGCATAGTGGGAGGCACATGTAGGAAAGCAGAAATTGGTTTCGTCCAGTGTGCCTTTTCAGCTTTTAATCATATGTTAGTAGTTAGTAGTTACTAGGTATAGTGAGTCGTACTGCACAGAGGAAACCTGCACCACTAGGAACCCAACATGTTGGACCATCTCCATGCAGCATTCTTCTTGGCTCCTGAGCCTCTAGCAACCGGCCCGACTTGTAATAAAACTGTCACAAATGAATGAAACTGGGGTGTGTGTGGGGGGGTTAACACAGATGTCCAAATATAGTGTGAATGATTCATTTTGCCAAGATTAGTGGCATTCTCCAGCAGAAACTTTCCCATGGCAAGGGAACTCGGCCGCTTTCATTACTGCCCTGTGGATTGTCATCATAAATTGATTTTCTCCCTGAAAGACAAATTAAATTGCATATGAAATACAACAGAAAGAACAAGAAAGTGTGTGTGTCTCCATTTTCTTCCAGCGCTCCCCATTCCCTCCCATCTCTTTGTTGTCCCCTTTTTGTCAATTTCCCATGTCTCTCACATCTAAGTGATCCAGAGTGTTCAAACTTAAATTAAGATCTCTGGCAAGATAAACAGTTAAAACCAGTTCCCATAGTTACGGCTCACACAGCGTGGTGATTGCATTATAATCCGACAGCAATCAACTCTAAATGAAACGGGGATGATAAGGGTGCTATTTTCTGTGTGTGTGTGAGAGCGTGTGTGTGCGTGCATGCTTGAATGTAGCTTATTTCTTTCCTTTGTTCGACTTAGATTTGTATTACCTTCCAATCAGGTCGGCTCCTAAGCAAGGCTTTTTGGACAAACATGGCCATGATGTGGGCAGAATGAGATTAAGACACTAAAGCGAGGCCTCGGTGAAGGGCCTTCTGCTGCGGTGGCAAATCCAGTGTCCCTGATAACTCAGAAAAATGCTTTGAATGACACGAATGAGAGTCAGTGTGCCCTTCAATTTGTTCTGTGTCTAAATCTACAATCGTTTAAGACATTTTGAAAGGTATATCCCGGTGAGCACAATCTGGACCGGCTAACTTTACTGTTTCATGCACCAAAAATACATCGTCGGTGCAACGTGTCTATTGAATCTCATCAGGAAACTAAAAACACATTTGTATGCATATTCCGGGGCTCTCAAGTGTCACGCATTGAGAGTGACAGTCACGCATTTCGGTTTTTAGTCACGCATTCCCGCCACACATCGTATTTCTCACGCTGAAAAAAAAAAAGAAAAGAAAGAAATTGTCTACACAATAGCCAATCAGAAGAAAAGACATATCTGTTGTATCTGGGTAAGATTTGATCTAGGAACCAATGAAAATAAAGCATCCTGGAATTGCGGGCGACTGATATCCGAAAGTTTTGTTCTCGGGGGTGGGGGGATATGTCACCGGCGGAAAGAAACAACTAACTTTACGCAGACAAGCCCCGGAGATAAGCCCCGCCCCTCGCAAAAACAAATGGTTGCACGAGTAAACTCACGCGTTTTGGGGTGACGCGACAAACGGCGTCGCATGTGGAAAACTAACATGTTGAAAATAAATAGATTTCAAATAATAGTGTAGTAGGAATGAGTCCCACCATCTGTCTGTGACCAGTTTGCATTCATTTTTTTTCGGTACGTAATCTTCACAAATCCTGAAGCTCAACCGACTCCCGAAACCGCCGCCGAGTGCCACTCTCCGCCATCGGGTCCTCGCTAAACAGAGAGGCTTTCCTGTTCATTCTTCCGTGTCTGAGACTTTGTGTCTCTGTGGGAAGAATGCTGCTCATCTGAGATGTCTGCAGGTTGTCAGAGCAAGAGAGAGAGAGGAAGAGAGAGAGCAGCGAGGGAAAGGCGAACCCCCGAGGCAGCCCCGAGACAAACAAGAGAGGCATCTGTGAGTGGAAGCCATCATCAGTCATCCTAAAGAAATTATCCCCTCCGCCGTGTGCCGCTGATCAACAAGGAGCTGCGTGCTCAGGCCCACGGCCTCCGAGACAAAACCCTCATTCATTATTGGCTCGTTTTAATCTCCATTACAAGGGAGCAGATAGCATTGCGTCCTGCCACTTCTTTCATTTGAAGTTCGGGATGAATCGTGAATAAAGATGGACCCGGCTCGAATATCTGGATTAAAACACAGATTTTCACTTCAGTGGCACTTAAATATCTCTTATTATGGTTCTTTTGTAGTTTGACTATGTTGAGGAAATGTTACTTTCTGTATTCTTGTTGTTCTTAGTTTGTACTCTAGGTTGAAATGCACTTATTGTAAGTCGCTTTGGATAAAAGCGTCTGCTAAATGACATGTGATGTAATGTAATGGAAAATGAGCAAATTCTAAGACGGGCGAAGTTGAAAGGCATGCCATTTGTGAAAGAAACCCACTGAAAGACATCATCTCCCACACGGTATCGCTTTGTTTCACAGTGACTGTATGCACGCTGTAAATAATAAATAATACAAAAAAGGAAAAGAGCAGTCATTCAGTAAAGTGGGGTTAGAGCGAAATGAAATATGCTCCCAATTATGGCAATGTGTGTAAGGAGCTAATAAAGTGAATGTCCCTACAAGACACTGAACCCTAATGGATCCCAACTAATTTGCTTTGACTGATGAATTTCCCTCTCCAGTTGTGTGGGGTTGAATAATTATGAAATTTATCACAAGACATTGGGACTCATTAAGGATTCATGACATTTCATTAAAGCAATGTTGTTAGAGGAAGCACATGGTGTTCTGTTTGTGTTTGTACGTGTGCGCATGCAGAGAGTCTGAGATAGTGTGTAGAAGTAATTATCCGACGATTAAAGCACTTAAAAGGAAGGGCTGTTTTCTTTTCTGCTCTGTCATTTAATTTCTGAATTCCATCACACCAAATCTTTTTCTTTTTTTCCTTTTTTTTTCTCATCGCCGAGATGTTTTTTCCGTCTCTGCTGTGCACATTCATTACTGTGAAGGGCTTCTGCTGTGTTTGAAAATGTGCAACCTGATCCATCAAAACCCTAAAAAAAAGAAATCATTACATTTATATGAAACTGTCACAACAGACTAGATGGGTTCATTATACAGGGCCTAGCTTTGCCTCTGGAGCCCAAATCCTGTGCAGACAGCAGTCTGGCTAAAGTTAACTAAGGGAAGACATTGTCCCTTCTTATTTCAAATGGTATCAAATGACAAATGCTTTGTGTATTTTTTTTATGAGCCGATTGACTGGGCATTAAATCAGCTGTTAACGCGACCGTTCTAATGCTTCAGACTGCACCGACCACTTTACAAAAGTAAAAGTGAAACAACTGTAGGTTCAGGCAACACTTAGTGTCACGACTCAAAAGACAGGAGCCAAAAGCAAGACTCCAAAGTTTAGGTCAATCAAAAGGATTTATAGAAAACAGAAAATTACAGCTATGCTGGAAAAGCAAACCAGGAGAAAAGACTTCACTATCAAGAACGATCAGGACGAGACGAGAGACGAGGCGATCTGACACGAGACACAGGTAGACACCGGCTTAAAATATATGAGGAAATGGGGAACAGGTGGACACCATCAGGGGTGGAGCAGACAATCACACTAACGAGGAAACACCCGGGCAGGAAATAAAGTTTCTGAAACGAGAGGGGATAGTTACTACAAAATAAAAGCGGACTAGAACTTAAAACTTAACATCAACGACGAGACTTGACACTTAGAGGGAACGAGTGTGTCCTTGGTTTGCTACACACCTTACAGGTTGGTGTGAGTATAGAGGACATAAGTTACGTCACAAAAGTACAGAAATATAAGACAGTGATCCATTTTGGTTCACTCTTATAAATCACCTGACTTCTTGTCATAATCACTACGGCCACTAGGCGTTATCTTCTCGTATTCATGTCGATGATCAACCATGTGAATAAGACAATGGCTTTCTGAACTTACTAGTAGGTTTAACAGGCGCATGTCTCTCAAGGCGGGTAATATGCTGATAACTCAATCAGCTGATAAGATTTGAAGCGGGTGTAATATGACAAACAACATCTATGCTACTCCATTTAGAAAAAGAAACACAGGGACATCCATACCCCCAACAAGAGTCTTGTGAAAGCTTTTTTCTTGTCGTTTGCCTCACTATCAGATATTTGCGTCATTCTTGCCGAGTCAAGCTTTTCGGTCCACTCCTGTTTTCACCAATAGATGCGTCGTAAAATCAGCCCCAAATGTGGTGTGAAAAACGTAAGATGTTATTACTTTGTTATTACTTTGTTTTTAAATGAATAGTTTAACAAACATGTACATGTCCAGCAGACACATTCAAACAGTCCATTCCCTCTCTTTATGCTCTATTTGAGGGAAATGTCAGACGACTAAATGCTCCACGGTTGGAAGTGTAGAGTGGATAAACAACATCATAATAATTGGTGCTAAAGATAGCTGCCAGCTGATGCAGAGGACTAAACCTGTGGGTCCAGAAACCAAAACAATGAGCTGAAAATATTAAAACGCTTCATAGAGCTGAAGAGAACTTCAGTGACAGGTAATAATTATTGAGGTGTTCATCCCTATGAGTGACATCTTTAATTTTACACGTCCTTATTTATTCATTTTTATAAAATATACATTGATTATAGCACCTTTATGTTTTGTCATCTGAGAGTTTTCTGGGGGGGGAGGGGGGGTCCATTGTGCTTTACCCACCAAAACTATCTTATAACTACATTCATAACTGTTGCCTGTTAAGAAATACCTCCAGCTTTTAAGTCCCCATAAAATCACACTTACACACTATATTACATATGAATGTGTAGGTTTAAAAACTAAAATACAATGTTGAAATGAGACAGCGTTTGTGTCTTTTTATGTATATTGTTGAATTTATAAACACTGCAAGGCTTTTTTGTTCCCCCATGTTTGGAGTCTTTATGCTAAGCTAGGCTGAAGATGTACTTTTATGCTATAAAGATGTCCCTTTATGCTAAGCTAGGCTAAAGAATACCATTATACTAAGCTAGGCTAAAGATGTCCCTTCATGCTAAGTTAGGCTAAATATGTCTCTTATGCTAAACCAGGCTAAATATGTCCCTTTATGCTAAGCTAGGCTAAAGTTGTACCATTATGCCAAACTAGGCACAATATGTCCCTTTATGCTAAGCTAGGCTAAATATGTCCCTTTATGCTAAGCTAGGCTAAAGATGTCCCTTTATGCTAAGTTAGGCACAAGATGTCCCTTTATGCTAAGCTAGGCTAAATATGTCCCTTTATGTTAAGCTAGGCACAAGATGTCCCGCCTGCTGGTTTTAACGCACAACAATAAGCTTCATATGAAACTTCTCGCCTCTGAAAGAAAGCGCTCTAGAGTATTTCCCTAAATATGGAACAATGCCTTCGAGGCCAAGAATGACTACAAATGTGACAGCTTTCAACTTGCTCTCCACTTACTAATTTCCAAACACACGGGGGCCGTTCCTGAATCAAACGCCCCTTCATCTCTTGATCTCCAGACGCGGTATTGGCCCTGACGTTTGTGTTGCGCTGCCCGAAGCTTGTGAAATCATCCGCACGGGCTTTTGAAGAAAGCCACGGGGGGGGGGGGGGGGGAGGGGGGGCATTGAGTTTTTGATTACTATTTACTTAGGCTCACTTGTTCTCTGTTTAATTACAAAACAATAAATGAACAAGATCAATAACGCCCCGAGTAAATGAAGTGGGACATATTCTGACAGGGTGAATATTGAGTAAAACACTTCTGGCCGCTTCGTGGTTTCTTGACACGAGTGAAGCTGTAGCCTCACGGGGAAGTGGCAGGAGCACGGAGAACATACCAAGAAAAGGCGACAGCTCCAAGGAACTCAGATTGAAGGGTTTGATTACATTCATTCACTCGTTCTGAATCTGCTTATGTTCATGCCATCTCACCGACACATCACATGTCACTTGTGTATTGATTTGCCGTGGGTTCAAATTGAAGGTGTTCTTGAAGCATCTTCTCTGGTTGCTTTTTAAAAATGTACCACCAACTTCTTTTTTTTCGTTTTTTAACGTGCCATTTTTTAAAGTGCCATTTTTTAAAGTGCCATTTAATGTGTGGAGAGAATTTGTGTTCCTATTTTTAGTTTTCTTTTAGTTACCAAGAGTTAAGTGAGAAGATACCGCTCTCATCTCTGCAGTTTTCAAGCTACCGCCAGCAGATGGATAGCTTAGCTTAGCTTAGCACAAAGGCTAGACAAAAGTCTGGCTCTTTCCAAAGACAACACAATATGCCTTCCGGCTAATCTAAAGCTCTCTAATTAACACATTGTTTGTTTAATCCATCCAAAAACGTGGACTAGTCCTCCGGATCTGAAAAGAGAAGACAAAGCCAAAGTACAAGTGTCCATGAACTTGCATTCTATCTAATGGCCACTAGGGAACGACTCCTCTGGTTACAAAAAGAAGCCTGATATTGTATAAAAGTGAATAAGAAAATCCCGCTACTTCTTACTTGAGTTATTTATGGTCTCAGTATAGTTTCAAGTCTTCTTCAAAACATCATGGTCCATTTATAGTGATAAAGCAGGATATGCTTTATCATCTATTTGACAGGTTGCTACCACAGTGTTGTGGTCTGGGAGTTGTCTGTTTTCATCTTTCAACTTCAATACTTTCAGTCAATTGTAACATGTTGGTCGCCTGGACGTCTCTCATTTAGCTCCGCCCTCTCGTGTCACTTCCTGTTGCAAAAACCAAGATGGCTGCAGTCAAAAAAGCCTTATTCGAGACTTCAAAATGGCATTCCACGAACCAATGGGGGACATCCCAGTGACTACATACACTTCTGATGTACACTTCACCAGTGTAAACCTTGTGCAGGTTCAGGCTAATGCTAAGTTACACCAACCAAGTCACCTTAACACACAATGGATCCCACTTTATGTGAAGCCAAGCTAACAGGCTAACAAGCTAGCTGCTAACAGGCCGCTGTGTTTACATATTTAGCCTAAAGGTTAACACACATGAGAGAGATGTTGATCCTCTCATCTCAACTCTCGACAAGCATTTTCCAAAATGTCAAACTATTCATCAGAGCATTAATAGAAAATAGAATAGAAATAGAATAGATTGGATTTGAATAGATTAGATTTGAATATAAATAGATTTGAATAGATTAGAATAGAATATAAATAGATTATAATAGAATATAAATAGATTCGAATAGAATAGATTAGATTAGAATAGATTAGAATGGAATAGATTAGATTAGAATATAAATAGATTAGAATAGATTAGAATATAAATAGATTATATTAGAATAGAATAGAAATAGATTAGATTGGATTATAATAGAAATAGATTAGATTAGGATAGAATAGATTAGATTGGATTAGAATAGAAGTAGATTAGATTAGGTATTCCTTTATTAGTCCCACAGTGGGGACCTTTCTAAATCACAGCTCAATATGTTTTCAGGTAAGTAGCCAGTTTCTCATTTAGAAGATTTCATTTGGAGATCTTTCTGCCGAGTCCGCCGTCCTCCGCTCAGTCATGGAGTGGATCCTCTCTATCTGTAGATAATCCGAACTCTAATCTTCCCTCATCAGTTGGCTCAGCTAACTGAATATCGTTTTCTCGAAAAGACGGCACACAAACACACAAACACACAAACACACACACACACATCGAGGAGACGAGGCCACACTTTGCTGTGGTAAACAGCGCAACGCGATCTCGCCAAAGTGACCCGCGCCTTGTTTAGTTAGAAGATTGCCTGTGATGTGCAAACGTGGCGGCCCGAAAGCGGGCCTCTCCGCGCTCTCAGTATCATGTTAATAGAATATATAGAGTGTATAGAGTGAAACCCAATCTGAAGTTAACCACCATGTTGAATGTGACTCTCTCTTGCTTTTTCCCACAGGGCGAGCGGCTTCATTATGAGGCACCGTGGTCTCCTTTTCATCTCGGTGAGATCACCCCTGTGGGGAGTATCAACACAGTGAGCCGCGTCTGACGCTCTCTTGTCCCTGTTTAAACATTGAAATAGTGTTGCGCCTCAATTGGTGTGTGTGTGTGTGTGTGTGTGTGTGTGTGTTTTCATCCCAATTTGGTGTGCTTTATAATGCGGCTGCTTGGAAACTGCCACTGGACTGAAAAGTCTCAGCGGAGGAAAAAGATGATCAATTTCAATCAATTCCCCCCCCCCCCTCTCTCTCTCTCTCCCCCACGAATACAGCTTTCCTGACCCATCCACCCCTCTTACTCCCTTCAGCCAGACATAATTATTTTGCCAAAAAAAGTGCTCCATGAAGAAGAACACACCAAGTCATTTCTCTTGCCCAGTTATGAAAAGCTCATTAAAATAGGCCTGGAACAAACAAAGCTTCTCCTGAGAGGCCCCCCTTTACAAATTCATTTCATAATTTCCCTCTGTTTTAATCATTTATATCAATTAATCATTCCTCGGTGGGGAAACGATATTCTTCGCCATCTTCTGTGCATTTTTTTTTTTTGTTCTCGCGAGTGAGAGAGGCTTGATGAGGACGTCGAGAGAATGCGGCTCAAACCGAGGTGGAGTCGCATCGGCGTTGCCAAAGGGGAAATCAGCTTGATGCAGCACGGGTCTCCTTAGGAGCTGCAGGAATAATTATACAATTAAAGTCAAGAAAAAGATAATCTTTATACATCGGATGTCTTTCTAATGAAGCCAGGGGCATCTTATAATGAAGCTGTTTTGTCATGTAAAATCAGTCAACCCATTGGATCTCTATTAACTTTTCTCTGAGGCAACTTTTCTTTAAAAGCAACACTTAAAAAAAAAAAAAGACCTCCTTTATTTTCCCACTTACTACACTGCAGTTTTTCTTCTTATTTTCTTGTAAAAGCTGAATATGAAAGAGCAGGGATCTCCTTTCTCTGTCAACACCGTGTTCGGCAACATGTCAGCGCCACATTATTTGTATTCGGCGCTGTTGCAATCGCTTCCAGTTTCGTCTCCGTCTTTGATGTCTCGTGTGATGGTGGAAACTTAAAACTGCAGGACTGGATGAATCCGAGGCATCTCGGCCAAATCGAGGTCTTGCAGATTAGCCTTAATAGGTGTTGAAACCAACGACCCGGGGCTTAATGAGGTCGGACGCGACAGCAGGCCTTGCGATAACTTTCGCTGACAGACGATGGCGCCACTACGCAGCTATTAGGCCTCGATATTTCCCAGAGGTTAGAGTCACCCTCGGTAAACTAAGTAGTTATTGAACGTCAACTAATTGAACTCAGACGTGAGATGAATGCAGCCCACTGGATACCGCCTGTGCCTCGTATTTAGAAAAGAAGACAAATAAATGTTCAGTCTGCCCTTAAGATAAGAAAGGAAGAATCCATCCGTTTTTATTAGGATGCAATTATCCAGCTATCGGGGGGCAATCATTCCCTTTGCGGATAGTGCGTAAAGAAGACGATACAAGAAGATAGACACATCAATTACACAATTTATATTCTTGCAACTAAGAATGCCAACCCCACCCCCGGGTGCCACGCGGGTCGCGCCTCAGACAGTGTTTTGCATGTATGTACATTTTGGAATACTCGTCTTTTTACGCCGCTTCTTCCGCACCTCTCCGGCCCCCGTATCTCTCTCTCTCTCTCTCTCTCTCTCTCTCTCTCCCATTCAACCTCCCTTTCTGCGTGTCCACAAGTCAATCTCAACCCCCCGCCCCCGCCCCCGCCCCCGCCCCCCTCCCTCCGCTCTATCTCTCTCTCTGATTGGCTGGATTTGTTATTCCTGCTAAATGGACCGCGCGCTGATTGGCTGCGGCGGCGCCTCCGTCACGCGGCTAAAAGGGTTTTTTACTGGAGGTTTCTTCCTGTCAGCGACACATGTCGAACAAGCAGCTAACGGGACCCAGCGAGCGGACCGGGAGGACGAGTCGCTCATAGCCCGCGCGCGTGTGTGTGTGTGTGTGAGTGTGTATACGCGCGTGTGTTGTCTCTGTGTGCGTGTACGCCAGCCTCGTTGTTGCTTCTTCTTGCCCTCTTTTTTTTCTCTCACCCCTCTCTCCTCCGCCGCCGCACTTCTCGCTCCAATGACAGCGGGGCATGCGTAGACCTGTCATTACATCTGGCAATGGACTCCTGTGGCTCGAGCGAGAGAAAAGAGAGACCGAAGCGGCAGTGAAAACGGGAACCGTCCAGTGGAAATACTATCTGATAACTCCATTTGCTCGTCGCCGGCGAACGTCCGAGCTCGAGTCCCCGTCCGGAGGCTCGCTGTCGCGCGGAACCGGAGGCCGAGTGCGCGCGCGATAGTGTACCCGCTTTCTACCTGTACTTTTTTTTTTTTTTTTTTTTTTTTTTTTTTTTTGGTGGAGGGGGACCGTAGTAGCCTACCTGTTTACGCTGCTACCCTGCAGGTCATTAACTTTACAGCCATTACTCTCAAAAGAGACAACCGAGGTAAGGTGACCGTTTGGACCGCCGCTGTGTTGCATGGGGTTAAAAAAAAAGAAGAAGAAGAAGAAAAAAAAAGGTGGAGGAGGGGGGGGGGTGGAGAAAAGAAAAGCTTTTATCAGTTGGTAGTTGTAGCTAGTTCACGCCGTGAAACTAGCATCTCGCGTCTTTTTCTTAAGAATGCTAGCAGTGATATTTGATAGCCTGTGTTATTCTTGCGACATTACACCCCCCTCTCCTCCCCTCATTTCCTCCCCTTCCTCCTTATCCCTCTTCACTCGCTTGCCCCGCAGTAACGCCAACATTGAAGGTTACATTTTCTTTTCTTTTCTACTAAAGAGCAGCAGCCAGCGGACGAGACCTTGTTTAGCACATGGCTGGCTGCTTGTTTTCTTCTTCTTCTTCTTCTTCTTCTTCTTCTTCTTCTTCTTCTTCTTCTTCTCCTCCCCTCTCTTTCTATTTCCATGACTTGGTCTCTGCGCCCAAATTGCCTGCCGTGTAATTACTTGAGTTAGCCCATTTAAGTTAAAAGCCACCCCCCTTCCTCCCTCCTTCCTTCCCTCTCTCTCTCCTTCTCCCTCCCTCCTCGTCCCCTTCCATCTCTCAGCGGAAAAAGAAGAAAAAAAAGCAAAGGGAGAAAAAGAAACTCCTCTCTGAATGAAACTTGATGATGGTCCGTGTTGTTTATGCAGGGAGTCACTTTCAGGTCTGCTTTTTGATTCATCTCCCTTTAGATTTAATCAGGTAGGCTGTGGTTTGTCCCTAAGAGCCATCGCTAATGGGCTTACTGAATGCTTTTCTGTGTGCACTCCTCCCTCCCTCCCCCCCTCCTCCCCCACCAAAAAAAAAAACTCTAATTAGCCTACCTGCCTTTCAACAAAGATTTGGCTTCATCCAGGCATGCAGTCTGCACCACCAAATTGGGAAAGGATTACATTTGGAAGATGCCACATAATACTTTGCAAGGGAGGGAGGGAGGGAGGGAGGGAGGGAGGGGAGGACAAATGGCTGCTTTGGTTGCATTAGATTAGAACACTTGGCCATCATTAGAGGATGAGAGGGGGGGGGGAGGACGCCAGTGTTGTGCATCGACCAAAGGCCCGCAAGCATCAAGTTGTTGGTAAACACAGTTGTGTGTGTGTGGGTGGGGGGGTGTGTGTGGGTGGGGGGGTGTGTCGGCAGTCTCGCATGTCAGTTGGGAGGACAGTTTTTCACCGTCGCACAGCGCTACGTTTGTGTTTTCTGGTTTCCCGGACCGTAAACGCCGTGCCGTTTAGGATTTCTTGGGATGGCTAAAGCCTAGTGGGTGGTGGCGGTGGTGGTAGGGGGGGGGGGTTAAGCAGGTATTTCGTCACAAGAGCAGGACTCCGGACGTGCGCTATTTGGCGGCCTGTAAGATGTTCCAAGAGGCTAGAGTTTAAAAAAAATTCTATCAGACACATCTATAAATTCCCTACGCTTCGTGACCCGACCTGTCAGCGGTCCCCGAATCCCATCCATCGCGTACAAAGACACGGTCCGGTCCGGTAGAAAGCGTGAACCGGCGACTCGTCTCGGCTAACAGGTGTTTGTTGTTTTTTTTCCCCCCCTTTCTTCCTTCTTTATTTCAGGGACAATGGTGAACCCGGGAGGCAGCAGCCAGCCGCCGCCGGTGGGCACGGGCTCTCTTTCCTGGAAGCGGTGCGCCGGCTGCGGGGGTAAAATCGGGGACCGCTTCCTCCTCTACACCATGGACAGCTACTGGCACAGCCGCTGCCTCAAGTGCTCCTGCTGCCAAGCCCAGCTGGGCGAAATCGGCACCTCGTGCTACACGAAGAGCGGCATGATCCTCTGTCGGAACGACTACATCAGGTGAGGACGGGGAGGAAGAAAAACACGCCAGTTGGGAACGCAGTCATTTAGACCGCCGATGACCACCCGGCACGGCGCTCCGTGTTTCGCTTTACTTCTCTTTTTCTTTTAAAGAGAATTGCGTTCCTCCGCATTCCAGATATGCTTTCTTTTCTTCATCTTTTTTTTTTTTTTCTTAAGTGCTGGAATACATTAAGCGTCGTTATGAGATCAAGTTGGAAACGCGACGGACAAGGTCGTGTGTGTGTGTGTGTGTGTGTGTGTGTGTGTGTGTGTGTGTGTGTGTGTGTGTGTGTGTGTGTGTGTGTGTGTGTGTGTGTGTGTGTGTGTGTGTGTGTGTGTGTGTGTGTGTGTGTGTGTGTGTGTGTGTGTGTGTGTGTGTGTGTGTGTGTGTGTGTGTGTGTGTGTGTGTGTGTGTGTGTGTGTGTGTGTGTGTGTGTGTGTGTGTGTGTGTGTGTGTGTGTGTGTGTGTGTGTGTGTGTGTGTGTGTGTGTGTGTGTGTGTGTGTGTGTGTGTGTGTGTGTGTGTGTGTGTGTGTGTGTGTGTGTGTGTGTGTGTGTGTGTGTGTGTGTGTGTGTGTGTGTGTGTGTGTGTCCCCGCGGGAACACGTGTCTCGCGTTGTCCTGACATCATCGGCGTTCGTTAAGCCGCCCCGGCTGAAGTCTTCCCGGCCAACGCGAACGAGGTCAAACACGCTGGCGTGTTGACAGAGCGGGGAGGGGGAGAAAAAAAAGTGTTCTGCGGGCCGTCCGCACGTCTGCCCCGTCTGACGTTCACGGTCAACCTGAAGGACGCCGGCACGCGGTCCTGTTTGCGTTTGTTCGGCGAGACGTTTTTTTTTTTTTAATGCAACCGCTAATTAAATAGGGTGCTTTTTCTTCCTTCTTTTAACCAAAAGAGAGGCTTTTTAAATATTCTAGTAGGTGTGGTGGAGACACCCAACCAGAGCTGACCGGTGACACCCTCGCTGGAAGTTTAGACGCCTTCTTCCACCCCCGGGGGCCCCGAGAACGGTGTCGATTTAGTCCTCCGCCGTCTCGTCTCTGAGCGCTAGTTCACGGTAATGTTCACGCACGTCTTCAAAAGTTGAAACGCGGGCAAATCCACGCGTCCGAGGTCCCGGTTAATTTCCCCTTCTTTTTTTTTGCGTTAATAACGCGCGCAGACGGTAAACCCGGAGCACGCCTCGCCGCCGCGTGATCTGCGTGGATGATTCAAAATCTAAAGTGCGCCCGTGCGCTTTCACACCCACCTCGTGAAGAGGATGAGGAAGTCAATGGGGTACTTCATCCATAATGGGACTATAACATAATTAAAATGGGAAAGGGGGGGGGGGGGAGGATGCACCTTTCCACTTGAAATTAGAGCACGCTCGGTGGAAGCGCTAAAACGCATATTATGGAACCTCGAGATCTCTGCAGAGATAAAGAAGGGAGCGTGGGGGGAAAGAGAGAGAAAGAAAGAGAGGGAGGGAGAGAAAAACATCTGACAGTGAGTCTACACAATTAAATGCTTTAATTATAGTCCCCCTCCATTTCCTTTAGTCCTGATGGGTTTTATCTAATGAGATCTGGTCCCTGGCTTGTATCCGCTCCCAGTGACGTGTCCGAAATGAATGAGAGCCACACGGCAAACAAAACATTTAATTAACCAAATTGGCTTTTGAGAGAGAGCAAGAGAGAAAGACAGATAGAGAAGAGGGATTATTGAGAAGGCCATTCGACGCTGTGTCCCCACACACACACACACACACACACACACACACACACACACACACACACACACACACACACACACAAAAGGGCCAGGCTCATTTTTGTAATAGGCTGCTGTGCTGCCCTGTACGACACGCATGTTAAGCTCCAAACTGAGATTAATACGGCTGATAAGAAGAGGCTCATCTGATTGATCAGGAGTGGAAACGCATCACATCACAGCTATAATGGGATGTACTGCCTGGTCTGGGTTGATACCCATCTCGCATCAATCAAGTGGAAATATTCTCTCACACACACACACACCAGAGACACCACCCCCGTTCTTCATGCAGTGCAGCCACCAGAAGCTCTATATGTCGGAACTTTTAAGCCCCGAGTTGTTTTTGCTGCGGGGGGGGGGGGGTCGTGTTTTTAAGCCGGAGCCGATATTATTGCTGCGAGTCGAGCGGCACGGATCCGGTGAGAACGGCGTCCTTCTTAATTGAATAAGCCCAGGTAATTAAATGGCACTTCTCCAATAGAACGCGTGAGGTAAATCTAATAGTTGGTGATTTAATATCACTTTGAAGTCCGCCCGCTCCAGCGCTATGACGGCGCGAGAGAATGTGAACTGTGAAGCCAGGGAAGGGAGGAAAAAGAGGAGAAGAAGAAGAAGAAGAAGAAGAAGAAGGAGGGAAAAAATGGGATCTCAGAAATTAATTAAATCGCATGCAATTTAGAGGAAACGTTTATCTTGATTTGTCATAACAGAATTAATTCAAGGCCTTCAATTCACTTGGGGCCAGATCTGTTACTCTGAATTAACCAAGTGTAATTTGGCTGATCCGCCACCACCCCCACCACAAACCCCACCCCCCCAAAACGCACGCTCGGTGCAGAGCCACGCGCCCTCCTCCTCCTCCTCCTCCTCCTCCTCATCCCAGCAATCTCCTCACCCCGGCCCCTCCACCCTCTTTCTCTAATGCAGCTCTCGCCATTATGCAAAGCCCCGCTTCAGTATCAATATGGCCTAGTGCTTTTAAGGTGCTTTGGCTGCTGATGGAGAGAGGCATTTTTAATGGACTGTGTTGCAGAAATCATTGTCGTGGGGTAATTTTACCCCACTCAAAGGCCTCGGTGAACGAGGTCTGCATTTACCCGACAGCCGAGCAGCCGGCCGCGCTATATTTCACCTGGCAGTCTGCGGCGAGATGAAATCCAATAGTCCCCGCCTATAGAGGCGACAGACAGCTCCCAATGTGTTTTTTCTTCTTTTGTGGTATTTAATTTGATCAAACGCGTCGGTCGGAGCGCCGCCTTTCCTCCAGGAGCAGAGACGGAGCGCCGATGGTTTAGTGTCTGTCTTTCTTTCTTTCTTCTTTTTTTTTCACGAGGGGGGTGGGAGAAGCTGAAACCAGATGTGTCGCTGCAATTAAAGAGTCCCTTGGCCTTAATTATCCTGACCTCGGGGTGGCCGCTTCACCTCGGCGCTGTAGGTCACCGGCGGAGGAGGCCATTACGGCCCAAGTTCAAACCAATAGAGCGGCTTCATTTAGCACCTTTTTTTTTTATTATTTTTTTTTTAAAGGGCTTCAAGCTCCTTAAATCAAACGCCATCAAGAGCCCCCCCCCCCCCCCCCCCACCCCACCTCCAATAAAATAATTAACCTGCTATGAGTTCCACGATGGAGGAAGCCAAAATAAAAAGGCGGTGAGAACGCCAAATTAGTTTCGACACCTTTTTAAAAAAGGGTGGGGGGGGAGGGTGGGGGAGGGTGGGGGAGGACCCAGTTTAACGTGACACGCACAAAGAGCGTATTTTCAATTTGAGCAAAGTTGGACTTTTTTCGGCAGCTCTGATGGGTTTTTAGCGGGAAAAGTATATATTTGTGTGTGTTTGTACGTTATGTGTGTATATATATATATATATATATATATATATATATATATATATATATATATATATATATATATATTTATTTTTTTGCCTTAACCCACAGATTGCACGAGTCTTAAAGCGACAGGCCCATTTGGGCGCTCCCTCGGCCGTGTTTGTCCCAGTGAAAGCGGATAATTGGCAGCGTCGTGACGACGGTCTCCAGTTAATTAGTTTCTGAAATTGAGTTTTGATGGAGGCTTTCCAAACGCCGCCAAGACGAAATTTGCTTCTGCCTGGCGCCGTCTCACCAGAAAGCCGTTTCTGTGCTCCGGCTTGTTTGTTCGTCAATACATCCAACAACTGCTCCGCTTTCTGTTCCATTGCTCGGTCTCTGCACAAATTTGTCAAATACTTTTTTGTAAAATTCTCCTTTTTTTTTTTTTTTTTTTTTTTAAGAACGTCTTGACGGCAAAAAAAACAAACAAATATTCGTACAGGACTTCATTTTTTTCCCTTCTTTTTGTTTTTGGCGAGCCAAACAACTTTATCTGTAGCACGCACACCAATGTGAACCACTCCCCTCCCCCCTATCCCTTCGCTCTCCTTTTTTTTTTCCTTCATCCCTCTCTCTCCCCTTCTATGCGGAGCATGTCAGATGCCGTGGTCTTATTTGATTGCTTAGGAAAAGTGCAGTGATAGAGCAAACACCCGGTGAGATATGATGACAAATGGGTCCAGATCCCAGTAAATTACTTTCTGCTCAAATCGAAATTTCATTCAGTTTGCTGCTCACCGAGATGAAGTAATCTAAATTGTGGACTCAGAAGGAAGATAGAAGGGAAGCCGGAGCAAGCATTTCATTATCAAGAGGCAGGGCGAGAGAGAGAGAGAGAGGGAGAAGGTTAGGGACGAAAGAGATGAGCAGAAGCAAATCTAAAGTGTTGACACCATGATTGAAAAGGTTAACCCATGCACATTATATATCAACGCGAGTAGCTACCGGCTTCTAATGGAAACGCGGCGCTGACGGAGCGTCCGCCGGAGTCCTAATGGCAAGAGCACTATGTCTCCGCCTGGACGGACAATCAAATCCTCTTAGGTCCTGATTGCTTATGTTCCAGGTTATTATTAGGTTGCAAAAAAAAAAAAAAAAGATGGAGGCGGATAGGGTGGTGTGGGGTTGGGTGGGGGGCACCAAAAGTTCTATATGCCGTTTCAGTGCTCGCTGTATGTGGAGCGCCGAGAACTCGTCTGACGGAGACGATGCCTGCTGGGGTTGCAAAGTAACGTCTCCTCCTCCTCTTCCTCCTCCTTCTTCTTCTTCTTCCTGATTCTTCTCAGATTATTTGGGAACAGCGGAGCTTGCAGCGCTTGCGGTCAGTCCATTCCGGCCAGTGAGCTGGTGATGAGGGCGCAGGGCAACGTGTTCCACCTCAAGGTAAACGCAGCGCTCTGCGGTTCAGCCGTTAAAGAGCCACTATGTAACAATTCCTACCTTAAAATAATGTAATAGAAGAACAAAGACGTCTTTAAGAAAGGGACCTGACATTACTGCTGCTGTCATCTGGAGGAGAGAGAAAGTTACAGGGGGCGAAGGAGATTTTTTTTTTTTTTTAACTCAAACTCAAAAGAGCCATATGCGTCACCAGAAGAGCCATATATGGCTCAGAGCCAGAGGTTCCCGACACCTGATCTATCGTAACTGGGTATTTACGACACTGAAGTAAACGTTAAATACCTGCAGGGGGCGCTACAAGGGAAAAACTACATAACGGGGCTTTAAAGGGGTTTCTTTGTTGTGTTACAACGGCCCGGAGACTGATGAATAAAGTTTCACTGGATTGAACTGGTCCATCGTTTTAGAGGGCGTTTGGAGATGTGAAGAGCTGGGTGGATGAGTCGCAGGAACAATTATTAATACAAAGTTGAGCAAAACATTGAAGCGGAAAGTTTACTCGTCAAGTCGTAATCGTTGTATAAAAACAGAAGTGGGAAAACCCCTGAATTTGCGAAAAGGCTGAACCTCGCCTGGTGAACCAGTCGACAGGTTGACCCAAAATGAATCTCCATCTGTTTTGGATCTATGAGGAAATTTGGCGACCGTCGCCCAACATGACGTTGCTCCAGCGTCTCGTTTGAGGGGATAGGGATTTTCAGAACTGTTAGTCGGGAAAAACAAAAGAGACGTCTGACGACGACGTATTTGTCATTATTTTCTGAAACCCAATGTTTGGTTCCTGGTTCCTGAACTGTTGTTTCTTTGGACGCCCCCCCCGCAGTGTTTCACGTGTTCCACCTGCCGGAACCGGCTCGTCCCCGGGGATCGGTTCCACTACATCAACGGCAGCCTGTTCTGCGAACACGACCGACCCACAGCGCTCATCAACGGCCATTTGAGTTCACTGCAGACGAACCCGCTACTGCCCGACCAGAAGGTAAGCCCCGCCCCCTCACCTGGCAGGGTTGGGGGAAAAAAAAACTGGAAAAAGTCATGGAATTTTAAAATGGTCATTTCCAGGCTCTGGAAAAGTCATGGAAAAAAACTTAAATCAAAAAAGTTTGGGAAAAGTCATGGAAATGTGTTATATTCACATTCACGCCGAGTTTGAAATAATTCATATATTTTTTTAAAGAAAAACGCAAAAAAATATAAGCCGGTGTACGCTTTCAATACGCAACGTTTTCTACAGTTTTCATGTCTATACCAAGATTTCAGTTTGGTTTAAAGTCCTGGAAAGCCATTGGTCAAAATGTGTAAGAACCCTGCCTGGGGGCTGATGATGATGATGATGATGATGATGATGAGGGGGAGAGAGACCCCAAGTTCTCTGTGGTCTCATTTCAAAGTATTTGAACGGTCCCAATCCCTTCAAAGTAAAAGCGCGGGTCTCCCATCAGTCAGTCGTCCGGCGTCGTCGTCGGCAACGAAAAGAAACGTCTGTAATTTCCACGGCAACATTTCTCACGTCTGTTTACGTTGACGCCGTCGACTCTCCCGGAGCAGAACCTCAAAATGATTTCCCTTTTTTCGTTTTTCGTTGTTGTTGCCATACAGACGTCCTCTCGCTCGCCGTTCTGTTACGAGCCGATGCATATTCGATTTTTAGGGTCCGAGCGACAGCGACGCTGTCCGAGAGGACCCTATTGAAATTGTTAGAATTCTTCACTATTCTTATTCCGCTTTTTATTTTTGAACATTGGGGGTACTTATCATATCCCAAAACTCACCAAATTTAGCAAGAGTGTCAGGATTGGTGAAAATAGACGGATGACATAGACCTCGAAATGCGGCTTTCAAAAATTGCTCTCTAGCGCCACCTAGAAGTTTGACCGGTGACGCTCCTCACCCACAATGTCCGATTAACTTAAAAAACGGATTTTCTAGACCTATAGGACCTGCTCTACAAAAAAGCCTCTCAGGACCCTAAGCTCCGCCTACTTAAATTTTCGGCCATTTTGAATAATGTGAAAAACACAAAAGTGACCCCCGAACCTAAACGATAGGTCCAATGTTAACAAACCCATTTGAGATAATGATAAGTGAAGCTATATCATCTGGGATATATCATCTTTTTTCAAAAAGATCAATGTGGTAAGCATCTATAGCCCGACAAACATTTTAGGGGCGTGTCCCGTTTTGTAATGCTTATAACTTCAACACTATTGGTCAAAAAAAATAACAGACCAGTAGCATATGTGCAGAATGGCGTCTGGAACATTCAATGCAAATTTCGTGCAATTTGAACTTGAATTGGTGCCACAAATATTCACCAAAGTTGGCCATTTTGGGCTTTTCTTAGCGTTTTTGGCCATTTTCCACTTTTTTCAAACGGCCATTAGACCCACAAAACGCTAACGTAATTCGTTAAAAATAGGTTTGTTAGAATCTCAAGACCTGAATATACTACAATCAGGGAAAAAAAGACTTTTCGTCCGTAGGAAATGTACGTTTTTTGACCGCCAATATTTGTAATTTATTCATCTTAAAAACTATAGCTTACACTCATCATATGTTTTACAAAAATCAAGTGTAATGCCAGTCAAGGCCTGAACACATTCACCAATTTTGAGCCAATTCCGTTAGCGTTTTCTGGTAGAACTCGACAGTTGGAAAAAAGTGGAAAATGGCCAATTCGGCCCAAAACGATAAAAAAAAGGAAAAAAACGTCCAAATTTGGTAGGAACACCTATTTATGAAGTAAAATAACCATAAATGATTCACTTTCACGATAGGCCTGAACACATTTACCAGAAAAAAACTCTTATTTGTCCAATCCCAAATAGTTAGGGCGCCTCCGGATGACTCCTACCAGTAAAGCCTCTAGCTCAGCTCAGTTCAACGCTGCTAGCAGCTTTAATTTTTTTAATATTTTTTTTTTAAACGGCGTTTGAATCCTATATCAACAAGACTGGGATCACCTCAGTTATCACCCCCGAGGGCCAAAAGAAGAACATGCATCCAGGGGCCCCCGAGGTGGAACCCAGACGGCACGGCTGCAGCAGCCGGGGCATCGCGCTCGCTGTCATCGTGGCTCCGCCCCCCCCCCCCCCCCGTCAAAGCGAAACACAAGGCCTGATCACAGACCACGGATAGCTTCATTCTGCCCGCGAGGAGATATGATCTGCTTCTTTTTTTTTGTGCCTCACAGCGAGGAGCTTTATTGATACCTTGTCTGCGCACACAGCACACTGAGGAGAGATATGGGGTGGGGGGGTAGGGGGAGGTGGGGGAGGGGAAGTGGGTGGTTGGAGTGTGTCAGAGTCTGACTGAAAGAGGAATTATATTGTTGGGAGCATGCATTTCACCTTGAGTGGTTTTGTGAGTAGAGGAGAGGTAGAACTCCATTAAGCCCTCCCCTCCCTCCCTCCCTCCCTCCCTCCCTCCCTCCCTCCCTCCACGTCACGGGCCTTTTAAGAGCTTGTCACTTCTACAAATCAGCTCTTAGAGCTCCTCACATTTAAATTGAAAGCTGTTGCATTATCTAGCTTAATTTTAAATGTCTGTTTAAGTCCTCACTCCCCCCACACACACACACACACACACACACACACACACACACCCCCAAACCCGGCGTCTCTCGCAGCGCGGCGAGTGTAGTAAATACGAGGCCCTCATTGTTTATTTATGCGCTAACATCAATTGTAGTGAAAAACTGCTGCATTATTGATGCTAAAATGCAATCTGAATATCGGCCGCGGTGCTTTAATTATAGCGGGGAGAGAATTATTAAATAAACCGACGCATCGCTCAGCGGGAAGCGGTCTCGGGACGCTTTTGTTAACTCTGCGAGGAAGACGAGGACAATTAGCCCACCGCCGGAGTACCCGGGGTCTCGAGAAGAGGAAAGTAAAAAAAAAAAATATATATATATTGTTTACGCCGGAGCAGAATGTGGACGGCTTGAAAACACGCGCACGCACACGTAGAGGGAGACCGACTCTCCGGATCGCTACGCCTCGCGTGTGTCGTCGACGGCAACGACACGGGAACGTAAACACCGGCGTCAAAACGCAGCAGTCGGCTCAACCAAACCCGCCCGGCAACCGACAGTTTTTTTTTTTTTTATTCATTTTTTTCTCGCCGTGACGTAATCGCCTCCGTGCGCTTTTCCGTGTCATTCATTTTCGCGTTCCTCCCCTCTGCTCCTCCCTCATCTCTTTGTTCACAACAGACACATCCCCCCCCCCCCCCCCCTCCCTCGCCGCGCTGACCCAGGGGAGCGAGACCCTCCCGGCGTCGCTCACTTTAATTAGCCCCCGAGTCTTGAGTTCTGCAATTACTAATAGACTGAAGCCTCCTAGTGATGTGAGGGATGAAGGGGAAAGTAAACCGTCTCTAAGAATCATAAGGAAGGAAAGGTGTGGGGGGGGGGCTTTTATTTGGTCGCACAGGACTGAACACCTCCTGCAGTTACGTCGGAGCCGCGCTGTAATTATACCAAAGAGGATCTCTTCGTGGACTTCTAAGTTAATGCAAAGTAAACGGGACGCCAGACGGGCCTCAGAGCCCGGCTGATCAATAAATTACAACGCTGTGGGCGAAGGAGCATTTTGTGAGCCGATGCTTTATAATGATGGACTAAAGAAATAAATGTATAATGATAATAATCCTTTTTTCTTCTTCTGTATCTCATTATTCAGGTGTGTTAGGCCGAGCAGGAAGCAGGAAGCAGGAAGTGTGCCTTCATTTTAGCCCCGACTCATTCTCACCCCCGAGACGCCGTGGGTCGGCAGCGCCGCGGCCTTTTAGCGGCGCTCCCACGAGGAACCCTCCTCCTCCTCCTCCTCCTCCTCCTCCTCCTCCACCACCCGGCCGACCAGTGACTTTCATTTCTGCGACCCCACCTCCGCCCGCCCACCTCCGCCCGCCCGCCCCTCCCCCACACCCAACATTAAGCCTTTCAGTCCCCAAACATGGGTGGATACTTGCACTTAATGCACCTGAAATCGGGGGGGGGGGGGGGGGGGGGGCTGAGGATTCTGAGGACTCTGAGGACTCTGAGGACTCTGTGACCTTGGAATAAAAAAAGAAGAAGATGATGATGATGATGATGATGAAGAAGAAGGGACCGATCAGACTCCATGGGGATTCTTCCGGAAGGGAGAAATGAAACAAGAGGATGTTGTGAGGGGGAAGCGAAACAAAAACACTAATGACGCTGATGAAGATGAAGATGAAGATGAAGATGCAGACTTTTCCGCTGCATATTTGATTAAAAAAAAAAGACATTTTTGGGGGGAAACTTGGGACCTTTTTAATTTTTTTTTTTTTTCTCCCTTCCTTTTCTAGCCTCATTCCCCAACAACATGGTGTTTCCACTTTATATATTTTAAGTGTTGTCAAAGGGGAATGTGTTTTTTTTTTTTTTCTTTTTTCCTTTGGTGGGATATATATATAGAAAAATGACGGGGTTAAAAAAACAAAAAATATCTGGCTCTTTTTTTTCTCCTTTTTTCGTGGAAAACAAATCATGAACACTCTCTTTGTGTATTTGTAAAAACTACCATGTATGTACAGTATGCATGTAAATGTCGTTGTCCAGGCGTGGCTACAGTACATCAACCCTCTACACACAGCCCCTCCCCCACCCCCCACACACACACACACACACGAAACCTAAACTTACGGCAAAAGCGAAACACTTTGCTCATAGTCAGTAATGTAGAGACCGTCACCAACATCTAAATGCTGAATGAAAGAGAAATTTATTTGTGATATTTTCCGAGACATTTGCTCCAGTCTGGTGTATTTAATTAATAAAAATATTGAAGATTTAAAAAAGAAAAACAAGCCTCCTTTTTTTTTTTTTTTTTTTTTTTCTTTTTTAAGTCATTGCAAAAGTATCTAATCTCCTAAAGTTCACACCGGAGTTCGTCGATGTCGCCGAGGACTCTCGCCGATTCGTCATAAGTTGCGCGATAATAATTTATCTGTGCCGTGATTGGTCCGCCACTCGATTCCAGCGGTCCCGTCCCGTGATGAGCGTCTTCGCTGCAGATGGATAAACATGTATCCTCTCCTCTTGTGTTTCTTTTTTTTCTTTTTCCGTTCAAATGACCGTTTGCTATTCATCACTCTAATACCTGACAGAAATGGAGGAAAATGTCCTTTTGAAGATTCAATTACTGCCGGGAGGCGGCGAGAGGTGTCTCTCTCCGGGCGGCCGCAAATTGAATCGGCTATTTGCAGAACAAATTGGTGTTTGAAGTCCTCGCAAGACCTAATGGGTCTGAAGGAGGAACCCCGGTAATGGCTGATGCGCTTATCTGTGGAAGTCTAGCCGCATCCCCCCACGCCCCCCTCACACACACACACACACCTCGCCCTCCGCTGCCGTGGCTGAAACACTGTTGCTGTACGCCAGAAAAAGAGGCTTCAATGTCAAATTGGTGGAAACGGGCCGGAAGGGTGAGCTGACTTTTGTGTTTTAAACATTTATTTTTTTTCTTTTGTTTTTTTAAGGCAAGGAAATCGATCTGGTTTGTTTTCCCAAAGCATCTCCAGGAAAACAACCGGAACATAGCGGCAGCAGGAAGAAGGAAAAAAGAAAAGCACCCGGTGTAAAAATCACACGATGGACGACGGTTGGATTCCATTTTCCCGCCTTAAGAGTCCCGCTAAACGCATCGTCGAACGCCGCCGCGGTTTAGCGGGACGCTCGTATGCGACGGAACCATCTTTTTATTTTATTTTATTGTGTTTATTCTCAAAAGCAGAGTATACAGTTATACATTGAACACGTTATTTTTCATTCCAACACAGAACAAATCGAACAAATTGCACTGCTTCAATTTTCAAAAAACATATTACAGTATTAAGTTGAAGTATTGCACAAAAGTAAAAGTAGTGTAGGAGGTAATAGTCAAACAGAAACCAGAAATGAGTGAATTATTGCTATTATTAGTTCCTACAACAGCGTCAAGTCAACTTAAATAGATTATTTTCCCTTCCTGTAAAACAAACAAAAGAACATTAAAGGTCACAGAAATGGTTCAATCTAATGAAAGTCTTCAATTTATCAAAGTATTTTATAATCGGACCCCCGACGGAGCCATCTTTAACGTCGCTAGCACCCGTTGTCGTGGTTACGGGTTAAAAGCAGATCCAAACGGACGAGTTCCCCTCGGCGTTCTAGGAAGTACAAGTGCAGGTGTGCGGAGAGGCCGGGCGCCGCGAAAACGCTGACGTCAACGTAAAAAAAAAGACCACAGCGCTTTTTTAAAAAGCAACTGAAAAAATTCAATATGGTCAGATTTGCACGAGGAAAAAAAAAATTCTAAGGATAATTCGGCTTTTTCACGTGACATTTAAATCGAGCTTTTGGCTCATGGTTTTTTGAACGACTTAAAAACAGGAATTTTTCAAAAGGTTATGTAAACATCAACATGCTTAGATGAGATGCGAAGTGCTTAAAAAAAAGAAGGAAAAATGAAAAAAAGCTTCATTGAACTTAAGTGCTGATTTGATTCCTGGTCGTTTGAGGATGATTCCTTATGAATTATGAATCGCGTTCCAGTCGTCATCCTCTGGAGGCGATGACCAGAGAACCAGACCACGCGTTCCACTTTCACATGCTCATTATTTATTACGTGACTCTCAGGCTTTTGAGTATCAGATAAAAAAAATAAAAAATATGTTTTAATGAATTATCCTTTAAGTTGATTTGGGGTTTTGAATTTTTGCTTTTAAGTGTAATCCACATCACAACAACACTATCTCGTGCTACGCTAACGTTGGCCTTGTCCATTATGAAATCCGCTTGGTTCCATTAAGCTGTTCACACACACACACACACACACATACATAAGCTGTACACACGTGACGCACACACACATTTCATACGTCTCCCTTTTCAACTTATTGAACAAGTCTGATGGGTCACTTCTAGACTCGCTGACGTTATATAACTAAGTAAGTCTTCATTTTTGAGGAAAAAAACACACTATTTACACATAATCCATATGTGAGAACTTACTTTGATGCAGCGAACCCAGTGTGTGTGTGTGTGTGTGTGTGTGCGTGTGTGTGTGTGTGTGTGTGTGTGTGTGTGTGTGTGTGGGAGGGGGGGCTAATGGATCTCACCCACAACAATGGAGCTCACTTAAATGGCACGTCCGCCTGAGGGAAATCACTCGGCCTCAACTCCAGCTCCTTCCTGATGCGCCACGACTGGATTACTTATGATTAGTCACCTAGTATTTATTTGTAATTAGTTGTAGGTCTTCATTTGTGTGTGTGTGTGTGTGTGTGTGTGTATGTGTGGGGGGGGGGTCTCTCATGCAAAAATCTGCAAAACTGTGTTTTTTTTTTACTTTCTCTTTTTCGTTATCAGAAGCAATAAACGCGCGTAACGCCTTCCAGATGCTCCGTGATGAAAAAATGTCATCGCGTTTTTTTTTTATTGGATGGATTTATTGGATGAGGTTTTACGAGTTTATGACGCGGGAACAGGCTGTGTTTTTGACTAAAACTCTTTTACTTTAATTTTGTAACGGGCTTCAGCGCCTCCGACTTCAGGAAGTGAACCAAAAGAAAATATCCGTCTGAAACGTCGACATAAATGTCGAGGCGGGCCGACGGCGTGACGCGAAAACAAAACCGAAAATAAGACGACAAATATTTTCTTTCAAAAGATTATACTTATAAATACTTAATATGAGGCGCTTTCCTTTACCAGATCAGTCTCAATACTGTCAAAGAATGTCAGGAGAGTTGTGCCATCAAAAATGGAGAAACATCTGTAAGAGATGACAAAATATGGTTGTGCTCGAGCCTGAATATAGACGTTAGAGCACAGGTGTCCACATGGCCCGCGGGCCGAATGCGGCCCGCCGCGTTATTGTATGTGGCCCCTGACGGCTTTAAAGACATGTGATCACCTTTTCTTAACGGCATTTAAGAAAAATATCCTGTGCTTTTATTTTGAAGGGTTCAAATTAAATGGATTAACGTTAGTATATATGAGACATTTTATTATGTGCAATATTTTAACACTGGAATAAACAATAATCAAATGCAAAGAGAGTTATTTAACACTATGTTTGAGTAGTTTATACGTTTATATGTTGTAGTTACAACATTTGAGGGCAGCCATGACGGTGGAAATGAGTTGGACCCCCTGTGTAAGAGAAGATCTTATTTTTGAGTTCCAACTAAGCAGGCAAAAAAATAAAAAATCGGTAATGTAAAGCAAAATGTCTGCTGACTGTGACTCACCGATAAATGTTAAAATACTATTTTTAATAAAGTGAGTCGGTATTCAGTCAACTTCTTTCCAACTTGAGGAAACATTTTTGAAGTTGGAGTTCAAAATAAAACATCTCAAATGAAAAATTCAAGATCAAGGAAGAAAAAAAGAAAATCTTGGATCCCAATCTGAAATGTATTTTTCTTTACGACAAAAATAACGTAATCTTCTCTCGTCAGGCGGATGATGGGGGCGTGGCTTATCGGATGTGACTAGCATTGGTCTGGCGACACAAACAAACAACTGTAATGCGTGGCAACGCATCACATGGCCGTTGTCCCGACTTAGCTCCGCCCCCTGGAAAAAAAAGCCGAATGGCAGAATACAGAAAACCTGTTAAAATTACCAAAATAGTTGGAACTCTGACACAAAATGTCAGAAGAAAGCACCTTTAGCTGGCTAGCGCTAACGTATACAGAGTAGTTTTAGAGCTTCTCTCACCAGCATAACTGTTTTCAGCTGCTCTCACATAAAAAGGGTTTCAATGTCAAGGAATAATCTGTTTGCGGAAAATGCAAAATAAAAAGTTATACAATTTTTAAATAAAGGGTTTCAAGGGGGTTCTAACCCTCTGCTAGTCTTCTAAGGCAATAACATAAAACTGGAGATGGGCCTCTACACACCTCTGTAAAGATTTCATTAACAAACAGAGAATAGTCATTTACAACATTAACTATGTATAGAGAGTATTTCTGATTAATTTAATGTCATTTTCATTGGAAAAAACAGAAAAAACAGAAAAAAGCACTAAGTGACCCCAAACTTTTGAACGGTAGTGTACATTCTTACACTCGCAGGGTTAAAGGTTATTGTCTTCTTACGGCACGTCTTCTCGTGACGTGGCTTTGATCATCGCGGGCCGTCGGCCGTTTCCCGAGCTTCACCAAGAGAACTTCCTCCGTGCCGTCAACAGTCCTCTCTTCGTGTTCTCCATCGTTCCCTCATCCATCCATCTGTTTTCTTGGCGAGTCCCGAGCTGATTTTGCCAAAACCTGTGAAAATGATGCATCTCACCACGGCGTTCCAACATTTCTGTAATTACACTGATTAGGTCCAAGGGGTTTTGTCTGTTCCTTTGTTCGTCTGTAGCTCATAAACCATTTATCACATTCTGACAAGACTTGGGCGAGCGACGCCTCTCGCCGGCACACTCGACGTGTTCTTCGATTCTAATGATCACACGGTTATTATTATCAGGATCCAGAAAGGTGCGGATTTCTTTTAGAGATTCTCTCTCTCTCTCTCTCTCTCTCTCTCGAACACTTCAACCAATTAATAAAGTATCGTCTGGTGGTTCTGAAATGGGGGCGCGTGAGATTTGTTTTAAATATATTTAAAATGAGCCTTTAAAAATAGTTGTTTAATAAATATTCAATAAAATATGAGTGTAAGTTCATAAACTGACTTGTATATATTCTATGCTGCGTATTACATCTTTTTTTTCAGGGGGGTACTCGGCTGAAAAGAATATTTCACAGGGGGTTGAGAACCATTGGAGAACAGCAGTGGTTCTCAAATGTGGGTGCGTGGACCCCTGGGGGGACGCAAAGGCACTCCAGGGGGGACGTGACATTTAAAAATATATATTTTAAATTAGTATCCATTAAAAAATCCTTTAAAAATAGTTATTTAATAAATATTCAATTAAATATAAATGTAAAATATATATATCTAAAGATTTAATAATATATATATATATATATATATATATATATATATATATATATATATATATATGCAAAAGGCTGCGTATTAAATCTTTTTTTCAACCCAAAATGCGTTGCACTGGTACTCGGCTGAAAGAGATATTCCACAGGGGGTACATAACTCAATAAAGGTTGAGAACCACTGGCCTAGAGGTCAAGATGTCGCAGCATGAGCCGGCCCACAATGCAAAGCTTTCAATGAAACCCGAAGCCTCGTAAAAAAAAAAGAAAAAAAAAAGAAAACACCACCACCACGAGTGAAATGTGCTTCATAATTGTCTCGTTTCGGCCCACCGTGGAATCGGGAAAAACACCTTAAAATAGTGCCGGGGCCCGGAGTGCACAGTCACTTAGCGGGGTGTTCAATAACACACCGAGAGAGAGGGACATGCAAATATTGGTAAGGCACTTATTGACGGTCGCGTCGGGCCCAAAGTACAGCAGGTAACTCGATCCTCTCCATTATGCACGCAGTGAACCGCGGGCGTAAAGGAGCTTTTCCCCGTTAAAAGGCTCACCTTCTGACCAAAAGAGGCTCACTTTACGCTCAGGCGTCCTCCTCTCGCAGTGGAAATGCACTCGTAATGCAACGGGAGAGAAAACCAAGGCCCCCCCCCCCCCCCTCCCTCGCCCTCAGGACTCCCGTCTCCTTAAAGACACATTTAACTCTCAAAGTGGATGTTGTTAACGTGCAGCTGCTCCGATTCTCCGAGAAGAAAGCAGGAGAAAAGAAAAGAGAGACTCAGCAAATAAAATAAAAAGTTGCACTTTTTTTTCTTTTTCACGTAGGAAACTTTGTCTCATGGTTTACCACCATTTTTTATTATTTTTTTTATCATACCAGAATGAAATCACTCTGGCAAGACAAAGAAATGTAATCGTTTATTAATCTTAAGTGGCGGCGTCATGACGGATAAACACATAAAAAAGGAACGAGGAGCCACTCTCTTCCTCCTTAGTGTTTATTTCACCGGAGAATATTACCAACGTGACATCTGGGCTCGGGCGGCTTTTATGGGACACTATTGAAAGAAGAAAAAAAGAGCATAAATATATAAAGAATGAGGTACTCAACACTCCTGTTTAACCCGTGCACACACTCACGCACACACACACACACACACACACACACACACACACACACACACATGTTTTCTCCCCTTTAAATGGTTTGACTCTTGAAAAGCATTCCTTGTTCCATTTTCCCCCCATTCTCCTCAAGAATGTAGTAACAATAATAATGCATTAAGTGGGCTGAGTACTCTAAACACTCAGAGCTTCCTCTCACAGTAAGTGCAGAACCAGTTTGTCTGCTGCTGAAAGCATCTTACACAGAGTCCTACCCAGAGTGGAGAGTTGTTCCCCCCCTTCCCCCCACACACACACACACACTCCTCTTTTTGTCTCACACACACACACACACACACACACAGGACATGTGACTCCGGAAGACGTCTGGAGAATCGGAGGTGTGTATATACGTCGACGTGTGATGTCATCGTCGTTTGTTTGTTTGTTTGTTTCTGCGCCAGCCGTCCCGTACCGATGGCTTTTCTGAAGAAAATCAACCCACAAGCCCCCCCCCCCCTCCCCCCCGCGTGCCACCGGCATGGTGCCGCCTCCGAGCGTCGGGGGTTTAAATCCCCCCCATAAGAACTCCGAAAGGTCACCAAATGCTCGTTGTTTATCAGCCGTCCTTTAAAAAAAAAAATGAAGCGGTGGAGGAGGGGGGAGGGGGAGGGGGGGAGGGGGGGGCTTGTGGATTGATTTTCATTTATTTTTTGAGCCCCTCTGCGCCCCTGAGCTCCCTTTTTTGTTTTCTTCAAATAGGGCATGTGTATGAGAAAAGACGTGAGGAAATGTCAAGGAGTTTCGCGTATTGATTATTGAACGTGTTAATGATCACAATACACACTTTTACAATATAACATGTTTTTTTTTAATAACTGGTGTGACCCGTAATCAAGACACAGTCATAATTTAATTAAAGTAATAAAACAACAATTGTCAATTACATCAGGACTGGAGCTACAAGTAAAACGTGAAGCTCAGATTTTATTCTAAAGATCTTGTAGTTATTAAATTCTAAGAAAAAGCATTTAAAAAAAAAAGAACATAAACATTAAGCTTCCTTCTCCAAACCCGGCGCCTACGTTACCCACGATGCAACTTGCTCGCCGGCAAATGGGCAGGAGAGTCGGGTGTCAGGCGGCGATGACCGGGGGGCTCCAGAGGTCAGGCGACCTCATCACTTTCTCACTCCACGGATTTCATTTGCATTCGTCGTACTTCTCGTGGTCCGTGAGTCACTTTGAGGAAACGCTTCAGACTTCCCCCGGAGACAAAAGAGGCTTTGTACAACTTCATATTTTTTTTTTCTTCAATTTTTCTAACAAATGCAAGACTTTACCAGGAGACTTGCCAGACAACAACTCAGTAGGATTTAGTGTTTTGTATTTTTATTTTTTTTACGACTTCTGCTACTTTTTCTCGATGATGAATAAGAACGCGTTGGGAACATTTGCTTACACAAGGCTTTTTTCTCTTTACAGATGGAAGTAAAAAACAAAAGGAAACATGTTTTTTGTTGTTTCTTCCAGCTCAACGGCACGCGGGCAGAGACGCTTTAAAGTCGGGGGCTTTACAAAACGACATCAAGTTGCCCGTCGTCTCAGCAATGGACTCTGTGATCTGGCATTATCTCTGCAATTACAGGGAAGGGAGTAGGATCTGCATAGGATCTCTCTGTCTATGCCCTTTACACACACACACACACACACACACACACACACACACACACACACGCGCAGACACGCAGACAGATTGAGAGAGACAAGCCCTGCAGAGACAGAAAATATACATGAGGGACCTCCTCTATCTTAGTTTTCATAACTCTGCACCGCCTTATTCCCAAATGGACTTAAATACCAGAGTAATATCAAAGAACAAGAGGGTGGTGGTGGTGGTGGTGTTGGATGGTCGGGGCATTTCTGTGTTCATGTAAGTTAAGTTATGTCTGTTAATTACTGCAATTTCTGCCCATAGTGTAATCTCTCCTGCAGCTGTCGTTCTATATTAACGTTCATCACGAATGTAAAAGAACAACAGTTTTCACAAATACCGAAAAGACCAAAAAGAAATGCACAAAAGAAAAAAAAATTGCATGCATCCCCGGTCAATGACCTATACATGTAATTATGGGACCAGTTCAAGCAGCTTCAAATACACCCCGAAGAATTTCCTGCACCACCATCGCTCCATCGCTCTATCCCTCCATCCCTCCATCGCCGCAGAACTGAAGTTTTTGTGTTGTTGTTTTGTTTGAAGGCATTACAGCTCCCCGTTTCTTCATATGTCACAAAGATTCAGAATCTGAGACCTGAAACAGCCCGGAGGAGAGCGGCGACACAGGCAGTTTTCCTCCAGGGACTAATGTGTGTTTTTTTTTTCTTCTTTCGGAGCGGCGACCATCTTTTTTCTCTGTTTAATGAGCTCGGTCATAAATAAATGCATGGCCTTAATTAGCCTGCGTGTGGCGGGGGCCAGTGGAATTAGCGTTGGAGCTGTGGAGATGGAGGCTCCATGCCCGAGTTCTTCTGGAGATGGTGATCCGAAGCGTGGGGAGGTGGCCTTTGAGCAGATGCTCTCGCTCTCTGCTTGGTGGAGGCCTCCATGACTCCTCTCCTTTCATCTAAATCTATTAAGCTGCTTCTAGCCGAGCTCTCCTTGGCCGGTGGAAAAGGCTTATACATGCTTATATATATATATATATATATATATATGTATTTGTTTTTATATTTATATTTATATTTATTTGTATATATATATATTTATATATTTATATATAAATATATATAAATATATATATATTTGTATATATGGGCGACTAAGGTTAGCAGGTCTTTTTTTAATCAAGGGGTTGGAGGTTCAATCCCCGCCCTAGTTGATGTGTCGTTGAGCAAGACACTTAACCCTTTATTGCTCTCTGTAGCTGTGTCTACGGTGTATGAATGTAATAGGATTGTAAGTTGCTTTGGATAAAAGCATCAGCTAAATGACATGTAATATATATATATATATATATATATATATATATATATATATATATATATATATATATGTATATGGACAGTGGGACAAACCTGGGCTGCACTAATTTTTAAATAAAGAAAAAGTTTTTAAAGATGATTAAATCAGACGGATGAAATAGAGCCTTTAGGGTCAGTAGAGAACAACGAGGTGAGTGAGTGTGAGTGCAATGTGGCAATGAACGGCGAGCAACGGCTTGTCACGCATTCAAATGCAACAAAAGCAAATAGACGGATTTAGTTCCATGTTTAAAACTTGCTTCCTCCTCTGGATGGCTGAGGCAGAACGGCTTTCTGTTCCCAGTGTGCGCGCCTGCATTGCTGCAGGACGTCCGCGGTAAACGAGTCGGTTACAGCTACAACGGCTACGATGCTGCCGCCTGACAAAGAGGGGGAAAATGTCTACAAAGCCAACCTTGTTTGCAGTTACATTGAAATAAAATACTTTCAAATGAAAATTAAAGAAATGGAGGCAGTTTACCAAACATGTCAATGTGTTATTTTAATGAACTCTGTTATGTCACCGCCTCTTAACTTTTAGTTCCTTTTATTTCTTATGTTGCTGCGTCTCTTCTCCAGGTGTCCCTCGAACAATAGATTTTTTTTTTTTATCTCAATGAGTTTCATTTGGTTAAATAAAAGTTTAATAACAATTAACTCTAATTCAGCAAAAAAAAATCCCCTGGATTGACTGGTTAACCAAACACGGATCATATTAACACTATAAAAATAGCTAATTTAAGCAAATGCTTTTTTGGCTATATGCTCGAAAATAAAGTCTGACAGTATAAATTCCATCAGGAAATAGAATTATTAAGATTTTACAAATCCCCCCCTAAAAAGAGATGCTAACAGAGTGGCCAAATTTGTCGAAGGACATTGAACGGTTCTGCCGGACCCTGAAACCCAAATACTCGCTAATCTCTAATCCCTACTAGCTACTCTCTAATTGCTTCTCGCTAATCATTACTCGCAAGTGACGTCGGTTCATAGCCTCACGTTAGCTTTAGGACTTCTTGGACAAAAAATAATAAAATTGTGCTCATTTGATGAAGATGAACTTGCTGAACAAAGCATGCGAGTATCATAAACGTGTGTTTGCCACAGATATTGTTATAGTCTATTGTTTGAAAGAACCAGCTTTCATTCAAACAAGTGCGATGCTAACTTCAGAGCTAGCCTGAAAAAGACAATAGACTATAATGGTGTGCCTTGACTTACCGAGGGACACACACGCAGCATCGTCTTCCACCAGAGACAGGTACATAACACGAGACTGAACGTCAGGACTCTGGTGTCACATACGATCAGCTCACGACGTTCCTCTTTACCTTCTAAGGCACACATTGAGGTTCCTGGGGTGCTCCTCAATGAACCCAATGAGTCATATGATGCTTTACGAAAAGAGATGTTTCCTCAATAACTGAGGGATTGATTCATTGTCTCCAACCAAAAGGTCCTGTCACCAGGGTATTAGGGTGGAACCAAATGCACGACTCAGGAGACAGAACTGGAAAATAATTTACTTTACTCAAAGTTCCGGCAGGAACAAAACAGACGGGAACAGATCAACACACTTGGTAACGCTGGAGGGTTTGGTCACGAAGAACACAAGACAATCTGGCAGAGGACAAGTGGAAGTGAGGGAGCTGAATATAGAGGGACTAATGAGGGGATGGGCTGCAGGTGAGAAGGGCGTGAAGACCAGGTGAAGGGAATGAGGGACTAACGAGGTGATCAGAGGCAGGTGAGAAAGGCATGAAGACCAGGTGAAGGTAATGAGGGACTAACGAGGTGATCAGAGGCAGATGAAGAGAGTTGGACTAACGAGATGGGAAGCAGGATCTGGAACGATATGATAGTTAGAGAGACGGGATGAAAACAACTAATAACAAAGGAAGGTATGGAGCTGAACTGTTACAGGTCAAGGAGTGAGACGGTGGCAGGTCAGGTGGGCGGCTGAAACGTGACTGAAGTGGGCGAATGCCTGTTGGGTAGGGTGACCAGATTTGAGTTTAGGAAAAAGAGGACACTGTAGTATCGTATACCAAAGGCTCAAAATGGTCGTATTTGGAGGGTAATTATCGTGTATCTGGCAACCCTGAGATCGGTCGACCAATGACTGTTCTCTATACCGTCAGAGCTCGCTCAAGAAGGTGGAACGTAAGGGAGATACGATTTACAAAACGTGTAAGGGGTAAATACTAGTTTGTGAAAGACCCGGAGAAACACAAATATCCGACGAAACAAAATCCCGGACGTTTTTGGAATCCCTGCCGGACGCATTGTTTAGGTCTCAAAAAACAGGACATGTCCGGGGGAAAGAGGACGTCTGGTCAGCCCACTGTTGGGGAACCTTGGTGACTAATTCCCCCTCTCACATTGCTTTCTAGGTTACAGTGAAACTATGAGAAGGCCGGGGGCGCCTCTACTCCGGCACCGGCCAAAACCCGAGCCCAAACACACACACACACACACGCACACACGCACACACGCACACACGCACACACACGGATGACTAAGCAGCCTCACTCGGATGAAAGCAGAGAGGGGCCTATCGTCTCTCTTGACCACTGCTCCTGACCATGTAAACAGTTCACTTTGCCGTCTCACCACACATCAACATGTGTCCGAAACAATTTGCGGAGAGTGGATCCGGATTGAAAAAAAAGAAGAAGAAAAAAAAACACAGACATTAGTAATATTGCCCAGGCCATATGTGTGGCAGACCACCGAGGTCACCTGACACTGAAGGTCACCTTTTCCGGTTCAAATTATTAAGTGCTTCGCCTCTAATCAGATGAGACGTCCCACATACCGCCCGCGCCCGTAGCAACCGGTTTATTTATAGGCTCCGAAACTGAAATGACCAGTTGGTTTAATTTAATAGTGAGCAATAGGATTATACATGGAAACAAATTACCTAAGTGGGGGTACTACCAAAAAAAATCTTTTAACAATGATGGAAACCACGGACATGATGTCTCCCAGTATTATTTCATTACTGGCTTTAGCCTCTGCATCTGTCGGCTATAGGCCCGCGACTTCTGGACGGGCCCAGCTTGCGTCCAGACTGATGCACAGCTGCTAGCGGCTCACATAGACCCCCCCCACACACACACACACACACACACACACACACACACACACACGCACACTCTGGGGTCACGAAGGGGAAGGGCGGCGTCCCCCGTCCCATCAGCCCACCACCGACGCAGGTCTATTACCCAATTACAATCCAATATGGCGACCCGCCGCGTGGCCGCGAGTCGGACACGCTTTTCGCTCCACATGTCCCCCCCCCCCCCCCCCCCCCGAGATGTTTTGCCCAACCGACGGCGGCTTTATCGGCGGAATCGCAACGTCTGTTATTGAGAACGAGGAGCATCTCGTCTGACATTGAAAGCGCTTTAAAACGCGAGTGAGCGCCGACGTTACTTAATCTGATGGGATACAAGGGGCCGACATCAGCGTACAGGCAGGAAGCTTAAAGACCGAGTCAACCATTTGTCCTCTAAAAGACTCGCCCTGGTGACAAGATTATTATTAAATATATATGTGTTTTTTTTTGTTGAATTTATTTATTTATCATGGAATGAAATTAGACTTCAGCCTTAATATCTCAGAGGGAGGCTGTCTCATTCTCAAAGCTCCTCCCGCTATGCTTGCCAACTGCAATCAGAAATAACTGTCCCTTCAACTTAATGAAAAACAAGCACTTGGCTATAAACTTGTAGTCATCCTCCATCCAATCACATTGTCTTGAGTAATTAAAATGATTAGCTTAATTAGCTTAATTAACTAAATTTGACTACAGGACATGGCCATATGGTGAGGAAAAAAAACAAAGATGGGAGCTAATTAAAGTTAAAATAATGCAGGTTTTAATTAACTCAACCCTTAGGCATCAACATTTTCAAATTTATCCAAGCTGATAATTAAAAAGTCCTCTTGCCCAAGCAACATTTCTTCTCGGAGCTAATTAAATCTGGAAATAAATTAGCAACATGACGCTCCAAATATTAATTCCTGCTTGAAGATGACTCCACTTTCTAATGAAATTAATTAGCTGCACTGGACCTTCAATCAGATGCCAGGCGCTGTCCATGAGCATAGACCTCATGTAATCTAGCGCCGGGCCGAGGGCCCCGGGGCCCAAATCTACAATTGTAATGAACACTCTTTAACTGTGTGTCTCTCTTAATATACCAAATGAACGCGTAGATCTATTTACGCCGACGGCTTCCTCGTTTATAAAGAGGGAGCGGTAAGAGCGGCTAGTTAAAACTTTTGTGTGTGTGTGTGTGTGTGTGTGTGTGTGTTTGTTTTCTTCTTCTCCAGGAGAGAATGTGTAGAGAGAGAGAGAGAGAGAGAGAGCACAACACCACATGGCTGCCAAAAGCAATGCCAGGCCCAGCTTCAGCAGCCTGTAAGGTTCCACAGGCTGTGCCTGTGTGTGTGCCAGCCTATTACAGAAGACCCTCATGAATTCACCCCCCTACACCCTCTTGGCAGCTTAAGGGGATGACACTGTGGACGGGGAGGATGCAGTAAAAAATGTATCCGTCTGCATTTTCAGCTCCTCGCTGTCTCCATTGCATATGCATAGAATGTGCTGTATACACTGGGGCAGTGTTGTAAAACAAACTTCATTACGGACCATTATGGCTCTGTTTAAACAGATGTCTGGCGTGCCAGACGAGTTAAAAACAATAAAATAAAAAAGGTCAGCAATGGCAGGTTTCAACCCTTATATGCTTGTATATATTTTAGGAGAGTGTATAATAAGCACAGCTTATAGCATGAGAGGAGGGAGGAGGAGAAGAAAAAAAAGCAGGTTACGACGTATTCAAACAGATTTCAAGATTATGATTAAGAAGATAAGATCAAGATGAAATTTTAATGATCCCCGAAGGGGAAAGTGCATGAAAATTAAATAATTACCGCGAAATCCCCAAAGTTCTCGTGTGCAGTGCCACGGCGATGAGTCAGGTGTGATACTTTATCACGAGTTGGTAAAGTATTGGAAACCCACTGCGGTAAAACAGCAATGTAGGTCAGCTTCATTACGCAAGTTATGATAACATTACTAATCTGCACAAATAATGCATCAAATATGCCTCACGCTGCAAACTCAAGTCTGTCAATCAGAGTCCAGAATGCCATGACGTTAATGTAAAAATACAAGCACGACCTATATATATATATAATTATACTGTATGTAATATATTTGTAATATAATTATATATATGTATTATATATAATGTATATGTAATATAATTATATATATATAGTATATATATCATTATGTATTATATATATTATATATAATATAATTATAAATATATGTATGTATAATATATATATATATATATATATATATATATATATATATATATATATATATATATATATATATGTTTATATATATATATATATATATATATATATATATATATATATATATATATATATATATATATATAATTATATGTGTGTACCGTAAAGGTTGGAGCCCCAGAGGCGGCACCATCACGTCCCTACTCCAGACGCGTGTTACAGCCTGTTGGATAAAGTACATAAAGGGGCATGAACCTTCATCTCTGACTCTGGTGACAGAAGCCGCCGCGGCCCTTTGTGTCTCTCCTTAAAAGGCCTTCGACGTCTTTAAAATTGACTTAATTGTGTTTACTGGCCATGGAGCGGATGGTTCTTCTTTTTTTCACTCGGCAACAAACTATGAAGCGAGTAAGGAAGGGGTGATAAATATATATATTTTTTAAAGCTGCTCTTTTGATTCTGTCAGTTTTTCAATAATTAATGCTCTCCTCTGGCAATTTTTTGATCCGATATGTAAATAATATCTCATCCCGTTATGCAGGCCGCTGATGAATGTGACAAACTTCCGAGAGATGACGGTCTAGCCCACGCGGTCTGTGGGCAAACACTACAATGCACTAGCTACCCGGGGGGGGGGGGGGGGGGGGGGCCTTTAATGCCCATCCCAATCCAAGACATTAGAGAATTTGAAATTAAAGGTACAGTTGGCCCACGCGACAAAGTGGGCCCTCATCTAAGTGGGGTACACACATCAGTCAGGATGCCCGTGATGCGGCCGCTCCCAGCTCAAAGCTAGTTATAGCTCACATCAAAGGGATGTCATCATGCCCAACAGCTACCCTTGCCATTTGGATCGCACTGAATCCGATCCTTTAGTTACATTTCTCCAGCATGGCCCCCCCCCACACCCCCCTCCACGCTTAAAACACCATTAAAAAACGGAGAATATAGTGTTTTTGGCGTCGGGGCCCCCGACCTTCGTTATTTCACAAACTCGTCCTTGTTATCTTGATCGCAGTAAACAAGCGGCATGCACTCCTCTGATTGCGCCGCTCTGGTGTGGAGATGTCTGACAAAGTGGTCAAGAATGTAGACACAATTAGCGCTCGAGAAGCGTCGAGGTATCAACGCGGCGGTGCGCTGACCTTTAAAACAAAGGATTACAAACACGGGGATGATAGATACGCTCGAGCCGGTGCCACAAGGGTCCGACTCATTTATTTCAGGTGTTTTTCATAAGTTCTACTTTGAAGAATAATAAAGCCCGATGCTCTAATCATGCCGCTCGGGGGCTGTGGTATTCCTCTTGGTTATTAATAACACGGAAAGTGTGCGGGAGCGTCAGAGATCGGGTCGAATGCGTACGCGGCTCGCAGACGAAGACAAAGCTTCTGATGGCGATTGTTGATTTGATGTTCAGAGAGCTACTTCCCTAATGATCCTGCTGTGGATTATATCATGAAAGAAATTCATCTTGTTCACAATCTTTTCTTCTTTTTTTAAAAACCAAAGAGAGCATGGGTGATTAACTTCAAAACACACATATATATATATATATATATATATATATATATATATATATATATATACACACAGTAAATGATGTTCTCGGGGATCGAGACACCACACCAGTCTTGCTCAGTGAGCCAAAAACACACACTTTCTATGCTTTAATAACCCCTGACAGCATACAGAAGTCCTTTCCAGACCTCCCTGCACATGTACCTGCAGAAGAAACATGCCTCCGTCGAACAATAATACATCAAGATCCCAATAAATGAGACTTAACATGTCTCCGGCTGCACCTTTCGTGACCTGCCTCGGACATGAAAGGTTAATCCCGTGACAGGGTTAAAAACTTATCTGGCCTTTCTGGTCACATAACATCCCAATTACTTTAACAATCTCACAATGTATGGGTGTGTGTGAGGCTGGGGCCAGGGGGAAAAAGGAAGAGAGAGAGGGGGGGGGGAACGAAAGAGATGGGAAAGAAGAAAAATACAATAGATAAAAGTCTGAAAAGATAAGTTGTTATCTTAATCTAATGACTGCGCAGCTTTAATTTGTCAGACCTGGCTTGCCTGGAAGGAAACAATGTGAAAAGAAGGAAAAAAAGAGTGTCTTGTACGCAGTGTTAATAAAGGACATCTCTCAAGCCTCGGTGTGAGGAGAAAGGATCATCTGCGGAACGCTGGGCGAGATGTGTGCTCCGATCTACGTGTGCCGGTTTTTTTTATGGGGGGGGGGGATTTCTTTTTTTACCTCCGCTAACAGTTGCTAATTAGCACCTCATCACCCTCCGAGTAGCTCCACGCCGTGAGAGATGCAGAGTGCGCGGCTATTTATAACCCAGAGCTCACGGTGGCCGTCAGACATTCGGCTGCAGTAGTGACATTCGCTTTTGCTGCTTTGTTGTCGGGGAAAAAACAAGATGCGAAGATAAACATTCAAACAAAATAGTGGGAATTCATTTCACGCAAACTAGCTGCTCCGAATGTCTCGCAGCCCTTTAGCGCAAGAGCGCGTAAGACGCAAATTAAATGCTATTAACTGCGTGTAAAACATTCACAATATGTCTCTCCCTGTGTTAGCTTATCGCTAATGCTAACGGTGTATTCGTGTATCGCACGGACGGATTCCCATTGGGAATCAAACCGTTAAAAACTGGCAGCGTTGGTCGACACGCTTAGCTAACGGAGCTGCGCGGGTCCGGGGGGCTGCCGCGAACCACGACGCAGAGACGAGGAAAAAACTTGGCCCCGCGAGCTGCAATCCCCTCCGCGGGACAAAAGGGGCGAAAACAGAATGCGAGCATTGTGCGAGAGCAAATCTCACAAGATTAATTTGAAGTGTTCACCGAATTGTGGTTCCTTTTAATTAATGATAGAATTAACTGCTTTGTTAATGCGTTCCTGGAGGAAATGAGCTGCTGGCAAATTCCGCCGTCGAAAACAAAAGGAGGGACACATTCTCTCTCTCTCTCTCTCTCTCTCTCTCGACGTTCATGCTAAGTCTCGCGTTTGCCCGTGTCGGGGGGGCAGCAGCTCTCGCTGGGTGGAATCCGTCTCGACGGGAATGTTTCTCCCGCGCTGTCAAGAGACAACGATTGGAAAACAACAGCCTCCGACAGAACCGACAGAACCGAATGACGACTGGTGCTTTTTATGGGAGCTGAAGGTGACACATGTCGCGGCGGGGTGTCGATAGCATGTTCAGATTCACACGCATGATCTTTGTGTTCAATCGTGGAAATAAAGCCCTGCGAAATTACATCACACGTCATTTAGCTAACGCTTTTATCCAAAGCGATTTACAATCATGTTACATTCGTACACCGTAGACGCAGCTACATGGAGCAATTCGGGATTAAGAGTCTTGCTCAAGGACACATCGACTAGGGCGGGGATTGAAGCGCCAACCGCCTGATTGAGAGACGGATCTGCTGACCACTGGCACACAGTCGACATGAGCAGATGTTGAACAAATCAACCAATTTGTGCAACTTTCACAAAGGAGCGTGCTCGAGATTAACTAGTCGTTCAGTCAGAGGCCAATCCGAGGTCTGTATGGCGGCCGACGATGCCTCTAGCGCACTAGCAGAGAAAGTGCCACAGCTCCAATCCTCAGGCCACATTTATACATAGCCGGGTATTTACAGAAGTAAATATTTCTGCCCATCCGTTTAAAAAAATAACGATGTACACACAAGGTTGTTTTCAAAAAAGTTTCTGTTTATATGAACCCGCATAAATATGCCGTCCGCATACGTCCCATAGGACGCTCACATGATGTGAAGCATCTTTAGTCGCACACTGTGACGTTTGACAACCTAAAAGTTTGACCTCGTTCACACGCAAACACAAAAACAGAGTTTTTAGAAATCTCCTCTTTCGCCGGAGTTTTTAGAAATGATCGTTTTCCGTGATAAAACCTCAGTTTTTGTCTAAATGAAAGGCCAAAACACATTAAAATATATGCGTTTTCTCATCGTGTAAACGGGAAGATGGGAAGAAAATAGATTTAAAAATGCACTTAATGAACACGTGCGGACGGTTAAAAAAAAAAGAATATGAATAAACAAAAAATGTCCGATTCCAGTGAGACAGACGACTCCTGAAAACACCTGCTGTGCTCGAGAGGACGAGATGAGGCGATAGCCGGCTTTCTTAACCCGACCGTCCTCCAACAGCGCTGCTCGAGCTTCTGACTGTGCAGTTGAACTGTACCTTATATCATAACCACGGCACTTTGCGGCCAATGGCAACAAACCCAATATCCAACCGAGAAAATCTAAATCAAATATCTGGATTATCGGGTACATGCACAGAAGTGGCGTGGTATCCGCTGCATTAAACAAGTTAAGTATCGCAGCATTTTGTTTGATTTTCCAGTGATTTTCTAAAGGTTTTTTTTCTTCCCTTTTTATTTGCCCAGAACACCTCGAGAGCCGCATCAGAGTAATGCTTTGACAACGCGGGCACACCGCGTGCTCCCCGACGCCGCCGCGCTCGGAGCGGATTCCACGTTTTTTCACATCACTCTCCCTTTCGGCAGAGTACTTTGTGATGATTTTGTCTTCGGCGAGACGCGGAGACAGAAAATCACTGAGATATTTCAGGAGCGGCGGTATTGGACGTGGAATCGAGTGAGTATTACAGGCCGCATCCCTGCTGCGGCTCTTAACGCGCACTAAATTACTCTGCGTCCACGCCCGTGCTCGATATAAATCCATCAGAGGCAAAGAGGGGAGGCAAAGAAAAGAAATCGGTGTGAGAAGTGAACACAGCGCTGTATCTTTTCACGGCGTGTCATTCAAGGCATTTAATGAACTATTTGGAGTGCTTCTCTCTCCGGTGAGCTGGGGGTATGCATCCTTTTGGTAAGAGCAGATTTTAGAGGCGGCGTGTACCTGGACCGCCGCGGCGTGTAATGCGATAGCACACGTGTTCTTCTTATGAAAGACAGGTGACCCACGTAGCTCCAAATTGAAGGAAAAAAAAGAACTTGCAGTCCAATTTCAAGGATGAAAAAAACATTTCTGGCTCTTTTTGGAGCTGGCGGGCCACGAGAGGACAAGTAAATGTCACATACCCCCACCAAAACCCCCCCACCACCACCAAAACAACAGCTGCATATTCTATTCAAGAGCTAGGGGCAACCGGGCATCCATAGGAGCACAATATCTCTGAGCAGGCGGTTTCCCCCTGCACGGGGCCTGTCGGGCATGATGTACGTAGCGGACCTGTATCTCCCCCACCAGAGCTCAGATTGTTTTGATATTTTTATTAACATGTCCTCAATCATAAATCACCCTGACGAAGTGAGGACGATCCCTCCTCTCGGCGCAGGCATCAGATTACAGGTGGAAGACAAAGTTATCGGACACCAGCGCCACGTGTCTCGCGTTTAAGCTACAACACTTCCTCCTCGGAGACCTTAAATTCGGTTTGCATTCGAGCGTTAGGAGGGCGCGGAATACGATATGCATAATGTTATGTAAATGTCCTCGAAGACTTGAGACAAAGGCGGAAGGACGGGAGGGAGGGGGGGCAGTGAGCGCTTCTTGCAACGTCAGGATTCAATGCGGTATCGCTTTAAATGACCTCGGATGGACGTAATTTTGAGTTATTGTGATGTCATCCGAGCGAAAAAGGGATGTATTATTGCATTATTTAAGCACAACACCGTGACCATTTGCATCACAATAAGATTCCGTGCTCTTCTTCTTCTTTTTTTCCCCCGTTTGACTTCTCAGCAAGCGAACTGCTCAGAGCCCCCCCCCCCTCTCACATTTTCACGTCGCACCGAACTTGCCAGTGTGCGCAAAACTGTCACGCTCCCTTAAAGGCCCTGGATGCTATGTGTAATTCCTTTAACACAAGGCCACGCAGATCTCCTCATCATTGTCGTAATGGCCACGCTCATGCCACCCTGAATCCGGAGAGCCCGCACAAGGCAGCTGGTAATTCATTTAATTTATTCATCCCGACCCCCGCTGTGGATGCGAGCGTTGCTTCGGCGGCCGGAGCGTACGTGTCCCGGACGCTTCAGCAGCCGCCGTCCTTCAGAGGCGATCCCAGGGTCGAGTGTGATTCTATCACGGGCCGGAGAGAAACCATCATTTAACGTCTTCCTATCTGCAGCCCGGCGGGTGATCTCACGGGGAGGGAACGCAAAGTCTGGATCAAGAACTGTGACGATTTATGGAAAGGTATAGAACCGATTCATCACAGGCCATCGGCCATCTTCCCCGTCGAACCGAGACCCCGCTTGACGTAAATCTTTTCCGACGCCGTCGGATGAGAGGCGGCCTTTGTTCGTCTAGTATGTAAACACCATCTGCATTTCCTTTAATCCCTCCTCAACAGGTAGCCAACTCTGGAGCAGAGCCCCCCCGTCACTCGCAACCTAGGACATTTGGCACTCTGACACGATTCAAATCTGCGTATTGGTGCTTCAAAGCGAATCTCCCGTTTGCATGTGGTCTGAAGCGCCGCTGGGCGTGTTCAACTGGATCTCAGTCAGCGCGGAGCGGGAGAGTTATCTCTTCTGATGGATCTGGCCTCTCATTATGAGGTGGGCTTGTCTAATGAGCTCTGATTTCACAAAGGCCTCGGCTTGAGTTCAATCTGATATGACTGCGGGGCATTAATAAGTTGAGTTTTTGGGAGCGAGCTCCACGCCAAATGGAATTTCAATTCTCCAATTTGGAAATATTTTAAATTCACGTGAACATCTATAGATACCTGTACGTATTTTGGATTGAAACACATATATCATGGTCTTATTGCGGGATTGGTGATCATCTGCTGAATCGAATGACATGATTTTAATGATATGAATGTCAAAAGCCGGATTAAACAAACTTTTTGAATTTCATCCCAGAGGCCGCCGTTATTCTAAACTAAAAAGTACGTGTTGACATAGTGTCACACTGACTGTTTCACGCGAGGCACTTTTCGTCTGTCACCCCCAAGTCACGAGTCATTCCTCCGTCAACCACACTCTTTTCCTAAACATGACCAGGTGGTTTTATTGCCTACAACATAACTCCATGTGAAGACGGAACTTTACTTTGAAAAGACAGTATGCAAAAAAACAAGTGCAAATGACAACGTTGGCAACAAGCTGTAGGAAATCGTGAAACATTACGCAGCTAGAGAAACAAATATTTCTTTTCTGGAGTTGGTGGAGACTAAAACAGAGTTAAAAGGAGAGTAAATATGGAGCCCTGATGGACACAGATGTGACACAATGTGAACATTTTTTTTCACTCTCTGCGTGATGGGTAAGCTTCAAACTGAGTAAGAAGTTCAACTATGCATACATTGTGCCAATTTTGCGTTTAGAGCCTGTTGCCCCCTCAAAGTGGCCAAGAAAATCAATGATTGCTGCTTTAAATGATTAATCAATTATTAAAACTGCTGCGGGTGAAATTGCTGTTGCTTGACTGAACAATGAGTCGACTTGTTCAGGCACCGGTGTTTTCTCATGCCGTACAGTATTACTTCCTATTGTCTGCCTGCTATGGTGTCATATGATCTGCTGGTTTGACCCATTGATGAGCACTGACAGCAATGAATCAGATCATTATGTGCTAATGTGTTGAAGGGGGTGGCCTGTTCATAGCATGGGCAGCTGTAGCGAGGTAGGTAGGCCATTAATCATGGAGGTGGCAGCCAAATCCCCCCCGCTCCTCTCTAAAATACATACACTACCGTACAAAAGTTCGTGGGTCACTCAGACAATTTGGAGTTTTCCATGAAAATTCACACTTTTATTCATCAAATGAATTGGAAAATTTATAGAAATATATAGTCAAGTCATTGACAAGATTAGAAATAAGGATTTTTAGTTGACATTTTAATTTCTAGCTCAAAAGACAGTTTTATAGCTTCTCTCAGCAGAATAACTGTTTTCAGCTGTGCTCACATAATGGCACAGGGTTTTTTACCCCTCCGTTAGTCTTCTAAGGTGATTAGCAAACAATGCACCATTAGAACACTGCATATGAACCTTGATACACCTATGTAGACATTTATTTAAAAAACAGACCAAAACATTGCTTTTCTTTGAAAAATAAGGATATTTCTAAATGAACCCAAACTTTTGAACGGTACTGTATATGTAAAAAGCACTACAGTTACATGTGAAGACCCAGACAATTTGTGGTTTTCCATGAAAATTCACACTTTTATTCATCAAATCAAATGGGAAATAAATAGAAATATATAGTCAAGTCATTGACAAGGTTAGAAATAAGAATTTTTTGTTGACATTTTAATTTCTAGCTCAAAAGAAAGACAGTTTTATAGCTTCTGTCAGCAGCATAACTGTTTTCAGCTGTGCTCACATAATTGCACAGTGTTTTTTACCCCACCGTTAGTCTTCTAAGGCGATTAGCAAACACAATGCACCATTAGAACACTGCATATGAGCCTCGATACACCTATGTAGACATTTATTTAAAAACCAGACCAAAACATTGCTTTTCTTTGAAAAATAAGGATATTTCTAAATGAACCCAAACTTTTGAACGGTACTGTATATGTAAAAAGCACTACAGTTACATGTGAAGACCCAGACAATTTGTGGTTTTCCATGAAAATTCACACTTTTATTCATCAAATCAAATGGGAAATAAATAGAAATATATAGTCAAGTCATTGACAAGGTTAGAAATAAGAATTTTTTGTTGACATTTTAATTTCTAGCTCAAAAGAAAGACAGTTTTATAGCTTCTGTCAGCAGCATAACTGTTTTCAGCTGTGCTCACATAATTGCACAGTGTTTTTTACCCCACCGTTAGTCTTCTAAGGCGATTAGCAAACACAATGCACCATTAGAACACTGCATATGAGCCTCGATACACCTATGTAGACATTTATTTAAAAACCAGACCAAAACATTGCTTTTCTTTGAAAAATAAGGATATTTCTAAATGAACCCAAAGTTTTGAACGGTACTGTACATGTAAAAAGCACTTACAGTCACATGTGAAGACTGCACACGGTGAGACGTTGCTGCCACCAGGAAGTTAAGGGGGCGGACACAAACTTTGCCAAGAGAGAGAAACATTCGTCTTGCCGGATCGTCTCGTAACCTTTCCGTCTGCCATTTGCGGCGGTGCCCCGTCGGTGGGTATAAATGTACGAGAGCCCACTGGAGGGACGCTCTTCCCCCACGTGCCCACCTGCCTCTCTCACGGCAGTCTGCTGTACCATGTGGAGGCCCCAGATGTAGCGTGCAGAATAATCCACACTCATACACTCATGAAAGTGTCCATCTGGCCCCACATGCACACATTAAGCCCCCCCCCCCCCCCCTCCCCCCCCCACCCGGAACCATACAGGCACGGTGACACTGAGGAGAGAGCCTCTGCAGTCCTGACGCCGTGGCATTAGCTAGATACAGGAGTGTGAGATACTGCTGTGTGCTTCCTCTGTTGTGTCTACAGAAAGAGGGCCCGGCCAAGGCGGCGCTCAGCTGAGAGTCACTTGGCTGTGACCGAGAGGTGAAACGGAGAGAGGAACTGAGCGGGATGAGCCCAGCAGAGCTCACCGCTATAGCCGAGCCGAGCGAGGAGGATCTTTTTACATTAGCTGTGGCTCGGGCACATGCAGATAACAGCAAAGCTCCTGCCTGGCAGGAGAGGCGCCGACATTACAGCCCTGCTTCACAGCTGGCAATGTTTATCCAATCAAAAGAAAAGACATCTCAAGGTTTCCTTTTGCAGATCGGGAAAATATATATTGACTAAATACAGATAGAACATGTAAACGACTCAGATCAAGAGGCTCGCCTCCATTTTTTAATTCTCCACATGGAAAACTTTCATTAACAGCACAATAGTTCAATAATTGTTTACAGTAACATAATATTTAGTTATTTATACGTTATATATGTCCTATTGCATTCCTGTTTTCATATAGGAACATTTATTGACAACATCAAAGTGGAACTCCCGTGAAAACATATGTAAAAAATGAAGTCTTCTGTGGTTCTCCGGGAGCAAACAGACCAGATGATGTCATCGGGGGAAATTTAGACGACGTCACCAGCGTCATCATCTTCGGGGTGGGCGTACGGACTCCAACTGAAGACCAGAAAGCCTGCAGGAAAAACATGGCCGTTAACCAAATGGGGTTGATGATGTGTTCTGATCTCTTGTGTCTGAACTCTAGTGTACAATAGGCTACAACTAGAATGAAGAAGTTTAGAAATTATAAGATTGATTTCCAAAAGTGTGAATAGTCCTTTGACCATGTTTAGAGGATACGGCGGCTGATGTTCTCTACTTTTGTCATCGTCAACAAAACCAATGAAAAGGCCAAAACCAAGAGTTGAGCGATGCCTAAAAAGTTATTCTGTTTCCTAAGCCTGATGAGTCTCTTCCCTCTGGGAAGCAGAGCTCCACTGTTGTATACAATTCTAGTAAAACACAGAGAGCCACACTGTTGACATGCTCAGTTTGGATCATACGACACCCTGCTGCCCCACTATACTCAATAGAGCACCAAATGGGTATTAATCCACAATGGAAAATAATCCTTAAAGAAAGAAACAATTGAGACTCTTCTAACAGGGTTCGTACGGTCAAGAAAAACCTGGAAAAGTCATGTAATTTTAAAATGGTCATTTCCAGGCCTGGAAAAGTCATGGAAAAAAATTAAATCATAAAAGTTTTGGAAAAGTCATGGAAATTTGTTATGATCACAAGTTCATTTATGCTGAGTTTAAAATAATTTAAATTGTTTTAAAGAAAGATGCTCAAAATATAAGCCGGCGTACGCTCTCGATACGCAATATTTTCTATATTGTTCATGTTTTTACCGAGATTTGGTCATGGACATTTGTTTTAAAGTCATGGAAAAGTCATGGAAAAGTCATGGAAATCCATTGGTCAAAATGTGTAAGAACCCTGTTCTAAAGTTGTCCCCCCCTACACCCCAAAAAAGGATGCTGCATATTCCTGACCTCTATACGGATTTATGTCTTTAGCACCGTTGCCTTTGGGGCTGACAGCAACAGACGGGTATGTTTCTGACAAAGATAAGAATACAAGTTTATTGTCCTCCTGAGTGTGAAAACTGTGTGGCGTACCAACAACATGAAAGCGACACAAGACACATAACGCCTGGAAACGGCTCACGGTACAGTGCACAAAGACACATCAAATACACATCTTTTAAGTTCAAAGTGAGGATTGCACTTGGGAGGAAATACTTCTTAAAAACTATGGTTGGGGGCGATAGAAAATAAAAGGACTGTCCGAAAATGAGGGCTTTATCTCAGCTCCCTGGTAGTATACCGGTCACTCAGTACTATACCGGTCACTCGTTACTATACCGGTCACTCGGTAGTATACCGGTCACTCGTTACTATACCGGTCACTCGGTACTATACCGGTCACTCAGTAGTATACCGGTCACTCGGTAGTATAACGGTCACTCGGTACTATACCGGTCACTCGGTACTATACCGGTCACTCAGTAGTATACCGGTCACTCAGTAGTATACCGGTCACTCAGTAGTATACCGGTCACTTGGTACTATACCGGTCACTCGGTACTATACCGGTCACTCGGTAGTATACCGGTAACTCGGTAGTATACCGGTCACTCAGTACTAAACCGATCACTCGGTAGTATACGATCACTCAGTACTATACCGGTCACTAAGTAGTATACCGGTCACTCAGCTTCATCTGTGGCTTCCATGCCAACTATTCTGGCAACGTTCTTCAGCCTGCAGTTGTTGTTGTTGTTGTGTATTTTATTCAGTCAATCATTGCAACACAATACAATTCTATATAATACACAAAACAGAAAGAATGAAAAGGTATAGGTAGAACCATTTGGAAAAAAGTCAAATGAATCCGGCTCTGTTGTGAAATCTGGCACAAATTATTAAAATCTTTAGTCTTATTAACACTTTCTGATGGTCAAATACTCGTTGGACTGAGAAGGCCACGTGGTCCTCGTACTTTAAAGACAAACTCTTCCTCAGCTTAATATGCTTGCGTGCAGAGAGACCAGTCCAGGGCTGATAATACACCCTTCACCTGTTCACACAGTGAGTCAGACATTGTTTTTCTACGGATGGAGACGCTCTGCGGTCGGTTAGGAAAAGTCGTCATTGACCTCCAAATCCTCCGGTCTTTGCGAACGGATCTGTGCCGTCATGGAGTTTAAAATAAAACTCAACAAAAGTCCTCAAATTAAATATATCTGGGATCTAGAGAACGTCATCTCTACCACAGAGGAGGTTAGAAGTCTCTTCATGGAGCGGAACAGGTCCAAAGTCATTCCACATACTCGCTTTTGGCTTTTTTGGTCACCGACTTAATGATCCCCTGATTTAGGCACGATGCGTCTTTTTTAACAAGCACTGGAATAACCTTGTAAAAACTCTTTTTAATTGAGTCTTTAAGGACGTGGGCCTGTAGACCGTCTGGGCCAGTGGCCTTTTTTTGTTTTGGCTTCACAGTCAACTCTACTGTAATAAACATTTAGCTCATTAGCAAAGGACTGCCTGTAACTGACGGAGCATTATTCCTTCTCTCTGGCCACCCCCATTAGTGCATCGTAACCTTCCTGTGCTGATCCCGTGTCCCCCGTTGTCATCACAAGAATATATTTATCTTCGTTGTCTCCTTTTTATTATGTTCGCCGTCCCCGCTGCACTCCTTTTTTCTTTTCTTTTTCCTCACCAAGACATTTCAATCCTTTTGTTACCAAAGACGGTTTGAGAAGATTCTCAGTCTTCCTCAGCAGACCTTCGTATCGGAGGAAACAGCGTCTGGGATTTCATTAGCATCCATCGAAGATTCAAAGACAATGTCCCAGATACTGTCCTCGATAGTCGAAACAGAAATATTTTGGTTAGTTTCACGAATACACCGAAAGGTGAGGACCAGCATGGTCTGCAAACTCCCTAGAGGCATCTGGGATGATAGTAAGTGAGAATTGTTGTACCTCCAACTTTGTAGCTTGTGGTACCTAATTACATAACCAGAGTGAACAGGATCATGAATGCAGAAGGATTAATTGATAAAACAACCAACATTTTAACAGGTTCTCTATTTTTTTTCTCTATTTTGATGCTGCCAGCTTATTTTCTCTCTCTCTGTGGGTGGCAACAGGTAGAAACTAACTGATTGATTAATTTAAAACTAGAACGGGCACTCGGTAGAGTGTATACCTCCGCACATCACAAGATTGGGCATTGAATTATGAACATGTTGGAATTAATTGCATGACAATTAGATAAAAATTGACCCTGCTATGGTAAAAATAAGATTTGGACCTTTTCATGACCTTGACCTTTGACCCGATCAATCCCAAAATCTAATCAAATAGTCCCCAGATAATAACCAATCATCACGCAAAATTTTGTGCGATTCGGTTTAATGCTTTTTGACTTATGCAAATAACATGTACGCATACAAATACTCGGCGATCAAAACATTACCTTTCGCATTTTCAATGCGAAGGTAACAAAAATCTTTCACATAAAATAGAGAACCTATTAAAAAAAAATCATGATTTTTTTGGGGGTTGTTTTAAATAAATAAATCACTTATTTTCTACCTGTTGCCCATCATAGAGAAAAAAACAATTAGCCGGCAGCATTAAAAATAGAGAATGATTATAATGGATGCGCTCTGCTGCAGGTGTGCTGCTTTTATGTTCATCCTCTATGTATCATGGACATAAGAGTGATCTTTGTCCCAGGTATGGTCCACAAAGGTACACGTGTCTCATCTAGATTTCCATTTCCAGCCAATCGTCTGGGCTTTCCAACTGGAATACCATAACAGCAAAAATAATCCACCGCTAAATTCATTGTAATTCTATGTCGCTGTCATTGAATATCCTTTGATCCTTCCTCAGGAAACACGGACCACAAAAGCTACAAACCTCAGACAAACAAACAAACAAAAAAACAAACAAACAAAAGGTGGCGACAGGGTCAGCAGCGGAGTTGAGCCGGCGAAATTAATCCAACGTCATCGTCTTTTCAAGGGAATTTAGATTAATGCACCGAAAGTTTGACTTTTTGGAATTAGCCATTCACATGACCGCCTGTAAATCAGTGTCTTGGGGCTCTAGTTTTTGGTTCTGGAATAACAAACAATCAGGTTTTAACTTGTTAGTCAGTGACGTGCTGGTTGTTGGATTGTGTTACTAATCGACTGGACATGGCTTTTTTTTATCCTGTTGTTTCCAGCCTGTGTGCTATGCTAAGCTAACCAGCTACAGACTGTGTTTTACAGTGCATTTCTTTAACAGGCGGATATCAATTCTCTCATCTAATAATCTAAAAGCAAATAAGCTCATTTCATTTCCTTCAAAGTCTCACTTTTATTTTACCCATACTTTGGTTGTCATGCGCAGCTATAAAGACATTAGTGAGTGTCACTGCGGTATGAATGCTGTCTGATCCTCTGAAGAAATGCGAGTGCGGCGTTGCTTGCCCACTTAAGAAAACATAGCGCACACGCTAATTAAAAAGCTTTCGCATATAAACATAATCCGCCGACAACACGGCGGTGATTCAACAGGAGGGCTACTTGTTAGCACCTCTTCCCTCTCTATGATAATGATTTTTCATGTTCTGAGGACCGCGGTAATGTCTCCCTCTCATTTCTGAAGCAGCGGCGGGACCGACGGCGCTCTCGCCCCCGTCCCCGTCGCCACTTCACAGGCTATTCAATTAGCAGGAGAAGCGCGGGAGATGGAGCCATAATGGAGCTGATGAGATGCACAAGGACAGGTGACACTAATCAGAGCGGCGCCCCATTGTCTCTGTGTGGACATCATTAAAGAAAGAGAGTGATTCCAGGCTCTTTTATTTCCCCTCCCTGAGCCTGAACACACTCCAGCCAGCTGCATGCATTAGCTGCTTTTTTTTCTCCTTTTTTTTCCGATCAATTTGCAAATAAGTGAAAATGTACCCACGGTATAAAGGGAGTAAGGGTTTGACGGAGGAAGGATAAAAAAACGAGATGATTCGACAACTCGAACATGGGTTTTGGAGTATAGAATCTTTTTTATGTTTTTGTTTATTTGTACGATTAGTTTTTCTACAGAAGAACTCATGAATGTTCGACTTTCCATTCCTCAAACCCTTTCCCTGCACTTCTTGCACTGTTTCACAGCTACTGCATATAGCCATTCCGCCTTGTATATACTTTCACTTTCTTAAAGGGGACATAATACGAAAATTCCACTTTTTTAGTGCTTCTATACGTTAATTTGGGTATCTGGCATGTCTCCCAACACAAAAACGCTGGAAAAAAACAACTCTCGCGGCTTGTTGTGGTTCCTCTATGTCAGAAACGATATGCTTGAGTGTGTCGATTGGGATCAGCACCAACGTCTAGGTAGATTTTGAAGCACGCCCATGTAGGGAGTCTGGCTACAAGACCTTGGAGAGGGGAGCTGGCTCATTAGCATTTAAAGGGACAGGCACTCAGAACAGGTCAATCTGTGGGGAGGTGTTTCTGACAGGATAAAAAGGCTGTTTGAAATGATTCTTGTGGTATTTCGACCAAAATATGTTACAAACATTTCATTAAGACCCCAAGGAACCATATCAACTTGTGGAAAAATGGGCATAATATGGGTCCTTTAAACTTCTTAGACCGTTGCACTGTTTTGCACTTTTGTATTGTATTGTGTGGTAATGTATATTTTGTGTAAGCACACTGAGTCACTTTACCACGTCGAATTCCTTGTTTGTGAAAACTTACATGGCCAATAAAACTGATTCTGATTCATAAATAATAATAATAATAACTTTATGTATATAGCACTTTTAAAAACAAAGTTTACAAAGTGCTCTACAGATAAACAAAGCATAAACACAACTTAAATGGTGGCAAACAAAAAAGACCATACCATAAAAGCATTGAATACAAGTAAAACCAAACAAATAGGCATTTAAAATAAAAACTTAAAAGGACGACATCACTGAATAATAATAATAATAATAATAATAAATGCCACGCGGGGAAGAAACTGATATCTTCAACGCTTTTTCTTTTTTCACACTCACCCTGTGAACTCCTTCAGTTCCTGGTTTTCAGAAGGGAAGCTGAGACGAAGACGTCCCCTCCGTACTTTCGTCCGTTTTCGCCTCCGGTGGAGCGTGACCTGCCGCTGCCAAGGCCTCGGACCGATCCCGGCGGGTCGGACTCCTCCCGTCCTCGGCGGAGCCTCTGGCCCGGACCGTGAAGGAGCTCTGCTCGGCCAGCCGGTAGCGGCCGCTGAGGTAGCTGTACAGACACCTGAGGAAACACACCGGGCGCAGAACGTTAGGCGGGAGCAGACTCCGGGACTCGGGGTCCAATTAGCTTCATTCACGCTCTTATTTTGTGGTAGAATCCTAAATTCATTAATAAGTCTGTCTCTGTATCAGCTGAGTCCTTAGCGCATGTGGGGAACTCCCTCGGCCCCCTCGCTCAGTCCATTTAGGAAGTGGAAGTATTTTGTAAAATGTTAAGCAACTGTCCAAATCAAGAAGAGCGATACAAGATCATTTTTCTTGTTTCTGGAAACATTGGAACAAGCGCTCGTATATTTTTTAACCACAAGTGACTTTTTAACTCCAGTGATTGTGCCTGTGTCCTCGTATTGTCTTTTATATATATCGTTGTTTTTGTGTCTGTTGCTTTATGAGTCTGGAGTAAAATAAATATATTGAGTCTCCTCTTGAATTTGGAATACTTAAATAACATTATATGCACCTGTAATAATGAAGTTAAAATATACATTTTATTCATCTCTTGCACGATTCAACTCGTGTTTTACAGTTTATGTAGAAATTAAACAAAGATTTTTGACATGTTAATAAGGGATCTTCAGAGAGGATGTTAAGCAGATGTACCCCCCCCCCACACACACACACACACACACACACACTGTTTCCATTCGTTGTGCTAAGCTAGGCTAAACATCTGTAGCTTTGTATTGAAAAAGTACTTTTAGGAGACAAGAGTGGTAACAGTATACCGCCTTCTGGTGATTGGCCGAGAGGTTACAAATACCTCCACAGCGTCAGGCTGTGAATGGGTTATATTTCTTTTACATTACATTACATTATATGTCATTTAGAAGACGCTTTTATCCAAAGCGACTTACAATAAGTGCATCAACCTAGAGTACAAACTAAGAACAACAAGAATACAGAAAGTAACATTTCCTCAACATAGTTAAACTACAAAAGTACCACAATAAGAGATAATTAAGAGCCACCGAAATGCAAATCTGTGTTTTAATCCAGATATAGTCGGAAAAGGTGCGTTTTCAGTTTTCAATTATCTTAAAAAAATACTTGGTATTGTGAGAAAAAAAGGCAACAAGAATCTTGTCCTCGAACAGTGTGCTCAGCTGCGACCACACACGGAGAAACATGCATGTTTAAGTCTTATTAGGGCGCTGAGTGATATCACAGGATTGTGCTGATGTTGGTGCACACTAACTACCGCTGCAATGAGCGAGTGACCACGGGGTTGACGTGACTAACGCCGGCGCTAATCACGACAGCTTTGACTCCGAGGTGGTTGGAAAGCCTCGCGCTGTATCATTTCCCACAATCAGTAGCCACTTCATATCCAGACACACATCTTCCAGCACTGCCTGGCAACCCGATGGAGGACCTGAGGGATCAAAGCCAACGCTCATTATTCAACTGTAACGGTTAATGAAACATTTTAATTCAACATTTGCAGGAACTGTTTGGTACAAATTAATGGATTTGACAGCAGGCATAACATTTTTGTATTTTCTTTTTAATCCCTCTCCCCGAGAGACCGGCTGGACGCGTAACCTCCGTCTCGCATGGTAATTGGCTGCCGAGGCGAATCGATGCCTCGCATCAGGATTGAACATTCTGCTTGTTTACAACATCTATCATTTGCTCCTATCAAGTGCGATCAGAGCAATTTTCCCTCCCTTAATATAGGTTTGATGGGACAAAGAAAAGCTCAATTCTCAGAGAATTGGAAAACGCATTTCTTGTGCTTCGTGGTAACTAAACTGTCAACAGATAAGAGAGTCCATCGCATCAATTCTTGGGTAATTCATCTTACAATTGTGCCGCTGTGTTTCCCCTCGGAGCAGCTTGGAAATAAAGTTAGAGGCTTTTTTTTTATGGGTTTCCGAATGGTTCCGCGCGTACGAAGCGTTACTCGGGAACTCACGTGTCGCCGCTACCTCCGAACAAAATGTACATTTTTTTGTACCAGTTTTTTTTTTTTTACCCTCGCGTTCGCTTATGTCTGCAAAAGGCCGATGAGCGGCTCGTCCTCGGGCAGCTCTGCAAACCGCTGTCGACAGTAGCGTGAGGTGAGAGAGCAGCGGAGGCCACTTTGTATCATGTCAGCGCTGGCGGTTAGACGCCATCTCCACGGTGTCCCTTGTCACCAATCACATCCTTTTAAACCACCCAGGGAGCTCGACACCCCCCCCCCCACCCCCTACCCCCCCCCCCCCCTCCACTCATCCCCCTTGCGCGCACACACGCACGCACACACCCTTATCTGTCAATGCTGCTTAAATAATGTAATTAATGACTTAATTAACATTTCCATAATCTATTTTAATAAATCTAAGGCGGCATAATGAGAGTTTCTAACCTCCAGGCAATGGCATATAAAAATTCACGGTGCAGAAGCTGCGCGGTCAGGCCGCCGTCGCAGCGGCCCCGACCATCGCCGTGACAGTAACGGGAGGAGAGGGCACATATTGTGTGACAGCCTTCGGAAAGGCAGTTCAAGCCTGACAAATGTCATGTGACTTTGTGAATGTGTCCCATAACAGACCTGCAGCACGAGGGGGGGGGGGGGGGGGGGATTATTTTGGAGATTCAAAATGTTGCAAAGAAGCCAAATAGATGGAGAAAATGAGATTCAGTTGAGAGAATTTCATAAGGAGATGATGCGTAATCCAGTGGGTTTACTTCTACATTTATTTGTAGCTTTCAGTATTTTAACTCAACACTCTTGTGCTCTTTTATTTCCCTGCTTCTTCTCTATAATACATACACTATATATATATATATATATATATATATATATATATATATATATATATATATATATATATATATATATATATATATTCATATAAAGTATGTGTATATCTATTTGCTAAAATCAAAAAAGTTCATTTCATTTCTCATTAATGTCCACTCAGCATCCCATCTGGACTGAAATGTAGACATTTTTGAAAAATTATTGAAAAAGAAAAACTGAAATATGCTCATAACTATGTACATGTATGTGTGTCTTTATAATTGCAGGGTACTTTTATTTTGAAGTAAAAAAGATACCAAACTGAACATAAACAAAGTAATTCACATTAATGATTGATCTGATAATTTTTTTTCTAAAAATGGGTCACAAGTCAGGAGTTGAAAAAATGCTGGGCATTGTAGTTTTAAGCAGACGATACTCAAATAGGAGCAAATAGTGTGTTTGTTGGGGACTATTTTCAGCAGCGGATGAATACTCATGATGCCCGAGTGAATTTTTACAGCAGCGAGGCTGTGCATGTGTGTGTGCATGTTAGATTGAATACAAATAAACGTTGCTGCTGCATTCACACTCACTAACACTAATTAGTTGGAATAATTAATTGTTGGATTTGGTCTTTTCATCGAACTTCTCGGCAATAAGAAAACATGTAAAACATTGGTAATATTATTAAAAAAAAATTGCAATGAACACAATTACATAAAACCATTAACTTAATTTAATTAATATGATAAAAAATAGCTTTCTCTTCCGACATATTTCATCATAGTATTTATTCAGAACTGACCGATACTGAAGAAAAAGTACAACATGGCCGCTAAACAAAACTTAGAAGTGTCTGAAATGTCGCCACGGCAACTGACAACAGGTAACAGAGGCTCAATCACTAGGGAGGCTAGCCCCCCCCCCCACCCCCACCCCCCCAATGATGCACGTCATCATTTGCTCAGTGTGAAGAACACACACGAGTGCAGGTGCGTCGGGTGAAAAAAAGAAGGTAATCCGGAAAGTGTTTACTTGTTAATGTTTGTCTCGCTTCAGTCTCAAAGAAAAAAAACAGGCCGAGCAGTGGGTGAACGATGATGAGGAGGGTGGGGGTGGGGGGGAGTCGGGGGTTGCTCCTTATGAGGACTTCCACCCCTTGGGGTGGAGAGTGACTGAGATGCACCCTGACAGGGGGCAGCAGGAGGCTGGCACATGCGAGGCAGCGCGAGCACCACGGGGCCCTGATCCACGAGGCCGAGCCCTCCTAATAAGGGCGCCCACCAACCTCCCACTTGCACCAGCAATAACGTAAGCGTCGGTGAACAGGAAAAGCTGTTTCGTGCAGTGGGACACCTCCAGTGTTTATGATAATGATAGAACATATCTGCGGAAGGGGTTTTAATGCACTGGTTCGGGGCTTTGAAGATCTCTGAAATAACAACGTAAGAACGCAACGGATGTTTTGGGGCGCGTAAACAAAGTGTTCGTGCTTCGGCGGTACGACTGTTCGCATGACAACACATCGGAAACCTCTTTCAACTCCAAAGCTATGAGCGCATACCTGCAGCCGAGATGTGCCAAGAATGTAGCTGCGGCGTCTGAAGCTGCTGAATGTGTTGTAAACAAACCAATTTCCTGTCATAAAATTACAGCTCATTACTATAGCGTTGGATACGGGCTTCAACAACATAATGATGCAGAAGCACATTACCAGCGCAACCATATTTATTAATTACCAGTTCACTCACCACATTCCTTGCAAAGGCGCTTGATGGGATTGAGGAGGGGGCGTAAAAAAAAAAAAAAAAAAAGTTACAAGCCTTGTTGAGTTAATTACAAACAGCCTCTCTTATGCTAGTTAAGGCCAATACTGGAGACGGGACAGATGCAGAGAGTTTTAATTCTGCTGCTGGCTCTAAAAGCCATTTCAGTTGATTGGTGGATTACATCACTTCTACTACTCCCAATTTATTAAAATAAATAAAAAAAGTAAAGCGTGGGAGCTTGTCTAACTCACATCATTCACTTGACTATGTCGTAATAGTTTTTAAACATGCTATTCCCGCTTATTAAAATCCACTTCAGAAACGTGCGTTCCGATCGGCGCGCTCTCGCTTTAGGTAATTACAGATTGCGTAACCTGTATTTGTAATCTGATTACAGTATACGCCATATGTCGCTTTCTAATCACAGAGTAGATATTGTTTATGCCAGGAATCTAATGCATTATCTACACGCTGGATGTTGATAACAACAGACTGTTCATTTACTAATGGTTTATCGTACCACAGGCATCACTCCAATTAGCAATATCAAAATGGGAAAGAAGCGAGAGTGAAAACAAGAACGATGGGGCGGGGGATCGGACTGCAGCGTGTGTTTTTTAAAGATGATTATTTGGATGACACTCACCACTTCCTGTTTGGAAACGTACATAAAATGTAAATGTTACTTATATTGTTTCGCATTTTGGTAGATGAAAAACACTTATCGGAGCGGAGTCACAACCAGAGGAGAAAGATCATCGCCATCGTTTGAAGTATTGATGTTCGCCAAGTTCAGACCAAGAACGCTTTCGCCGTTTCTCAATCAGCGTACTTGTGCGTCCTTTCCTCTACTTGTGTCCTTTCCTCTACTTGTGTCCTTTCCTGTACTTGTAGTCTCGTGGACTCGTGAAACGTCATCAGTCTCAGCCCGGGTACACGTTCACATTCAAAGTTCGCTTCTCTCAAAGCACGGTCAAAATGCCCGGATGTGATTTGATCCTCCCACTTTACCCAGGATGCATCAGAGGAGACTTGTGCGTACTCTAGGCAGCAGATATCCCACAATGCATTTCACCAGCAACCGGAAACAATAGCAGAGGAGAAATAAACTACTAACAGTTGACTTTTTATAAATACGACTGTTGTTGAGTCACGGAATGTCATTTTAGGATGTTTTGTTTATTTGACTGTAAAAAATAATTTACAGTGAATAATTAGAGTAAACTCAGGAGCAAGAACAGCTGATGTGGTGATGTCATCAAGTCAGCTGCTGGTCCAATCCCAGAAAGACCGTCCTCCCGTTGTCCCGTCCTCCGGAGTCTGGAGTCTGGACTCCCAAGACCAGACTCTGGAGTCCAGACTCCAAAAGAACACAAGTCTGTAGTCGTGTACTTTAAATTGAGAAACGCCGTTAGGGTCTAAAAGTACACATTCCACACATGCAGAGTAAAAAACCACTCACTTGATCAGCAGGATTTCTGTCAGCAGTCCGTAAGAGGCTGCGGCCACTTTAAAGGTGATGGGCGGCGGGGGGTCGCTGAAGGCCGTCATCATGCAGTGGACGACGTACGGCCCCAGGAACAGCAACACCAGGGCGGCGAGCAGCACCAGCCACGTCTGCCACCGGATGCTCACCGAGCGCCACGGAGAGGTCCTCTGGAGCTGGTACTGGAGGGGAAAAAGAAAGCCTCGTCTCATCACCCGTGAAGCTTTCATCAGAATGGGTACATTTTTAGATACATGAACATAAAAAACGGTATAATCGAAAGCTGCAAACACCATAGAGGATGCTATGTTGGTCCAGACTGAAATATCTCAGCAACTGTCATGGAGTCTTGCACAGACATCAATGCCACTTCAACCCTCCTGTTACCTTCAAATGTACTAACATATGACCCAGCAATTAAAACCTCCAGAAAATTATTAGAATTGATATTGTTTCCCAAGTTTAAGTGTCACTTTATGTTTGTTTGTTTGTTGACTACCTAAATAGCCCTTTAAATAAATAAAAAAGTGATATGATTGATATTTCTTATATGTTTTAACACAGTAAAAAACAGCCTGGGTCAAATTTACAAATCTATAAGTTGTGTACAGGACATAGAAAACATATCATCATGTGCATTTTAGGTTTTTCCAGTTGTCCCCAATAAATTAGGAAAAGTCATGAAATATGAAGTAAAACAAAAATGATGTCAGTAATTTTCTTACAGACAATAAACATTGAATGGGGTCAAATTGACCCCAAAGGTAACAGTAAATTATGTAAGTAGATATGAAGGTAACAGGAGGTTTAACTCATATGAAACCAACAGATCAACAACGCTAAATAATTTAAACAGTACGGACCAAAACTGGAGACAAACAGGGTTCAAATACACAGGCAAGGGGCAGGTGATTGGACACAGGTGCAGGTGATTGGACACAGGTGCAGGTGATTGGACACAGGTGCAGGTGATTGGACACAGGTGGAAACAATCAGGCACAGGGCAGACAATCACAGGGACAGGAAGTGCAGGGAAACAGAGGACACGAGAGACGGGAACTTCAAAATAAAACAGGAAACACAAGACGCAATAACTCCAGATCCTGACAGAATGATTGGTCTATTGCAAGAGTTTTGCACTTTAAATCCCATAATTACAAGATAATAATGTTCACTGAACGTCGTCCATGGTGACACAAACTAGTGCGGTGGGTTTTTTAATTGAGAAATGCGTTTCCAGCTAAAAACAATCAATAAAGTACGGAGCCACTGCGGAAACGAGTAAAACAAGAGACGTTTTTCCCTAGTGATTGTAACGTGAACCCATAATGGAGAGTAAACAATCCCCTATTGCTGGAATAAACTCATTAATACAACCTCACACCTGTTCTTTACACCCAATGCTTTCTTTGTTATCTGTGGCTTTGCACTTAAAAAAAAAGAAAATACAAATAGTACAAAACACCTAAAACAAACAAACAGAAATAAACGCTCACACAGACGCAGGCTTAACATCACCAAAGCATGTATGCAGTCATCAAGCCAGTATGCAAACATTGCCTTAAGTCCTCGCCAAATATCACTTTGCTTCGGAGGCAAAGCAAACCACTCGAACAGCGTTTGATTAGTGTCTGGAATTCATCTGCAAATGCACACTTGCCTTGTCCTCTTTCATGGCTGCTATTCATTAATTAGTTTCTTTGTGCAACTGAGCTATCCTCAATGTTTAAGGTTACATCAGGCCCCAGTAAGTGGCTGCCTGATAACAGAATGCATCCATCTTCATTACTCAGCTCTTTCTGCCCGGGCTTGCTCCTCCACAAGTGAGCTATGTCGCTAGCTTCTAAGGAACTGATACATTTCGTTGCATTCAGATCCTGAACTTTTGCCTCCTTTGATTTGAGTCGCTCTGATTAAATTACAGGGTTGTGGTTTGCCCTCATATCGGGTTCCTTTTTGGTGATTTCTCCCTCCACAGGGTGGAACAGTGGTGCAGCCAAATGAAAACCAAACACCTCCTTTGTGTTTTTAGATTATAAGTCCTCTTTTATGAATACATTGTTCGGGTTTGTCAGGTAAACATTGCTGCCAAGGAATTTGTAAATACTGTGTTAAGGTCACATTCCATCCAGTTGGACCCAGTGGGATTGATTAATTTTTAGCAAGTCAATAAAACTGGGTGTTTTTCAAAAATTAATCGGCACTTTTCAGATAAAACCATTTAAAAACGTTCCGGCTGAAGCTGTAGATGAGGTTCTCAGTCAGGTCAATACATCGGAGGGGAACAAAATGTATTTAAATTAAATCGGAACATGGAAACTAATAATTCAGATATGATAAAATATTAAATTAGATTTCCACCAAATTAATTATTGAATTAATCATCAATCAAAAGCTAATGTTGAATTTATAAATCATTTTGATTTGCTTTCCAGAATGCACACCAGTTTATTCGGTTCTCCGGGAAAAGAAAATGAAGAAAAAAACAAACATGTCAGCATAGTCCATCCTTTTTGCCAAAAATAAAGCCCAGACATTTAGATAAATGTTTTCTCAAACCAAAACATGTGTTTTCAATCTTCGGAGGAAATATGAATAGACGCGACACCCAGGGCAAAAACAGAGCGAATGTGTTTCCACACAGTGAAGGTTTTCTTTTGTTATTTAGAAACGGATCTCGATGATACAAGCTATTAAAAAGAAAATGGGACTAAATGTAGCGATTAGTCGTTAAAAGGACTTAAGGGGCAAGATCCGAGATTGGGAACGTTTCAATTGCCTCTCCGAGGCTATTGTCGTGGCGACGGCGAGCCGGCAGCTGACGATGCTAAAAGCGCTAACAGTGCGAACTATGAACTACACTCGAATAACAACACACACAAAGGAAGCTAGACATTACTCCACTATATATTGTCCCATAGGTGGTAGTTATTTGCTGCTATATTAATGCTCTGAATGTTAAATACAGCTCTTTTAAGATTCGGTCGAAAAAAAAGCCATGGAACATATTTTAGCGACAACCGCGGAAAAAGACACGTTTAATCGAAGCGGGTAGCGTTACATCCATCTCCCTCAGCCTTTCATCATATCAAGGCCAGACCAGTTTGAATTGGGGTTAAGAGCAGCTCAATATGTTCATTGTGTCCCCTCAGCCAAATATAGTATCAGTGAAGAAGCAGAGTAAAGAAACCATAAAGAGACATACCAGTCATGTATGTCTTGTAGCCACGTGATTCTGCATGGAATGACAAGCTTTAGTATTTTGGAGGCTGGCAGTTCAGAGGAAAAGGAGACGCGATAGTCCATCTATTCCTTGAAGGAAACCATGATTCAAGACACGCCGCATGAGGATATATGCATCACGGGCCTGGCAGAACTACCTGACCCTTCTTTGGTGAGGAACACCAAATTTCATTTCCTCTGTACCTGATCTTAAATTCAAATAACACGTGGTAATCCAAACAGTAGACTGAAACGCAAGCTATAACTTAAAGAGTCAACATCGCAGTGCATTAACTACCGGTTAAGAATCACAGTGTGTTAATTACATCCTGATGTTTTATGACTACGACCTTTAAACACCGAACCAATCAATCAATACAGGACGGAAGCAGCCTATTGGGAATATTTAGACCCACAGATTCCGAAAGTAGGGCACTATTTATCCAAACACAATCCTTATTAATAGCCGGACAGTCAACCCAAATACATTCTCTGCATATTTTCCCGCGTCTCCCTCCAGAAGTACAAACACAACACATTGTCCAGCATGGGGATAATTAATTAACCAGAGCTGTGACAGTGGTGCAGCATAGGGGACAATGGAACAAATACAATAGTATCCTTATAATGTCATGGCCTCACGTTTGACCTGACATTTGAATGACTGTAACTTACAATTTATCAAACACTAAGAACATTAAAAAGTTGCATGTTTCTCAGATGTAATGGTCAGGCTGGAGCAGACTGTTACATAGACAACAGCAATTATATGGAATATTGTAGTCAGGTTAACTCTTGAAAATAACCCATGGAAGGTTTATTGTTTTGGGTTGATTGCTTGTTTTGTATTGGATTTATTGGTTTTGATGATGATATTCTGTTGTATTAATAATTTAGAGAGTTGTTTTGCCACTTCCTCTCTAATAGATGAATCAGACTTTTATTTTGAAAAGCTAAAAAGGAATAACAGTTTTGTTTTTACGTAAAAATGCAAACTTGACTGTAGGACGGATCTTGTTACGGATGGCTGCACATTTCCGAAATTCTAATAGTGTAATGGACCCGTATGAGGCTAAAGCTCTTACGGTGGTGATAGTTTACCAGTTTAATTAATGTATTGTGACCCAAAGGAAGAAAATAAAGGAGTAATTTCACCAGCAGTAAGTTTCATGCCACTTAATATATGGGGATCCATTACAACTATAGTTTTCAATTTCATCCTCTTGTTACTTTTGCTCGGCCTTTTAGCTTTGCATTCTAGGATGGCACGTACGACATTTGCAGTGTTAGCGGAGGCAGATTGATCACTAGAAATTCGGTGTAATCATTGGGAACAATGTGCGCTTGATTTCAGACAAAAGTAGAACAAAACAGACTTTTAATGTTTAGCAAGTGGCTGTCACTTTGATTCATAAAAAAATACGACTGCTGCTAGATTCCATCAGCTCTAGCTAACTAAATGAATTACGTTAGCTATGTGAGTTGAGTAGAAATGTAGATTAGCCGGACCTTCCGATGTATTCAGCTGTCTCGTTATAACATGAAAACCCTGAAAACAGGCGCTGTGATATCATGCAACTTTGGGTGAAACGTAGTTGAAAAACACTTAATTTGATTTATGCGTTAGCTTTTGTTCGACTATGTGCGGTCTGACTACGATCCCATCAACACCCCTGGATAACTCGATCCGATCCGGTTGATAATTCGACTATCACGGCATATAACGGTGAATTGGATTTGGAACCGGACTTTGCGTCTTTGCCCATGCCCACGCAAGCGGAAATGGCCACATCACCACGAGTTGTAGTGAAAACAGCGCCACCTATCTTATCGGAGGTGACATGCTTTCGGCCAATGATTCGAATTACTCACTGCCATGTATATTGGGATAATAGCAGATCCCCCAAAAGATAGCATAGTCCGACTGAAGCAAGATTAGAATTATACCATCATGTAAACACACTGAGTGATATATCATCTTCAAGAGCCACCTCGTGTTTACTGAGCCAACAACCGGGTGGCTGTCCCCTTTTGGCAGGGAGGAAAGAAAAATACATATAATTGTTTCATCGTTTCCGTCTCTTTGTTATTTTGAATCCAATAAACAAAGCGTCCGAATGTATGTAATGTCTGTGACACGCAGGTCTTTGACGTAACGTCGACACTGTTACTTCTTCACATGCAGTTGGTAATTATTGCTCTTTCAAAAAATAAAAAGCATTTAAACTATCATTTTGGCCTATAAATAAAACTATAAATGTTACACGCTGCACCTTTAAACCTTTGGCAAGCCTGTTAGCTGTGATTTAACATTCGTCGTTAAGGGAAGAGGGTTTAGCAGACTGTCAAGTTTTACCTGCAGATGTCAAAACAACGTGACGTCTGGGCGGAGGTTATGTCCTGTGTGTTTTAGGAGTGTTGGGATGTACATGCCTCCAGCTAAATGATGAAACCAATTTCCTAGAAGCTGCGAAAACCTTTACCCGAGGAACTCTACCAGGTGTACCTGCAACAGTAGGGATCTGGATTTGTTTTCCCAAACTCAGTCCTTACTCATCTTTAATTGGCCGTTATCGGCGTATTGACAACCAGCAATTGGCTCTCCTAATTTCAACACAAATGAACTACTGCAATGTGGAAATACCCAGCAGCTCCGGAGACAGTCTCCTGTGTACATGCTGCCTGTTTGCTAACAACAGGGATGAAGTTCTACTTAGCAGAGCCGGGACTGGAAAGTCTATTAACTTATTGAGATTAAGAGCCTGATGCCTTCCCTCCCACCCCCCCGGCCCTCCATGGCCCCTTCCCCCGACCGGCACCACACCTCCAAAGGAGAAAGGTGATTGATGAGAGCCATCAGGCAGCTTGGAATCTCTTCTCTCATTAGACTCCTCATGCATCTCGCTGTTTCAACACACACACACACACACTCGGAGAGTGCGACAGGGGGGAGGGAGGGAGGGAGGGCGGGAGGGAGGAGGTGTCCATTCCTCTGACTTTTTAGAAGATAAGTACTCACTAAAATATTTACCTCGTACATTAATCTCTAGGAAATTAATTTGCCATACTTTCTCCCCGAGAAAAAGAAGAAAAAAAAGACTTTTTTATTATTACTTTCTTTTTACACAGAGTGTGGTTTCCACTCCCTTCTCTTCATGCTCAGTGAGCTTTCTCTCTTTTGACTCACTCATGGGACTGCTTCGAAATTAACGTCCCTGAGGGAGTGGTGTTTGGACAGTCAGGGTGGATCCTATCATCGACCACTGAAGCTCTCTGGAGGAGGGTTAGCCTGAGTGGTGGAAAGGAAAGAATGTTACGTACGCATATCCCCGAAGCAGACGTGATCAATCACATTAATGCAAGTGCAGCACATTATTAGTAGCATTACTATAATGTGCTACTGATTGCACCGCTGCAAAACCAAGTGGGGCCTACTCTGTTCAGATAAATAACTTCTTTGTACCTCAGGCAATAACTAAGACAAATAGTCAGAATCAATGCCCTCTGTAGGAACAATTTAGTTTCCCTGTTCACTTCTATTTCACATATGTTTTAAGTCAAGTTTTTTGAGGCTGCATTTTTGATGAATTAGACCGATAAAACAATGCTGCTTTAATAAGGAATAATCCAACGTATAAAGGGGGAAGCAAGAAAACAGGCGCAAACGGTACTGGGAACGGGTTGAACATGAGCATGCCCAGCTAGCTGGTTTACTCACCAAAGTAGTAATCCCTAGAAACGATATCTGCGTATGAATCTGTAGGCAACAGGACTCGTCCAATCCCGTTTGAGTGGGATTTTGGTTGCATGCAGATTCACGGTGTTGGTGACAAAGCACAAAAGGGGCAGCGTGGGTCAGTCCAACATGCAATCCCTGAAGTATCAATGTTTGTGTATCGGGTGCATAAGGGTTGCTGATCTGACTGTAAACAACGACAGAAGAGGAAGTCTTGGCCCAGAAAGCCGTTATCCGGATATCCGCTAGCAACACCAGACCACAAACAAATATTTCCCGTTGCCCCAAAAGGCTAAATTGGCGTCGGACTGATAGCCAGTGGGTTCCGAGTTGGCCCACAGTGGTAACCTAAACCTGGGTTACTTCAAAGACCAAGAGTTAGCACAAGGATCTGTGCTAACTCTCCAACCCCCCCTACGAAACTTTCGGATATCAGTCGCTCGCAATTCCAGGATGCTTTATTTTCATTGGTGGATTAAATCTTACCCAGATACAACAAATACGTTTTTTTCTGATTGTCTATTGTGTAGCCCATTTCTTCTTTTTGATTGGCTGATAAGTGGCACCTCACAGCATAAGTTTTTTTCAGCGTGAGAATTACGATGTGTGGCGGGAGTGTGTGACTTAAGACCGAAATGCGTGATTGTCACGCTCAAAACTGTCACACTTGAGAGCACAGGTTAGCATGTCATTAGAAGACCTCATCCGCTACAGATGCTAGCTAGCTATACGGCTAACAAGAGTTCAGACAGTTGTCTTTCAGCCCGCAAATAAACCCGGAAGGCCGCTGGGTAAAGAGGAGCAGAGCCTGCTTTGTTCTCCCTCTGCCCAAAATAAAATATTAATAAATACCCTGAGTGGTAAAATCTGCCCTGTTATCACTGTAAAAACTGAATTTGTGCGCGAAAGCTCGAGAAGCGAACCAACGGAAACTTGGCTGGCGTCCTTGTGGTGGGGAAGTGTAAGACCGTGTGAGAGGACCTAAACATGGGTTACCTCGAAGGCCACGAGTTATTAGCATGTCATTACAAGACCTGATGCTCTGTTTCTGGGCTAGCTAGCTAACTAGCGGTTGTCTTTCAGCCCGCACAATAAAACGGTTGGCCGCTGAGTTGAGAGGAGCAGAGTCTAATTTGTTCTCCGTCTGCCCATAATAAAATATTAATAAGTACCCTGAGTGGTAAAATCTGCCCTGTTATCACTGTAAAAACTGAATTTGTGCCCGAAAGCTCGAGAAGCGCACCAACGGAAACTTGGCTGGCGTCCTTGTGGTGGGGAAGTGTAAGACCGTGTGAGAGGATGTGCGTGAGTGGGAGAGACACAGAATGCATTGTCTGAGAGAGAGAGAGAGAGAGAGAGAGAGAGAGAGAGTCGGTGAAGGGTGGGGTTTTGGTCATCTGCCATCGGATAAGATATCCTGACAAGGCAATCAGAGAGAAACAAATTTTGCAGCCACACAGGTTCAACTCTCTCGTTCCTCACCCTGATGAGCTTTTGAAAAATGGAGTGCGGTTGAAATTGGTTTTGTATGAGAGGCTTCAGATGTGTCTCTTGTCAGGATTATTGCCACCTGTCTTCATCGGCTGCAAAGGTCCGTTAATTAATCTGCCTCTCCCTCTTAGTGGCCGGAGAGGACGGGGGTGAACAAAGCCCCCCCCCCCCCCCCCCCCTCCTCAGCAACCGGTGTGTCAAGAGACGCAACTCCCGACGAACACGCATCTAATTGAGGATACGACTGCTGTGATGTTAAGCAACATCTCTAATCAGTATCATTAAAACACTACATCATGTCCTTCCTCTCTAATTTTATGATTGAAGCTATTTAATTGCATATTTAATCTAATTTAGTTAATGAAAGTCCTGGGAAATTTAGTTTGAGGGACAGTGATATTGCCGGTGATCAATGGAGCTGCACATAGAGCTCTTCAGAGATTCTCTCCTGACTGATTAATGCAGAATATTCATGAATATAGTTGCAAAAAAATGATAAAATATGCTCTCCTCCATATGAAGGTTATCCCAGTTAAAACATGTCAGCTGATATTAAATATAAGGGCGGCGGCAAGTGATCCAGCATTGATTAATTGGACAAACTTAGATTAATATGCCGCTGGATATCGATGCCAAGCTCATCAGAACAAATGTGGTATAACACAACCGTCAGCTGTAGATGAACAGGGTTCAGGCTTCTGCAAGAAGCAACAACAACAAAAACAAAAACAACAACAACGAAATAAGCAGCTCAATGTACTTTTTTCTTTAGGTTTGCAGGAGGCCCGTCCCACAGAAACCCGTCGGCGGCGTCGGCGGCCCCGCAGTGTCAAACTGATCAAGTGTTAGCCGGGATTGTCTGCTGCTGAGTGTCTGCACCTGTGCATTCCTCTGAGCGCCGAGATCCCAGCGACTCTTGAAGTGAAGCTTGAACTTGGCCTGCTGTTTTGCGGCTCAGGCGTACCCAGACTTGCCTGACTGAGAGCAGCTTGTGTTGTACACACACACACACACACACACACACACACACACACACACACACACACACACACACACACACACACACACACACACACACACACTCCTGCCACTCTCCGCTGTTGCTACGGAATGTAAACCACCAGTGTCACAGCAGCGTGATATATATACATATATAGGGGGGGGGGGGGGCTGCACGTTTTTCTTTTTTTTTGGTCTTGGTGCAGGTGCAGTTGGGGGGTACGGCGGTTGAAGTACTTGCCAAGTTACAACATGCAAATGATCCGAAAGACCGAACTGTTCGGCGGACTTAACTGCGCGTGCAATAAAAGTTATTTTCCTGCACAAGTCTGAACAAAGAAGCAATCAGATCATCTTTACATATTTCCCCTGAATGCTTGCCACGGTGTCCTTAATCAACAGCACTTTTTTTACGTACGTTTGATTAAAGTAAAAGCGAGCTGTTGTTCCTCCAAGGACACCTCACCTCATGTGAAGAATACTTATTTTTTCTTCATTTAGCAGATGCTTATATGCAGAACGGTGTTGTTGCCGCCCACAGGTATAATCAACCAGAAAATTAATAATCATTCTGCAGGACTACAATAAATCATTACGCTTTGGACAATTAATAACGGAGGTGAAGCTCGGGATGTCTGATTACAATAGTTACGATGCATATCATCAAGATTTAAACCCGACATTTCACAATGGAATTTCAGACACCAGTGCACATTACTGATGTTTAAATGTGGCATTAGGGCGGGTCACGGGGGGGGAGAGGGATGGGGCGTATCTTCATCTGCAATTCTAACCGAACCTGCTATTATAAAACTTACAGCGCAGGACTTTTTGTAGCTCGGAATTTACATTTGATGCACAGTGTAAGCACAGGCTTTACGCTTTATGGAGCGTCTCGTCTGAAACGATCTGGAAGTATGAGCACATTATGATAAGGAATGAAATGAGTTGACTACCATAACGGAGAAACTTTTTAAATTCAGGGACACACATTCAGGTTTCCAGTGGCCGTCCTATCGGTATTCTCTCTACGTGTCACGGTAATAAAAGAAGACGTATTTCTATTGTAGAAGTCCAATTATGGAACAACGTTAAAATGGATATAAGAATGGTCAACTCATTTTTTTATTATTTATTAAACAGTTTTTGAGGGTTATAAGTGTGATAGAAACGTGTGTATGTGGATATATATATATATATATATATATATATATATATATATATATTTATATATATATATAATATATATATATAAATATATATACATAATATATAATAATTCCTCAAATAATAATAATCAAATAATTTATTTGATTATAAGAATTAAGGATAGGAATATATAATATTTGATTGCTTCTTCCTATACCTTTTCAGTCCTTCTGTTTTGTATATTATATAGAATAATATGGTATTGTATTGCAATGATTGACTGAATAAATTACACAACAACAATGTGGAGAGTGTTGTTTAACCGAGATGCACCATATTCTTCAGTGAAAGAACCTTGATTGATATTTTCAGCCTACATATGAAGAGGAACTCTATTAGCAACGCTTTAATGGAGATGATCAGACCCTGGTTACAATGAATGGTGCATTCTCACTTGATTTCAGTGCCACATTTGATTTAATTAACCACGGTAAACTCTTAAAGACACTGTAAAGCAGGGGTGTCCAACTCATTTCCACCGTGGGCCACATCAGCATCACGGCTGCCCTCAAAGGGCCGGCTGTAAGTGAAACACTCTTTAATTGTCACTGCTCCCCAACATATGGTTAAATAATAATAATAGTCTTTGCATTTTATTTTTAATTATTCAAGTGTAAAGATATTGTACATGCATTTATATAAATGTATAAGATATATATCAGCACATTTTTTTAATATTATGGACTCTCCACTGGTCTGGGGCAGTGACTCTCCACTGGTCTTCCATGTCTTATCTTAACAACATCAACAGCTAATAAATGCACTTATAACCAATGAAATTGTAAGCCTAATTTAATAAGATTCATATAGGGTAACCAAACAAATGATTTGTGTGAGAAAGACGATTAAAAAAATAACAATTATGCCTTTATATCAACTCTATAGCACTAGTTTTTTTTGGCTTCATCTCAAATAGCAAAGGAAAATGACAACGTTTCTGTTTCCATTGACTAACTGGGCTAGTGTACGTGCACCAAAGCCCAACTTCTGAATAAAAATCACAGAATATATTGAGTTATTATTGTTAACGCTCCCTCATAACCCAGGTGTGCAAACAAGCGGCGAGGCTAAGTAACAGTGGCTCCACTTGGTTTTGACATCCAGCTTCTCGAGAGTCAAAAGAAGCAACACTGCAGAGCACTGGGGGTCCAATACCTGAGCGTGGTAGTCGGCTCATTGAGTGGACATAAACTTTCTCCTCCTGACATGTGGTGGGAAGAGGATTAGTTAAACACACTCAGCCTTGGCTGACTCACAGTTTGTGGAATCACAAAGTAATCTCGAGGCACATTCACTTCGGAGGCAGCTTGATGATCCCAGGCCAGTGATTTATTCATCTTAGGCACGTTGTGAGGCTGTAAGAATTTGTCAAGTTAGAATCCTAATTAAAACTGTTAATCACAGATTCCTGTTTGTTCAGCACTCGAGTGAAATGAAAAATGTGATCAAATTATTCATCGTTCCCTTTCAGACAGGTAAGTCAGCATCGCCGAGAGTGTCAGTGTTGCGCAAAAGTTTTTTTCAAGGCTTGTGAAGATGTCAAAGCACGACTTTTCAATTCGCTATGACGCGCGTCAACATTTTGAGTTCACGTCAACGACCCGATCGGTTTGGATTGAACTTAATCGAGATAAGCTTAATTTGAGACATCTGGAGAATGGGATCCAGGCTATGAGAAGTATGCAGTGGAGTGAATCGGAATTCGTGTTCAGCCCTCAGCCAATGGGCTGCTCGTATTCACAGCGAGGCCTCGAGCGACGTTTACACAAAGTTAAAGTAACCGCTTCATTTTCTCAGCCGCAACATTTCATGCCGTTGACATACTTTTTGATTCTGTCCGTCTAATGAAATCTATATCCAGAAACTTTAATAATAGTCATAAAAGCAATGATGACAATATGGAATAAGTAAGTCCACTTGTTCTGCTTATGTGACCTAGACAGCTACGGATCTCCTAATCTAATGAACATGTATCCTTCAAACTGTAATACAATCTTTTTTATTCCAGAAAGAGAAGGCAGGGAGCATCGTGAGGACTCAACAGAAGTAGTTGTTTCGCTGCCTGCTGTGAAGACAATATTAAGAACGTGGACACTGGACGAAGACATTCACATCAATGTATATGAACACAGGGATAATCTCTAGAGAAACTGGTTCCTTTTACGGCAATCTTTAAAAAAATAATCTAATTTTCAGTACAGGAATGGCAAAGATATGGTTGCAGTAATTTAGAAATGTATACAAACAAATTACAAAAAATAAAGAACACTTAGCAGATATATATATACGTGTCCTTTGGGCACCAACACTACATAGTGTATGTAAGTTTAAAGATCCCCGACCCTGTGACAGAGCGTTCTACATAGATGTCACAACTTCTCCACTCTAATAGTTGTGTTCATCTTCTTCTTCTTCTTCTTTTTTAATGGCGGTTGGCATCTATATATTTGGTGCATTACCACCACCCTCTACTCTGGAGTATTAATCCGACAGTAGACTCTCTTTACCCCCCAAAAATAAAATAAAATAAAAATAATAATAATAATAATAATAATAATAATGATACTAATAATAAAAATGGAAAAAAAATAATACATTACATTATTTTTAAATAAATAAAAAATAACTAGTTGTATTCTTCCTGCCTGCCTGCCTAACTGTCCTGTGATTCCAGATCCTGCCATCCTCACCTGATTGTCCCTCATTCCCTTCACCTGGCCCTCACGCCCTGCTCACCTGCCTCTGATCACCTCGTTAGTCCCTCATTCCCTTCACCTGGTCCTCACGCCTTGCTCACCTGCAGCCCATCCCCCTCATCACCTCGTTAGTCCCTCACTATTTAGCTCCCTCACTTCCACTTGTCCTCTGCCAGATTGTCTCGTGTGTTATTGCCGAGCTCACCAGTGTATTCCAAATATTGATTCTGATCTCCCTGTTTACTCGTCTTAAAAGTTTTGCCAGCCCCCTTTTTGGATTTGTTGCCCTATTGGACGCATCGCCTGGTTTTCAGCCTGCCTGAAAAGACGAGTAAAGATCCTCCTTTTGCATCTCCTGTTTCCCGAGTTGTGCTTTTGGGTTCAGGTACCTGTAATCCTTCCAATAGCAGGACATGGAGGACGCACACATTCTAGCCAATCGACGGAAAACATCAGGGTGATAAATACCAAATCTGCATACTACTGATGGCCACAAAGATCATGTCTATGAGAACACGTTGCCTTTTCTATTTCCCACCTTATTTATGTCATCATGCCTTCAGTGTAAATTCCAGATGATGTACAGCATGTAGTACATATTGGATGTTTAGTTAAAGTGTGATAGGTTGCATTCTGCTAAACGTAGTTGAGGAACTGGTTTGTTAAGACATATTAATTTGAGTTTGTACACACTTTATTAGATCTAATCTAGTCTAGTTGTGGTAGTTAGAAAGAACAAGGGAGTATGGAAGTGTTAACTGAGTAGAGAGCAGGATATAATTTCCCTCAAATCAAAAAGCTATTTTAGGCAAATTAATTACAATGAATTCTCTCGGCAGCTCTATTTTTATTTGGGCTGACGTTACAATGTTAATTACGCTGTAAAACCAGACCAAAGGTGTCAAATGGCGTGTGCGTATAAACATTGAGCTTGCTAGCGTTTACTTTAGTTTGATTGGACAAGTGACAACATTCAACCTCTGAGCGAGCCACACAACTCACTCCATCCAGATCCCAGTTCAGAAACACACTGGGAACCCTCCCGGGACTTTGGGAAACTCCTGGTTGGGGGATAATGGTGAAGAATGTGAATGGTGGGGGTGGTGGTGTGGGGGGGGTTTGGGGGGGTTACTGTAAATTAATTAGCCTACTACCTCCAGTGTGACATCCTGCTTCTCTTGCCAATGAAACAAGGCAACTGTGAAACTGTACAAGATGGAACTTGCCCAAGGAACCGTCGCCTCGTCGCCTCCATCTGTAATGAAACTAAACACACACACAGGAAGGGCCCCGGGGGCCTGGGCCTGTACCCTTAAGTGCCATGTGATAAGATAGAAAGCATTACATCATGCCACGCTGCATCTGTGTGCTCTATCAACATGAATGTTAATCTATGTAATTCAACCGCCGTTGCCGATCCATCCCAACATGAGGTAAAAGCTATTCGAGTGAAATAAACTATTAAAACATGGCTAGATTGACATATCTAGGGTACATCTATCTCGTTTTCAGTAGATACAAGTCCAGAGGAGCTCGGATATGTGACACTGAACACAATGACATCATGCTTATAGATATGACTCAAGCGTATTATTTACTATAGCATTGTCTGCACTAATGTTCTGATCAGTGTGGTCTGCACTGGCTCTGATGACAGATTATTCTTCATCATTTCTGGAGTTGGAGCTTCTTTAACTTAAACTGGCTAAAAGTACAATTTTAGTGACACTGGTAGATTAAAAAAAAACATCCAAAATATTGCATCCAAAACCTGTTGTGAAATATGAAGATCAGAGTTTGTGCAATCTTGATTTCTTTTTTGCGTTTTTCAACAATAAGAAAAAGAAAAATGAAGAAATTACTTTTTTACACATTGAAGAAAATATTCATACAACATAAGTTAACATAACTTTTTCAGGTCTTTGTATTGGAAACTTTTGTGATTCCATTATGGGAATACTTAAATCACTTACTACGACACCAACCTGGCAACCTCCGGTTCTGAAACGTGAAGCCGATGCAGAAGTGCTTTTCACTTGCATTCTCCCTAATGGCCATTAGGGGGCGAAAAGAAGTCGGTTTGTATAGACGTCTATGAGAAAATAACCAGACTTCTCACTTGATTAATTAGCTCAGTGAACATGTAAACATGAGTTCATGATCTTCACTGCCTGTTTCTTCAATACAGCATTACGTATATTTAGTGGATTATGGTTCAGATTGGGTGAAATAGACCATAAAACAGGGTATGATTTAGGAGGTGTCATCATGTGATTGACAGGTCTGTCACATATGTTCATCTTACATACTTTAACCCTCTCACAGTGTGTTTTCAGTCCATGAACATTAATTGTAACATTTTTGTCACATACAAATGTCCTATTAAGTGTTTGGTTGCTCTCCGCAACGGCAAAGTCTCGTTAATAACTCACTGGACACATATCTAAAATGTCAAGAAAATAAACAACATCTCTGACATCCCAAATACAGAGTGGGGTTCATAAAGAATAAAGACCACAGACATCATTCCCTCATCCTGTCGTCCTCCCTCTGCTCATGTGATCCATTGCTCATTACAGACCAAACAACGGAGTGTTGCGCGGCGTAGGAATATACACTGTGTGATTGCTTTGTACGTTCATTCCTCTATAGGGTCCACTTATGAGGTGATTAGATAACGTGCATTCAGTCACTCAGTACATTAACACCAACTGGCAATAAGAAAACAAACCAGTGATTAACGAAAATGATGGAGGTCAATTACTATAATATTGCTTCCTTAGCTTTATTTATTGCGTGTTACTGTGATGATGCGATGTTAGTGATGCAGTTCAGCTTAATGAGCTGAGACAATGGTAAATTAGCAGCATGGTAAATTGATACATTGCTGTTGTTATTTTCACAGATTTGTTCCCGATGGGAGGCCGCCGCCGCCGGGCCCACGCAGGGTCCAAGGCGTTTCTTTATGTTCCTTAGGCCTTCGTTACAAATATAAGCAGTTTTTATTTTATTTGGGTGTATTGTAGATACAGGGTTCTTACACATTTTGACCGATGGATTTCCATGACTTTTCTATGACTTTTCCATGACTTTTCCATGACTTTAAACCAAATGTCCATGACCAAATTGAAATCTCGGTAAAAACATGAAACATTTAGAACATTTTACGTATTGAGAGCGTACGCCGGCTTATATTTTGAGCGTTTTTCTTTGAAAAACATTTTAATTATTTCAAACTCGGCGTAAATGAACATGTGATTATAACAAATTTCCATGACTTTTCCAAAACTTTTGTGATTTAAGTATTTTCCAAGACTTTTCCAGGCCTGGAAATGACCATTTTAAAATTCCATGACTTTTCCAGGTTTTCCATGACCGTACGAACCCTGTAGATATATTATCACGCACGGCAAAAAATTGGCTAGTGATTCCCAACAAACTGGAAATGAAGCAATGTCGTTATTAGGTGTTGTCGTCAGGCGTTCAATTACGCCCGGCGACAGTTTTTCACAAGCCCATTGCTTCCTAATAATGTAATAGAGAGACATTTTTTATGTACAAATTGTAGGTGTAATCAAAATTATATTTAAGATTAAATGTGTCAAATTTAAAAGCAGTTGATTTCTGGATAAATGTCTGTAAGAATTGCTCCACTTCATTAATTCATAATTGGAAACATTCTCCATATTAAATTGTCTGCTTGCCAAATGACATCTTGACAGTTTTGGGATGTTCAGCTGACACTGGGTTATGTTAGCGTGGCATTTCATTAGAATTAAGTAATTGGAGGTGTAAGCAGAACCCAACATTGTTACCTTAAATTAAAACTTCCTCGGAGGATATTAGTTCAGTATTAAGAGTTTAAGAGTATCCAGACATAAAAACAGTTTCTTCCCCCTCGCAGTCTCACTACTCAATAGATAATCCACTGTAGCATATATATTTATATATTTATCCCTGCACTTCTTGCACTGCTGTTTCACAGTATATAGCCATTCCGCCTTGTATATACTTTCACTTTCTTAAACTTCGTAGACCGTTGCACTGTTTTGTTTTGTTTTGTATTGTATTGTGTTGTAATGTATATTTTGTGTACTCACACTGAAAGTTACTTTACCAAGTCAAATTCCTTGCTTGTGAAAACTTACATGGCCAATAAAACTGATTCTGATTCTGAAAATGTTAACTTTTTAGATGCCTGAAGCGGTAAGATTAATAAGAGAATTCCTGAGAACAAAAGTGAAAACTATTTCAGTTTTATTTTTGTATAGCCCAGTTTCACAAATTACAAATTTGTCTCGGAGTGCTTTACAATCAGTACACATAGACATCCCTGCCCCAAAACCTCACATCGGAACAGGAAAAACTCCCAAATAACCCTTCAAAACTCGCCAAACATCTAATAAGTAAAGTGTGCAGCAAAGCATTGTTCTCATTTCCTATCCCAATAATGACCTCGCCACTCTTCAGATTTATCTTGCCACCCTCCGAGGGGGTCTCGCCCCCCAAGTTGAGGAGCGCGTACGATAATGTATGTCTAATTATAAGTCTGTCCCTGAGTAGTCATTGACATTTTGAAATATAAGTAATATGAGTCTGATAATAGGATTGCAAATCCGACTGAAATTCTGAACAAAGCGCCTAATTGTTGGAATCATTTTTAAATGGAAGGTGTAGTTCAACGTGGGTTACATTTATGAATTAGTCAGAGCACCTGCCACTCAAGTCCTCTTCATCTGTGGCAAATATCCTCGCCCTCAGTCGTCTTAAGGTGTTCATTCTACCGTGTGACAGCCCCTGTGGGTGAGTGGGCCCCACTCTAAAAGCTCATCCAGACACAGATGCGTAGCACTAGTGACCTTTAATTTCTTTCAGGCTGTGTACAAATGACTTCAGCATAGCCCACTTAGGGGGGGAGGGAAAAAAAAGCCTGTGAAAGAAAGTCTTTGCAAGATTGTCGCGTCTCTGGGTTTCGGCACACCGGCATTATCTACTCCCGAGCTTTAATGACTTCCCACCGAGAGGAGCCACGGCGAGAGCCTTGGCAGTCGGACTAAGAATAGCATTAGACGCAAGGTTATCTGGCCATTGCACTCATTGTAACATGCAATTAACTCTACTCCTCCATTTTCATTACACAATTATTCATTAATGTCAATTTAATTTTATGCATTGTTCTACATGACCAAAGCCTGATTACGGGGCCCTTGCACTCCGATATCCCAAGTTAACTGGTGCCGGCCTCGCTCGCAGGCCAACTAATTGCAATTTAGCCCTAGACAGCACCTCCCTCTTTAGGCTGTCCTTAATGGAGCAACTGATTCATAGACAGGTAACGATTGGAAAGACAAAGTGCTTCTCTCTCTGAATGGAAAACAAATGCACTGCCGCTAAGCTGTTTTCTTTGTGATAGCACCAGGGTCTGCCCTTTGTATTCAGAGAGGGACAAGAGGTAATATGTTTCCTTAAATCCTATTTGTCTTCCAATTTCATCTCCATATAGAAATAAGAAGACCCCATTAAATCACACAGGAATGTCTTTAAGCGGGAGAAATGGAATTCAGTTTACAGACAGGATAACAATTTGCATTTGCCATGTCAAGATTAAGGTACCGTGGCGAGTTCTTCATTATGAACTCGCCAAAAGTATTCTCAAACGGTCGATACGGGGGAGGAACAAACTTTATCACATTTATTCTCAGTTTGACTGGCTGTCTCATGTATTCAGTTGAGAGGTTTGTTTTTGGAGTCAGTCAATAGCTGGAGCATCTCCGACTTCTTATAAAACTGCAGGCTTCTCCAGCGCTACGGACCAATGGGTGATGTATTGTAAAATATGTCAGAAGAGTGTTAAAAAACAACAACATGACCTTAAAATCTACTTGCATTCATCGCGTCTCTGTTAGTCAGGACTCGTCATCGGGGGCCTGTCCAAACCAGCCCAGATGCTTATGTTTCCAACAATACAAAGAGAGATAATGTTATGTCTGTCTCTCGGCCAAATGCTGCTTTTGTTTGCGATGCTGTGAATCGCTTTAACGTGGCTTTCCTCCTAATCTCTACAACGGAGGCGTCAAGTACACAGTAACCCTGACCTTTTAGTCAGAACGGACACAATTAGGACAAAAAGACCGAAATGAAAAACACTTTAAGCTCTACTTCCTGACCGTGGCCTCTAAGGTAGTCAAGCTGGGGGTTAACCGGCCACCAGATTATCCCCAGAGAGTATCATTATTTAAGGGACCTCTGAGTTCCTGCTCTGGGAGTTTATTCTTGAACCAAGTCGAACCAGTCGGAGAGTTCTTTACCAAGTGGACGATATATATACAGACCTGACCAATGTGAAGTAGTTGGACTGGACCCATAACAATAACCTTAGAAACAGTACATGGTACCAGTAAAACTAGATGATGTGCTCTGTAGATTACACTGGGCAACAGGAACAGCTGCCGATGAGACATATGGTACCCTACAGCCTCACGGGTCTTTTCTTGAGTTTCAGTGCGTAACAATTTCTGGTGGTTGGAGCTGGGATGGTTCCTATCAAGTATATATCGAGGAGGTTTTTCCGGGTTAAGCATCGTAGTCATTTGATGCCATTGAGAACCAAAAATACCTCCTTCCTATGGACCTATATTGTAAAAAAAAAAAGACTTCTCTAATTCAACGGATAATACACTTTTTAGGTTAATGAACTTCCGAGTAAGGACACATTAATTTCCTTGTTTTCACCATTAGATCCTAGCCATAGCCAAATTATTGGTATTTTCCTTCCTCGAGAAGGAGGCTGGGTCTAGGGCTGAGAGCCACTTTCATCGGACTGAACGGGGCCCCACCTCCGTCACCGTGTCCAGCTCTCTTTATACATCCACTGGGTGACTGACTCAGCAGTGAGCTACCTTGAGGCGAGAAAGGCTTTGTCAGGATAAGGTCAATAATCAGCCTCAGCTGCACTTTGCGAAGTTTCGCTGTACTTACTTCCAAGTGTCAATAATCCTGCAGTTGTTGATCTAACTTTTTTCTATTTTTTTATTGACGTCTACCTGCGAGACCTCGCTGGTCTCACCTCACCAGGTCTCACACATATCGTCTACCTCAACCATGCTAAGCTGCTTCAAGTCACTTGTATGCTTGCATGCTAATATTTAAATATGTGTATGGTAATTCAATGCGTGGCCTCTCATGGCTGAGTGGCGGTGCCATAACTATCGGTCTTAATACATCTATATAGCCTGGATACCAGGCGGAATTTAGCCCCGCCCTCAACATTTGAAGTCGGGAAGTTCGGTCTGGCATTGCTCCATTGGGGAGAAATTATCTCCGACCAGATATTGACCGGACCAATCAAATTGTCAAGGCGGGCTTTATACGATGACGGACAGATGATCAACAGTAACGTAACCAACGTCATAAAAAGGCGCTTGCTTCGTACAGGGTGCGTGCAGTTGAGTTCAACAACTATGCGTCGCTTAAAACACGTCACATACTACGTTGCTCTGATTGGTTTTAGCTCTATCCAATTGAGCGAAGAGGCATTTCCTTTCCTGGTTCAGTTGAAACACGCCCCATAATCACAGCCCAACGGAGCGGTATCAGACTCATATTCTGACCAGAATTCTGAGTATGACATCGTCAGGCTAACATCTATAGTCTTTTAACTCAAAATACATACACGTGTGACAGGAATTTACCTTTTCAAACACATCGTGGGACAATTCTAAAATCACAACCTGCTGGTCCAACCCAACTGTCTCACACACGTGAGATATTTTACTCTGGAACCAAATATTGGACCGAGGGATGGATCAACATCGAAATTCCCAGAGCCGTTGGGGAGAGTGGCTAAAAAAAGGCTCTGACTGACCTTTTAGTTCCATCCATCTGATGGTAATTAGATGCTGCAATCCCAGTGTTTATGAAGGTATTAACACAACAACTGTTTGGGCTTTTCCTTCCATCCTGTCTCTGTCCTCTGCAATATATCCTACCTAGCAAGTCATAGTGTGTTGTGCAATAAATAGAGGATGGCAAATTGTTTCACACACTTGTCAAGGAAAATTGCTTTATAATGGGAAAATAAAGAAATTATACACCACAAGGGAGCTTATTTTATATTTCTTTAATACACCTGACATGGAACACATGATTAAAGAGTGCAAATTTGAGGGTCACCCCAGGCCAATTGGACCTGTGTTTCATGCACTGATTCACATCAAAGACTCTCAGGCAAGACTCCTCAAGGCATACCGTATGTGATCAAAGCACTCGCTCCTCTTTGTGAATTCTATTTTATCCTTGTTGTTCGTATTATGTTTCAGGGTAGCCATACAAATCTCTCGCATAATTTGGAGGGTAAAAGACATCTTAATTCTTCCAGGACGCTGTTTCATGCACAAAACAAGAAATTGTAATGTGAGATAATGATTAATGTACTTCTTTGTTGATTGACCATTGAAAGGACTGCTCTTTTATTCTTCTGCTCAACAGACTCTGTAAGCAGTAGGGCAGCAATTATTGTTCATATTCAGACCAGGAATAATCAAGGCCTTCAAAAGAAAATTAGATAATAAGCATATAAAATATGAAAGGAAAAGAACAGCCAACAGGAGTCTTTACTCTGAATAAAAGATGTGATTAGCTCGGCCAAAGGTTTACAACATTCTGTTTGAATATAATAGATATAATTACTTTGCTGTTGAAATGAATTCACTTTGTAACAATATATTAGAATGAGGTGAAATATGTCTGGATTAAAAGTGTGACATTTTCATTTTCCGTGTCTTTGCTCGCTCGTTGTTATTGTTGTTATGTTTAACAACTATGCAAAAGTCTTTTAAAAAGCCTGATAATTGGATCTGAAAAAAATAGTGTTTGCTCTTGCCGAATTACGGTAGTGAGGGTTTATGAATCAGCTGTTGCTGCCTCCAGAGACGCGTACGTCTCTGGAGTTTTCAGAAATCTCCACTTTGGCTGGAGTTTTTAGAAATGATCGTTTTCCGTGATAAAACCTCAGTTTTTGTATAAATGAAAGGCCAAAACGCATGAAAATATATGCGTTTTCCCACCGTGTAAACGGGGTCTCAGACGGGCCGGACTTCCCCCTCTCGAAAGCAGAGCAAGAACACTAGTCGACAAGCCTGCTGGTTGTGTAATACAATGTTTCCGAGAATATTTGGGGTCGATCGGCATACGTGGATGAATTGCGAGAGAGGGAAAAGAAATCACTTCGCTTCTGCAAAAGTTATTCAGCATACACACACGATGTTCAGAGGATGGCTTTCGCTGACCTCGCGAGCACCTCCGAGCTAATCAACAGGAGTGCTCTTCAAGGCTCGTCAAATTCTTCTGCGGATTTTCATATTCCTCATTACACTGAATTCCTCTCATACTGACACATTTTATTTTAAAAAGGTGTAATACGAAAGGATTCCGACGAGCAGGATCTCGTTTTTTACCAGTGGTGCTCTGTCAGGCGATGCCAGGACTTGAAGCCAAGTCAGACTGGAAGAGCTATAAGAAAGTCTGCTAGCTGTTGGGCTAATTTATGCAGTGTTACCAGCCACAGGCGTAAGCCAATTAAAATTGTTGTTTTAATATATGTGCTAATCACAGAGCATATGCGCCTAAGTAAGCTAATATCGTCAACGGGTCTTTATTCACTGTTACAATCATTAAAAAGCACAAAAAAAGCATACCTTTAAGTAGCTAGCGTAGCATAAAAGTGCTGATACTAGTTACGGTCGTGCTAACGTGCTGTGCTAACGCGTCACAGGTTTTTATGTCATACACGGAATGTTTTAGAAATGTACGTCTCCCTCCAAACTCCTCGGGTAACGGAAGATCACTATTACGCAACGTTTTTACTCACGCATGCTTTTCCGCATTGCCTATGACACGGGAAAAAAAAAGAAACCAAGGTAATACAACACCGAGTTAGCGCGGGATACGCTACACAATCGTGAGCGTTTAGCAACATTACAAACTATCATCAGAGCTGCACATGTTTATTCAGATATATGTAAGAATGAAGAAGGAGAAAACACACCAATCTGTCTGCTTTCTATTCTCTCCATTCTGTTGACGGTCGTTGTGCCATCAACACCCCGGCTGATTGCTGGGGATTGATTAACAGCTCTGTGCATCACCCAATTTTACAAGTTCTTTGTGTCTTTTAATTAAAACCGAGTGCACTTCACCTCTGGCTGTATTGTGCGGCAGTAGAACAAAAATGAATGAAGTGCGAGCCCAGGGGGGGGGGGGGGGGGGACTCTCCTCATAGGATTCTAATTGTCAAGATGAAACTCTTCTGAACAAGCTTCAGCTAAACACATTCTCAAACATGAATTACATCAGTCTGTACAGTGAGTGCATGCACCCAGTATGTTGTTACTCCTATATTATTAATCCGCACGTCTAAATAATAAATGCAACTTTAAGTATTTTTGAGAAATTTGTTCTTTTCCCCTCCTACTTTCAGAATTTGTGTTTGGATATAAATGTTTGAATGCGGCAAAACAAAAGAACAACATTTATTAAAAAAAAAATATATATATATATATATATACATATATATATATATATATGTATATATATATATATATTTAACATTCTTTGCGTTTCACGTTCGAGTGCTTTTTTGGGTAATCAAGGCGATGCGATAATTACGTTGGGATTGGAACGTGGAGCGTTTAAAACACGGCGCAGCTCAGACGCCGCACATCAGTGTGTCGACAATTAAAGGACATATGGGGAAAACCTCCGCCTGAGTGCAGGAGGCCCTGGATGTTAATGGGAGACTGAACTCTTTGTGCTCAGTCCTCCAGTTGGAGTGTGGAGATTGGCTCCTCTGATTGTCCACTGAGAGTTGTTTACATTTCTTCAGAAGCTCCATTTAGTTTCCCCTGACAAGGTGGAATAAGTGACTTGGCCATGATGGATGAAGGCACCTGTCCTAATGGTGGCTCAAACTGTGCCCACTAGTGCACGATACATTGATAAATTGACAACAGTTGGGACATGCTCTGCTAGCAGGGAGAATGAGGCTACTAGGACATCCGACTGCTCCCCATGTTTTCCCTGTCAGCGTTGTGGAACCTCACAATGTGGAAGTCCCCAAACAGCTGGAGCGGCGGAACGAGCGCTCGGAGGGGCGTCCGGCGATTAATGTTTGATCTCCGTCACCGCCAAAGAATATAGAGCGGAGACGTTCGACTGGAAAAGTTTAGTTTGAGAAATCCGCCGGGTAAGCAAAACATTTTTTTTGGGTGTTCTTGGAATTTTTTATGAAGAAGGGAAAAGAAACTATTTAAATGTAACAATTAACTAAATTAGATGTGAAATAAAGCTATTTCCTTAACGTTATCATTTTAATTTGTGTCATTGAGGTGACCTTAAAATGTTTTTTAACAACAATATTTGAGTGTTAAATCAAATTTAGGCTTTCAAGCTGCACCAGTGTTGTAGGTTTTGTGCCTCGCACCAAAACGGTGAAGTTTAGTTTAAGCTAATGCAAATGGTGGGGTTGAGATTAGAGGACATTGTGGTCATGGTAGAGGAGACGGGATGTGAACCGTTGTTTTATCCCTCAGCTTTTGATCGCCTTCGCAATACATTTTTGGTGTTACAACATTTTTGAGGTGACACTACCTATTGCGTTGCCTCTGAGAGAGAGGGCAGCCTCCTGCCCTCTGGAAGAAGGTACAGGAGCCTCCGCTGCCGCACCACCAGACTCGGGAACAGCTTCATCCACCAAGCTGTCAGAAAGCTAAACTCTCTCCCCTCACTCCCCCCAGCCATATCCGTCAGTCTGATACGAGGCTGAAATCCCCCCCCCCCCCTACAATACCTCAGGACTCATCACTGTCCCTTGCACTTTATCATTTTGCCACTTACTGTCACTTTACTTCACTTCACTTTAATTTACCACTTACTGTATACTTTTTTTGCACTACATGACGTCACTTTAAAGGAAACCCATGCTGCTGTAAATGTATCTACATGTTTATAACTATATGTATATATATATATATATATATATATATATATATATATATATATATATATATGTCTTGTCTTATCTGTTGTTGTGTGTGTATCTATATGTCTTATCTGTTGTTGTGCGTGTGCACTTATTTGTTCACCGTAGGAGGGTGAGAAACGTTTTTTCGATTACTTGTATGTCCTAACATGCGTAGAAATTGACATTAAAGCTACTTTGACTTTGACTTTGACTTTGAATTGTTGCACAACCACAGAGGTCTGTAATTTGGATTAAGTACGTCTAAGTAGATTCAAGTGTCACTCATCAATATTATATATTAGCAATATATCAAATAACTTCATAACTTACCCCGACCTGCAACTTTACTGTTCGGCTCACTCTCGAAAAAAAGTAAATCCTAATGTTGTACCATTTCTGCTGAAGATATGAATGTTCCCCATAAAGAAAATACCGCTGCTTTAATTAAGCTTTTCAACAAATAAACAATGGCTTGTTTTTTTTGGGGTGGAACATTCTCTTCACTGTAGATCCAAGCCTTCTGTGTGGCTGGAGACATCATCATGCATCTAATAAAAGTGTTCCTATACAGAAGTGTAATTCCTCTTATAATGACTATACAAACTGCTGTAAAGGCTCCAGATAGTTATGTAATCTTTATTGCTAACTATCTCTCACACAACTCATACAGTTTATAATGAGTTCAGCTTACCTCAAATGAGACTCATAAAGCTTCCCTTGGCATCCTCCCTGCTGTCTGTTTTGCCTTAGTGTGATATGGGGTCCATAACAATCAGCACCGCCCTAATTATTTTTGGCACTCACAACTTGCTCTGAAGGAGAAAAGACCAATTTGAGGCCTTTAAAATGCCTTAACCTTCTTTTAAAGAGCCAATTAGCCAGCATATCTACCCATGAAGCCCAGCATTACACCATTTCTGTCAGTTCTTTGGGGAGAAACCTACTTTACACAATTAATGAGGATGCTTTGCAGCTTGCATTTCAAAGTCCAAACTCTATTGTCTACGCAAGTTTGTCTTTCAAAATACCCTGCATGTGTGTCAGCGCATATTCTCCACCTTACAACACAGGCCTAGTTTTAAAGTGTGTCGAATTAAATCCCAACATCAACCTGGAACTGTAAACTTTTACATTTACACTCGTGCCATTTGACGAATTTCTCATAACATGTGACCTCACATGTTGTGGCGGATTCACGTTGCACTGAGGAGGGAAATGAGATCACCGATCACCCATCACCCCCTCATATCGACAGGGCCGTTTCTGCTAATTCAAATTAAGTTATTTGGAGGGCCAGTCCATTTAATTATCTCACATCTGCAATGGTTTACTCCGGTGATTAGTAAAACTCCTCAGGCCTGATGAAATCAAATCCAGATGTTGCTGTTTATTCATAGCGTTGAGGCTTTAATAGAAACAACATTAAATATATGTATTAATCCATCTAATAAACAATACAAAAAGATCCTCCATCATCAAGAATAATCCTTCATAACAAATTGTCTCCTGAAATGGACCCGTGTCACGGTAACTTATCTATATAAATGATCATGACATAGGCTATGATATTTAAACTGTATCACAGTGCCTTTACCACAAGTGACTCATGATTGTTCGTCATTTGTCTCTTGGACATAAATGTCAAGGATATTCCCGATCCAGTTAAGCTTGTTGTCTATTGGCTCCGTGCAGAACAGCAGATATACGCCTCTCAGCTTTCTGCCCATTTCATTGCTAATTTTGGTTCATTTTGTATTTTTATTTTTTAACAGGCTGTGATGTTAAATAATTAAGTACTTTATTATTTTTAAAAATTACTTTCACCATCTGTGTTGTTTCATTTTAAACTTTCTCAACAGAAAGGTCTAACAGCACAAGCGTGGCATAAGTGTCTCTTCTCCTCTTCCGATTGAAGGCTTTTATTTTCATTGATCAAGTGAGAGCCATTCAAACCCCATGGAAAACTACTTAAACTACATAAATGATAACTGATACACCTTTTTGCAACCGCTGTACATTGAGTTCACGGACAGCATACGTCTCCAAGAGAAGTGATTGTTAACTTTACCATGACGTCTTCAGTTTGGAGAACCACGTGACACCAACAACCTCGCCGGCGCTGATATTACCGCTAGCTAGGAACGGGTTAGCGCTGTCAGTGACAGAACCTAGATTTTGGGGGGGGAAAACTAAAAAGCTTTTGGCCCAATGACCTGACCATACCTGATCATTTGCGGTCAATGCCTAATATCAACCATCGCGCCAGAGTTTTGAGGCCTACCATCTCGATATGAGCAGCTTTTTTCGGCTAACTGACAGCTAACAGGAAAACATACTTTATAATCAAGGGACGCAGCCACACGGCTCTCATTCAGGAGTTTAGTTGAATTTGGCTTATTCTTGCTCTGCCTTTAGTTTGAGGTGTTTTAACAAATATATGCATCAACCAACCCCTTAGTGTGGATCGTACAAATTCAGAATATACAGTAGAGATCAACAAAATGTACGCAAACTTTACTACACCTTTCAACCGTGATAAGGCTGTCTGGACCAGAACCACTCTTTATGTTCTTACCTTTCACAATAAAAACTCAAATAAATGCAAATTGTCGTCCAATGGAAACTTTGCGGTTGTGTTTATTTCAGGTGTAAAATCAAGACAACGCTAAAATACTGACGGAGCGAGAGTGTGTGTTGGTGCATTTTGAGGGGGAGGTGTGTGTTGAATGTGGATGTCACACATTTCAGACCCCCCCCCCCCCCCACACACACACACAAACCTAAAACCATCTAAAGGTCCGTGAGCAGTTTCTTTTGCCTCCACTAAACTTTTGTCATTTTTTCTGACTTTGTCGTCAGCTTAGCCTAGATTTTTGGGAATTATTGGAAATGTTGAAAACATGTGGCAAGCTTTAAAGTAGCGCTAATTCATCCTCTGAGCTTATCGCACCTTTCACTTTCCGCAAAGCCACATAACCTACACGATTATTCAAGTGTGTCAAACTCGTTAAGCTTTTGCAATCAAACAGGAAATGCGCAAAGTATCTGACAAAAAAAAAAAATGGCAGGGATGAGAAACGGCCTATGCATGAGCGAGGTGTCCCCCGCCCACTCGGCAAACCTGCATTGAATCAATCAAACCAAGAGGAGAGGCGATTGCCTATCTCGCTGATAGCTACAGGCCAAAAGTTGGCAAGCACCACGGGCCAGACAAAAACAACACGTAAAGGCTGATCTATTTTCTCGTTTCAAAGTAATATGAGTTCCTACATACATTCCTGTGATTTAAATCAAGGTCATTAACTGTGATGTGTTGAGAGGATGCAGAAACGGGGACATTAATCCTGAGGAAATAGTTATCTGCCTGAAGAAGTGTGATCCGAATGCTACGGGACTCGGATAGTTGGGGATGAAAAATGTGACAACAAGTCTATGTCACCAGACATTATCTTCCCCAACTTTTGCACATAACTCCTGAACTATTCAAGATGTCACGAGGGAGGAGAATCTAGGGCTGTACTGCTTGTTCCCATGAGACTCATTTTCTCGGCTATTTATTGCGCATTGCCGAAATTCTCCCTCTGTCCTGGGCCTACTTCTCAAGAGGGAGGACAAATTAATAACGTGGTTTACTTGCGTTTTGTATATGATTAATGGTAAAATCACAGAAGTTGGAAAGCCCTGAAACAGGCTTGAATAAAAGAGGCTATTATTCGAAATCTGCCCCGTATTATTATATCATATATTAGTACATTTTTAATTTGCTGATGTTGTTTTGCTGTTAATGCAAATTTCCTCTATGTTTACCTACTGAATACATTCCGAATGTCCATTTCCACGACACTAATTCCATTATTACAACAGCCATATCGTACGTGTGTTGTTTCTCTTCTCTTTAGAAACAACAAGAAGACAACATCTCCTCTTCTTTCTCTCCTTATGGATGAATTTTCATCTCTCCATCACACATTACTAACTCTGCTTCCTCCCCGGAGACTTCGTGACTCCACGTCTCATCGGGTCCATTGGACCCGGCTGTGTCTGATGCCTCCTGCCTGGTGACCCGGCTTCCTGTCATGACCCTGCTGATGCCCCCCGCCCCCTCTGGATCGTGGTCCATGCCAACTACGAACTATTCATACATGCTGTCATATCCATTGAATGTGTTTATGTAACTCTGTAATGCTTCATTCTGGTCACATGACATCTATTGCTTCTCTCCATCCTGGAGAGGGATTCTCCTCTTTTGTTCTCCTGAAGGGTTCTTCCCTTTTTTCCCTGTGAAAGTTGTTCCTTATCCGGTGTGAGGTCAAAGGTCAGGGATGTCATATGCGTACAGATTTTAAAGCCCTCTGAGGCAAATTTGTAATTTGTGATATTGGGCTATATAAAATAAACTGAATTGGAAGCTCAAAATGTCAGTATGCCGGTCGATGGGTCAAATAAATATGGATTCCCTTTACATGTTCAAAGACATTCATTATGTGAGGCGACCCTTTTTTTCCCAGAAGGTTTGAACACACACACAGAGAAATACCTCCACACTTCATTTTGAACCAATATTCATGGTTCCCAGAGGATGAATCCATCCTACTTTGGTATGTACTGATGATTCCTCTGGCGCCACCACATGGTTGACTTGAGGTTTTCTATTGTAATATTTCAACAACTGTTGGCGTGGATTGTCTTGAAATGTGATACAGATGTTCATGCTTCACGACAAGACAAATTGGAACAACTTTGTAATAACTAATCTTTCATCCGAAATTTCAGTTTCTCCAACACTTAGAAATAATGGCCTCGTCGGCAGCCTCATTGGCCCTTTGTGTTGAGATACTAATTAGCAAACGTCTACCTGTAATATGATGAATTATGACGACGAACAATGAAGTAACATTGCCATTGTGAAGACGTCGGCATGCTGATGGGGAGCAGCAGCTACAGTCTCACTAAGCTGTCAGCGCGGCTGAAGACACGTCGGCTGCTTCTTCACTAGTTATTTTCAGTCGGATTAATTTTTGCTGCATTTTGAGCTCATCTTCTAGTTGACATTGCTTCCTTTTTTTCATTCTTTAAAAGAAAATTGAAAGTCGGCATCAATTAGACATTTACAGATGTCTTTCACACTAATGACATTGCATGTGCAGAATTTTAGATGATGCTCTTTTTTAGTTATACATATTTATAGCAAGAAGATACCATAAACAACACAAAAGGGACAGAATGAAACAATAAAACTCCGAAATAAAACAATGTATAACTGGGGAGTTATACATGTTGCTTCGAGAGTCAACGACCAATTCGTGATGCAAAAATATGTGATGAATCCAATTAAATACATTTTCTCTTTCTTCCTTTAAAAAAAACATGTTTCCATGTGTTGACCAACATGCATCATTTCTACCCCCTTACAGGAGACTTAACTATTCTGTGCATGCACTAATTAGGCCGGTCCATCTGCAGCATATGGCAAATGTAAAATCCCTTCCTTGGGAATTGGCAGGTGTATAAAATGTCGGGGAGCTCCTTGTAGTTTAAGTAGTGGTCCATGTCCTTGTATATTACTTTACATATTTTATGGACTATCCATTGCCATTTTTATTACAGCAGCGAATACTGTACCGCAGGTTAGACAACCAGATTACATCTCTGTATAAAATGGGATTTCTTTCTAAATCAAACCTAAATTGTGACCAAAGGAGATTAGTTAAGCTAAACCCAATCGAATTTCAGCTTTGCTCTCCAATTTGCATATTCTGTAGCTATAAGATAGGATGATTCACCTTTTTACAATTTCACAGATGGGATCATCATGGATCAACTGATGCATCAATGTATTTTGATTTTCCCTTTTTTTCCGGCATTAAGTAGCTTTTGATAAAGTCTTAATTTCCTTACTACATCATTATTAGCTTTTGATACCGACGTGCCATCTGGCAAATGTTAAAGCACAAGCAGATAAGAATGCATAATGAATATGGTTGACTCTGTGACAGATTGCAATAAAAGAGAGGGGCTGTGACAATTATCGCAGAGACAGAGCGTGAGGGCATTTGACAATGTGGCAGGCCTGCATTTGCTAATTGCAAAGCTGCTCATACATTCCCACTATCTCATCGACCATCACTATTCCTTTATGTGCAATCACACCTTTGTCTCTTTCTCTTTTTTTTCCACGTTTCCACTCCGAAAAAATCTCACTCTCCTGCGTAACGTCTGTGCGGTCTAAATGGATTTTATTTAGCAGTTAAAATGAGTTTGGTGATATATAACAGAAGACCTACAACACTTTCCCACCTACACATGGTGAGAATGAATCCAAATTGTTCCATTTCGCAGCCGTGTCAACTCCTCCCCGGCACCACCTGTCATCGCTATATTTTCGCAGCAATATCAGAGGAAACACTTTGTGAGATTGTGCGAGCTGTGTGCTTTCATCAATGTCCCTTTAATTAAATCTACCTTTCCCCAGGCTCTTCCATGATCTCTGCAAATAAAATGGAGAGTAAACACACCTAATTAAAGAAGTTAAAACACAACCCAACCAGGTTTCTGCCTCGTTGTCAGCCGGCTGGTGGAGGCTCTGCAGAGCGCTGTAATTCCTCTCGGCTTCGAAGTCAATGCAGGCAAAAAAAAATAAAAAATCATGTGTCATTAGTAAATTACACAGGTGCCAGAATGAGTTATCATCTTGAGTATGAAAAGCTTGATAATAACCTAAGGAGGTGCTTCTAAAACGGTCCTATCTTTTAAGCTAAATGAACACGCCACACTGATATGAGATTATCCAGCTTTAGAGCAGACACTGTTGCCCGGAGGCCTGCAGCCAGTTTATGATGCACTATTTTCCTCCCTAATCTTTTTCAACCTCAACAAGACCAAGTGCGGGGCAAACAGGAAGAAGGGAAGAGAGATAAATGTGTTGAATAGGTAAAAAAAATAATGTGGATGTTTCCTTCTATCTCTCTCTCTTTATGCTTATATCACAGCGTTATTTCCAGAAAACTGCTGGACGCCGGCTGACAGTTTATTACCTCTGTTGTGAAACTACAGCTTAACAGCTGCGTAGCGCCTTTCACTCGGACTCCTAATGGATGATTGGCTGTGTGGTGTTGCATTATAGCAATTAAATCATTTGCAACACCCTCAATCCACACCTACTTTGTAAACAGCTAATTTTTGGGATACATATTTCCAAATCTCTCACGTGAAAAAAAACAAGAAAAAGACTCAAACTGTGTGAACGACACGTAAGCTGGTTCTTCACTAATTATCTTCAGCCGCCTTCATTTTTGTTGCTTTTTTAGCTTTTTTTTCAAGTTGATGTTGCTTCCTACAGGCTACATGAGATACATGAGCTAAATGAGCTACATGAGCTACATGAGCTAAATTAACTAGATGAGCTACATGAACTAGATGAGCTAGATGAGCTACATGAACTACATGAGCTACATGAGCTAAATTAGCTACATGAGCTACATGAGCTAAATTAGCTACATGAGCTACATGAGCTACATGAGCTAAATGAGCTACATGAGCTACATGAGCTACATTAACTAGATGAACTACATGAGCTAGATGAGCTACATGGGCTAGATGAGCTACATGAGCTAAATGAGCTAGATGAACTAGATGAGCTACACAAGCTACATGAGCTAGATGAGCTACATGAACTAGATGAGCTACATGAACTAGATGAGCTACATGAGCTACATGAACTAGATGAGTTAGATGAACTAGATGAGCTACATGAACTAGATGAGTTAGATGAACTAGATGAGCTACATGAACTAGATGAGTTAGATGAACTAGATGAGCTACATGAACTAGATGAGCTACATGAGCTACATGAGCTAGATGGGGGGTGGGGGTGGTGCTAGTGAGCTTTTTCTGATTGTCTGTTGTGTAGCCCATTTCTTCTTTTTGATTGGCTGATAAGTGGCAGAACTCCAGGCGCTCGATTCCTCCACAGTGAGAGCTCATGTCTGCGCGTAGCGGCACATTAAAACATGAAGAAGCCGAGAGTTTTTCTAAGCGTGAGAAATACGATGTGTGGCGGGAGTGCGTGAGTTAAGACCGAAATGCGTGAGTCTCATGCTCAATGCGTGAGGCTTGAGAGCCCTGGAGCTAGATGACTGTCACGGACCAATTCATGATTAAAAGCCGAAACAGAATCAAACTTTTTTTTAAAGGTGCGCTAGTGTTCATCACTCTTATATGAAAAAAAGCTGATTAGGAATAAAAATAGTTCTAGTAAACCTGAAAGGTTGAAGTCACTTAACAGTCCATACATCACCAACCAAAGAAAAATACCGTATATTACAATGTAAATAAATGCAAAACAGAGTTCTTTATTGCAGCAGGAACTTTTAATGTATAATATATATATATATATATATATATATATATATATATATATATGCGAGTCGGCTGTGGGTTGAATAAATGGAGCAGCAGATTAACAAAAAGTGACTGGCTCTGTCTGAGACGGTGTCTTATGAAAACATGTTGGCTTAGCGCTCTATAATTTACTCTACAGTTCTTTATGTTTTACTGAGAGGTGGCGGTCCGGCGGCTCAAACCTTGTCAAACACACGGATCGGCATATTTAATCAAGATTAAAAGAGAAACTGTAGAACAGGTGACTGTGAGAGTACCCAGGACGTTCACAGGTCCAGTGTATAATTCAGAAATCATGAGGAAGTGTGTTTCCGAAAATGTTACGATTGCATTCACTGTCTATCCACTAGAAGTTCAGAGGGAAAGACTGATTACAAGTACACAATAAAATGTACACACATACACCAAACCTCATGTGTGTCTCTTCCACAATCTGCCCTGTGATATGGATACCATGAGTGAGACGGAGAATGTGTGCACTTGTTTTCCACCCCCGTGTTTATGACACATTTAATGTGCATTCACTCAAAATGCAAAATTTGAAAAGGAGGCTGAACGAAAAGCACACAAATTGTTTTTTTGGGGGAATTAAACTCGATGTCACGGTCATTTGCTTCTGTTATTTTACTCGTGAAGACATTTGAGAAATTCAAGTACTGTACTAAAGTAGATTTTTGTGACGCTCCACTAGAAGTTCAGAGGGGAAGATAACACTATGAAGCAGTTGGAATCATATCCACATTTTATTCATCACATTTAATGCCTCAGTAATAACTTAACATATATTAATTATAATAAAAAAGAACATTTCGTACGATTACATTTTATTTTCTAAGTATTCTGATGATACTTTGCTTTTTAACACTGCTATATTTCTGCTTTTTACTTCCGTAAAAGGAGTACTGAAATTAAAAACACAAAACTAATTCACAATCAACAACCGCATATCATGTAAGGTAAAAAGAAAGTACAATATTGAATAAAAACGTGTTCCAAACTAAAATAAAAACACAATTTAACTGTACGTTTGACCTGTAAACGTGTTTGTCAGTGTAGTGCACCTCCGTGTGTAAGGCCTCCAGTGTGTCCTGATGCTCTTCTCTCCAGGAGTAATAGGAGTTAATGAGAGCAGCTTGACAATGGGAGACTACCTGCAGCCCGAGGGCCTGTCGGGGAGTGAGTAAACCATTAGCCCTGTAGCCGCGGGGCCAACGGCTCCTCAGAAAGTGAGGAGTCCTGCGACACCGTATCACGACCTAGTCTCCGCTCACTGCTCTGGCGAAGCCGCTTTGTCCCCTTGCTGCCATCGCTGGATATCGAATGCCGCGTACAGGTCAGAAACCCGAGGCCCCCCCGAGCTGGTCAAAACAAGCCCGAGATATAACACTGACACACGGTAATCCCTGCAACCGACACACACATGCGCCGCGCCGGCCTTTATGAGCGCGGCAGGGAGAGTTGATACAGAAGAGAGGAATGGGTCTCTCACCTGTAACATGAGTCTGTCTTTAGGGGGGGGGGGGGAAAGGCCCGAGGACGGCTGGGTGCGCCCGCCCGCCCCTCGGTCCTCTCCCAGTTGGACGCCACTATCCTGCAGCTCATTGTCTTTGTGTGATGGGTCAAGAAGATAAATCCCTCTTTGCTCTCCGCTTCTTCTTTTTTTTGCAACTGGAAAAACGATAGCCCTGGGAGCATATTTTTGGCATCATATAAATAAGAAATGGAGAAAAAAAAAGAAATTATACCCCTAAGTGAATGATCTGGTTTGCATTGTAGGGATCCACAATTATGTATATGACATGTTGTGGGATGCCAAACCATGTTAGGCTACGACAGGCATAGTTGTGAACAATAAAGCAAAGCTATAAGAAATTGTATTTGTAGACCTTAATCAAGCTTTAAAAAAAATGTAAACAAACAAATAAGCTGTTCAATGTATGTTTTCAGATCATAAATATAAACAGTGGTTGTGTCACTATTGCATTAACAATGGTGGACTAATTGTGTTTTTTTAGCCTGAAAATGGGGCCAACAGTAAACCGAAGCAATCTAAGATCCTTTAAGATTAACAATACCCAAAGGATGTGAATATCTTACAATACATTTCCAGGGATGAGCACATATAGCAAACTAGACCAATGGTTTTCAAAAAAATGTCAATGATGTACCCCCCTTATCAAATATTTTAAACCTTTTTAAAAACCTGATTCAATATAAAATATCTAAAAAAATAAGTTTCTAAACTTTCACTTACTTTTTAAAATATATATTTTTTAAATCTCACGTACCAACTGCTGTGCCTTCGCACCCCCCCGGGGGTACCGTGTACCCTCATTTGAGAACCACTGGACTAGACCATTATTAACAACGTTATATATATGTATATATATGTATATATATATATATAAAAACCATGGCCACTTCAGGAACCAACCCAAACCGAGAAAATATGTGTGGCATTAGTTTTGAAGTAGACCTCTACTAACCATTTAAAAAACTTCCTGATATGCTCACGCCATCTTTACATTACACTCCAACGAGAACGCTAAGTCGGCAGAAGTTCGACGTGGGTGGAAGTTTGAGTCAAACTTTCTAAATCTCAAATCGACAAAGGTTAAGAACACCCGCTGATCACCACACTTGGGGCCTTTTAAAGTATATTACAATTACTCTAAAACACATGAAACAATTCCAAACATGGAGGTGATTTATTACATTAGCGGTGAGCCACGGAGACCGGCACAAAGAGAGACTGTACGAAGATTACAGTGATGAAATAGTCAAATGTTTTATCTTGACAGCTGGATATTCCAATTTCTTTGCCGCTGAGCCATGTAGATTTTCCAGAGTGCAAACACGTTTAAGTACTTCTTCAGAGTCAATTAAATCAGATACTAGTTAAATTACCATTTTTATTAACCTACAGGTTCACATTTCTGTAATTTTAATCACTGTTGGAAAAGAATATTAGAACAGCTTCTCTATGAAGACAGAGCTAAGGGTCATTTAAAGAGCGGCGGAATTAATCACACAATGTCACTTCGACTCTACCTTTCAATTCACTTTAGAGCGCGCTCTATGATTTACATGTGCATGGAGAATTATCCGTGGTTAGTTAAAGGAGAGATTAGGAGCGGCGGTGGGCTGCACCTGGCCCGAAAAAAAGCTCCGGGAAACCTGAGCGTCATACCTGAGCCAAAGTAAGATTATTAAAATGAAGGTTTTACAGTATTTCAAAAGGCTTAAAGTTGAATATCCAAAGTTCAACTACCGTCAATATTACGCTACAATTCACGTAGTGTAATACAACTGTCCACTGTACCTGTGGAGTCTCCTCCTCCCTCCTCCACCGGGTGTGATGGCCGGGCCAGCCTCTGGAGTGTGGACGGTAAATAATATACCAAGAGACCATTAACCTTTAGTTGTGGTGTTAAGATTTGAACCTCAATTAGCAAGAGTAAATAATCCTTGTGATTACTTTTGGCTGGCCTTTATCACGTACATAACATAATTAAATGGACCATTCCAAACATAAAACCGCAGCTAATCAAGAGCTTTGCTGAGGCGATGCAATATGACTGGGTGGGATTCTAGCAGCACACACCCACGCGTGTGCCGAGTGTTCATGCGTCCCTTACCCACGCACACACACACCCACACACACATTTATTTTGAAAATAATTAACGGATAATAAAGAGTTTTTTTATTTTGGAATACCTCCCCACAGTTCAGATAATTACATATACAAGGCATATCATTTGAACATAAAATAGAAAAAAAAAAGATTGATCAGAGTCAATCTTTGGGATTCCCATGTAAGTTAATTAAAACTCTATTATTAAGACGACTTAGAGCCAACGCACATCCACTCCATCTCTCTCCGTGGCCCTGTAGGTGATCAGCGGGTCGTTGTTCGCAATAAAACCAATGACTTTGGCCTTCAAAATACATTGAAAAATCCATTAGCGATAAACAATGTAAACTAATTAGAACATAGGAGACCATGGGGTATTTGCAGCTGCAATTTCATGGCAGTTGGTATTATAATGTGTAATACAGCAAACAATTAAGCCTTAATGGCTTTAAGAGTAACAGACCGATCAACATGTACTCATGTCTTATCCGCATGCTTTTAAGAATTGAAACTAGACATGTTTACTGTATAATTACATTAAATAACATGTTTTTTTAGACTCTTTTGTTGTTTATGGAATGGATTTAATAAATTTGATAACACTAAGAAATATATCAGTATGTTTGCTGTTAAATTCACTAATTATTTTTCCAGTTTTGACCTCTGTAGAGTTCTGAGGTGATATGAATGTTATAGATTTATTAGTTTAGTTCTATTGAGTCATTTTGTGTCTTTTTGTGGTGATGTGAGCACGTTCAAGCCAATCTCTGCAGTTCACAGATTGGACGATTGAGCTGACTCAGCACCTAAGTGGGTATTTGTATATAAATGTACATCAATTTGTATATAGGTGTTGTGATGCTGCCCATAGAATTAGTGACGGGTCGGAGAGACCAAAACGCTGCGATCAAATAAAAATATCAGCAACAAAAAACCCACACAATCTGCATCAGGTAATCTGCCACGCAGTGCCTTAATTCAGCCTCTTCATGCCAATCAAAGCCAGGCGCGATGCAATAATTTAACCATGATTTACAATGGTCTAATTATTAGTCACTGTGGAAGAAAAGAGAGTGCCGGTTAAATGAATACATCGTTAAATGTAAACTATAGTACCTTTGCAGCCTGTTAACGCTGCATGGCTGTGTGTATCTGTGGGATAATGATGCGATAATAATGATGTAAGGAAAGTGACAAAATGACATTATGCCGTGTCTAGAACAACGATAATTACTGTGGTAAAGCAAAAGAAAAAAGGACACGGTAAATGGTGTTAAGGAAGTATTTCACTGCATAGATGGTTCTTCATGCATAAAACAAGGTTGTCATGGCAGTAGATGTGTGCAAATACTTTAAAATAATGGTTGACGTGAGACGTCAGAGCAAAATGGCTGCGATACTTCCTTTTGCTCCAAGAGGTTGACAACCTACAACAACCAGAATGCATTGGGCTTGTTAACGGCCACTGAGTATACAAAGTATGTCACTATTTTTTGTTTTAAAGGTGAGAAAGACTTTTGCATTTGCTCGATACTCAGAAGTCTATTTTGTTCTCTTTGAAAACCTGAAATATGTCCCCTGAACGCCACACGTGGGCAAAAGCATGGCAGTAAAGTGGCCTCTCGACATGAATCTTTTGAAATACACTACTCACATTGTAATGATATGGAGGCAGTGGAAAATTTGCCAAACATCCCGCTTGTATCAATTGTCTTTCATTGTGTTTAACATTTTCGGGAAAACCGAGGGCACAAAAACATTTTTCGCTAGCGGCTAAAAAAGTGTAATATGATTTAACCACACCAAGTGTGTGAACACTGAAAACAAAACATCCCACGTCTTTAACCTCCAGAACGGTCCAGAAACAGAGAATATCAGATTGGGACATGCTTGTGTTAGCAGGTTGGAATTAGTTTAAATAGACCAAAGAAAATTGACTCTTCAATCTGAGCATAGAGATGTAGACCGCGTAATCAGTTCTCGTTCACATGTGGGCCAAGATAAGGCTGATTTTATTTGTGTGTAAATCTATCCAGAGAGGCCTCATTCTTGGCTGTGGCAATAGTAAGCCATGCCTCCGAGCTATAGCAGCTCATGTGTGTGTGTGTGTGTGTGTGTGTGTGTGTGTGTGTGTGTGAGAGAGAACTGGTCCTTCACTTGGGTCCCCACCCTCTGCCTCGGGATCCTTGTGTAATTACGAGATGATCTGGGCATCGCACACAAAGCATGGTCACACTGCCTCAGGAAGTGAGCACAATAATCTTTGTAACAAGGCAAGGAAGCGACTTCCTTTCTCTCTTGGTGGAAATAGGGAAATGTAACTCGAAGGGAGATAACTCCTTAAGTGTACCGTTAAACGAGACGAGTTCAACACCTTTAAGCCAACTCAAATCGGACACCTATAGCGTTTCCTTTCACGCCTCCGAATCGCGGCCGTGCCTTCTGTAGTCGCAGGCGCCATACAATACGTGTGCACATTCTCAATCATTTTGCATCCCTAATCTGTTACCGTAGCTCGGCGGCGGCGACACATTATGAAGAAAACTTGATTGCGAGTTGTCACCTGAGCCTCATTCCCTTTAATTACATCCGTCGTGCGGACACCCCTGCGCATGCAAATGGCTGAATTTGAAGCGCGGATGAAACAGAGTTTGTTTGAAAAAACTACAACAAAACCATTTGTTGCCACCAAAACAGCCCTCGCTCTGTGACGAATGATGCTTTAGTCTTATGAATAATTCTCAAATTCTAAGCAATCAAGTTTTAAAGATATCGTAAATCCTGTTTAAATGGCCTCATTCATTACAGCGAAGATATGGGCGGGGGGTGTGGGGGGTACTAATAAAGTGTTGCGTCTGGAATTGCCACTGACTTCATGCGTGGCTGGGAGATGTTCGGCGCGGAGCTGATGTATGGCGTGGCTGACTGTATGGTGATGGAAATGTCGGCGTGGCCTCGTTAGCATTCTGCTGTAACCCTCGGGCAAGGGTGTCAGATTCTCTCAAAATTTACAGCTCAGTTTGGGACCGAAAGATTTCCGTGCATAATGGCTGCGAGGAGCCTCGATAATGACAATACTGATCCGCACCAGAGCAACATTATAGCCCAAAGCCTATTGGGTGGCCCAAATGGGCTTTGGGACACCATATTGGCCACCATTTTGACTCACTATATTTCAGATTGCTAATACTAATGGTGAGAAATGAATATGCTTCAATTTGTTTCATGGTAAACTCAAAATGTTATCCTCTTTATCCCCGCCGTCACTACAAACTGGGTCCGGACAAACATTGTACAAACCCATGGAATAGAAAATGACAAATGAAGTGGACAAAGACAACTTGAGACACACCCACATTTTTGGGACTGCGTCTTGCACGGTCGCGATGCTCCGGCGTTGACAAAATCTGTCAACGGGTTGACATAAAAGACGCCTAGCGAAGTGCTGAAAACCCGTTTGGCGGTATATAATAGTTCCCGCTCTCGTGCCGGTGTGTCCAAGAAAAACATTCTGGCGCAGTGACTCACACGCAAGCTCGGCGTGAAAGCAATACCAGTGTTGCTGCTGGTTAAAAAAGGTTTTCCATTGCTCTGAGTAGCTTTATTTGTTGTCCAAGAATTATAGAAAAGAAGATTTTATTTAAACACAATGAGTTGTGTGTGGGCACTGTGACAAAAAAGATGCCCCTTTGCAAGTTTACAGAGTGTAAGGCAATATTTACAAAAGTTTTATTTTGTCTGATCAAGATGTTCGGTTCACGATCAAAATGGACAAAAAACCTTTGATATATATTTGATATATATAGAGATATATAAGTATATGGAGTGAAAATGTTGTGTGCTATGGATTTTCTGCATCTTAGGCTACCATGTGTAAACCTCTGTCTTATAACGTTGTCTATGCAATATTCAGAGCACATTAATATAGCAGAAACAACGACTTGCTTTGTAAAAGATAAAGTGGAGTAACCTGAGTAGGGAATGTAATCTGTGTGGGTTGTAATCCGAGTTTCTTTGTGCTTTGTTCAAATAGCCGGGTCGGCCGGGCCCGCACCAGCTGAACGGCTCATACGGCGGTCACGCTGAAGCGTGCGCCGCGCCCACCATCTTGCTCCTCCCCCCCGGGGTAACCACTGTAGGTTTTGTCAGCACTGCTGCCGTTGCTAGCACAGTTAGCTATGAGTGCAGTTAGCTGCGAGTACAGTTAATTACGAGCGCAGTTAGCTATGAGCGCAGGTAATTACGAGCGCAGTTAGCTATGAGCACAGGTAATTACGAGCGCAGTTAGCTATGAGCGCAGTTATCTATGAGTGCAGTTAGCTTTGAGCACAGTTATCTGCGAGCGCAGTTAGCTATGAGCGCAGGTAATTACGAGCGCAGTTATCTGTGAGCGCAGTTAGCTATGAGCACTGCGCTGCGAGCACAGTTAGCTATGAGCGCAGTTAGCTATGAGTGCAGTTAGCTACGAGCGCAGTTTGCTTTGAGCGCAGTTAGCTATGAGCGCAGTTATCTATGAGCGTAGTTATCTGCAAGCACAGTTATCTTTGAGTGCAGTTAACCTCGAGCGCAGTTAGCTACGAGGCGCTAGCTTAACCGCTGATATTGAGAGCCGCGCTTAAAGAAGTTGGATATAAATGTTTACAATAATAGAAATAGAAACAAATGTGAGAGAAAAGACTCCAGATAAACTCTGAAGGCTGACGCAGGCCTCTGCAGCATTTAAATGACTGTTCGTCCACGCGGCGCTCTCTGGTTCTTCAGTTCCCTGAGCACTCTGCTAAGAAGGGCAGAAAATGGGAGTTACAACTAAGCTACTTAACCACAATGAATTAGGGCCTAACATTTGAAAATTTGATACTGAAATTACTGTCATTATGGTGCATTATGTCTGAGCATAATGATTGCTTTGGCGCTGTTTGAAGACAAAGACAGGCTCTTGGGGGGGAAAGTAGAGTCAGAGGAAAAGTTGATTCCACGGCTGTTAATGTGAACTTCAAACCTTCATTTCAGCAGCTGTCTTTCTCGGCCATCTCACAACCCGTCTTTTGTTAGCTACATGTAGTGATGCATCTGCAAATGATTTCTCTTTTCTCTGGACACAGCCTGAGCCAGACCCGCAGAGAACGACTCGTCTATCAGAAAAAATTGCTTTCCCGGCTTATGTTTGCTTTGTCTGACATTTGCTTTGGCGAAGAACAAATAAGATTCGGACATGCCGTAAAGGCCTGATGGGACGACATGGCGTTATTAATCTTTCATCACTAATTGATGGTTTTAATGGGTCTTGAGAACGCTACGCGCTCCTCTAGCAGAAGCAGGAATGGTTAGATCCACTATACTTGTGCAGAGTTCTCTTTGTCCTCTGCCGTGTTATTGTGGGCACCGAGTTTAAGCCGCACTTCCAGGCCGTTGAGAAAGAGATGAATTGCATTCCAGGATCGTGGACCACACAGTAACTGCGTCCACGTTTTCCTCCTCAGCTGTGTTATCAAACTACAAAAATGGGCCAGACTTAGCCTTCACTTTTCGGGATGTTTCCAAGGTTGCAAACAGAGACCAACTGGAGCTGTTATTAATTCTCCATCAGTTTCAGTTTGGATGCCTGAAAGCCAATTAAAGGAAACTTAATTGAATCAGCCTCAGGACCCTCCCGAACAGGAACTAAAAATGAATTGTGCTTGGGGACGGATGGCAGGAAAGAGAGGGAGGGCATGGAGGTTAAATAAAAAAGGGTGAAATTACCAAGAGTCCAAGTCTGAGATGATGGCTTCAGACTGACCCTGCTATTACATTTTGCTTGCAACCTAATCCCAGAAAACCAGATGCTGTATTTTTTTCTTCTTCTTTTTGTCTGGTGACGAAATTGCAACTATTCAGTCTCACAGAGACACAAGTTTCAGCCAAAAGTTATTGTGGGAATTGCACTGAATACAGATGTTATTTACATGTACATCATAAAGGGTCAGTTGCATGAAACCCTGCGCAGATCCACGACTATTTGTGCAAACAAAGACTTTTTATGTCCCTCGCTTTATAGTTAGGCTCATTCTTATCGTACCCGCAGCAGCGATTTCTAGAAAATCTTTTTTTATGCATGGTTTGATGTATACTTGAGGTGCACACATTCACACTGTCCATTCTTTTTATTTTGTTTTATAAATGACAGTTTATGTGTGGGAGAAAGCCTTTTTTTGCACACTCATCTCTTATACATATACAGACTATTTGAGAATGAAAAAGTTCAGCTTTAAAACTGAACTGACATTAACAAAAACAACTCATGCTAGTATAATAAAACATAAATACACACACTTCATACATATCCTCAGTGTTTGTTTTTGTGTACTTGATTTGCGCCCCACATTAGTTATAACCACTTCTCCTTGCCATGCCTTGTCAGTCAAACATTGTCCAAAAATATATAATTCAATATTTGGATTTATATATAATGTCTCCTTACACACAAAAAGGCAACATTTGGAAAAATGACTTGCGTACATTATTGTAAAAAAGAAAAGAAAGGAAGTCTGTCTGAAGAGATATACCTCTCTGCTGTTGTGTGTCCATTGACATGCCAACGTGGTTCACTGCTCAGCGACACACACACACACACACACACACACACACACACACACACACACACACACACTCACACACTACCTCAAGGCCATGTCTCATTGTCCTGCGAAAGCCATGAGGAGGAATTCCTTTCATGTGTCATCTCCTGTCACAGTACTGTCCTGACAGAGGCTTAGTGACATACGAGAGGCCTCGGCAGAATGTACTGCTTTTAGTCAAATGAAGAGTCTGGCAGCTGCTGCATTCATCAAAATCAAAGGATAATCTGATTTCCATATAAAATCAAGTGATGATTAACATTTTTTTTTGGTCAAAGAGGGGGGCGCTAGCACCTTTTAAGGAGACACTTGAGAGACACGGGGCGGGGAAGGTTCAGACACCGTGCGGGATCGTGTCAGAAGATTTGAAGTTACATGAACATAGTGTTTAAACTAAGCTCTCCGGTTAGACGGTCACTCTGTCTGCGCTGAGTTCTATATTATGACTTTAATTGCCCGCAGCCTTTTTAAAAAGCCAGTTCATTCAGCGATACATAAATCACACAACGGGCACTCAAGCTGTAAAATGCTAACACGATACAATCTCTGGCGTCATAAATTCTATTTTGAACTCAGAAATGTTCCATTCTAGGCAAATCATCTTAATTTACGTCCATACTCTATTTGTTTTGACCGAGCCGGCGGTGGAATTAGGTGCCGTCCAAGCCACAGTGGAGCAACAATCGAAATGTGGATTTGTGTGCTCGCTTTTACCACGGCTGGAGATGCTTTCTATGATCCGCTGCAGGGAAACGTAGACGGACACGGCTTTCCAGGTTGAAGATGCCCTCGGTGATAGAGTGACAAAAGAGTTCAAAAAGCCGGAAATAAGTTAAATTTTTTTGTCTATTATTAACACAAGATTAAGATAGTTCAAGGTTTTCTTTGAGTGTATCACATGTGTCTATAGATACACATCTTGTGAATTCTGAAGCTTTTACGTATCTTCAAAAAAACGATTGCTATCAAGTGGGAAAAATGAGACTACAAAACGGCATCACGCCGCCCTCTTTGAGCGCGTTGTCGCCCCCTCTTGAGACTGTGTTGTAGTTTATTTGTAGATCAACTTCCACCCTTCAAACGTCATGAGTGTGATGTTCGTTTGTGAAGAGTATTCTGCTGAACAAACATGTCAGTATCATAAACCTTTGTTTTTTTTTCTTCTGAAATAGTCTGATGTAAAAAATCCCACTGGCCCTTTTGTTGAAGGAACCAGTGCGATGCTAACTTTTGGGATTGACCAACAAAACTATCCCTGCAACACTCTATAAAGACTGCTCAAAACACTGGGAGAGACTGATTTAACGTTGTGTTGAAAGACATATTTTGATGTGTGTGTTCCCAGGAAATGAAAGTCTGGAAATAGGAGGGAACATCTGGATCCCCCCCCCCCCAATAAAAAACAAATAACCTTCATAAACAGCTAATGCATGTCAACATGTATTTTGCAGCGGTTTCCATGTAAAACTACAAACAACTCGATAAATAATATAGAGTCTCTGACATTTTTTGTTGTTGTTTTTAAATGTTAGTCTAATTTTGTTAAACTGTTGTTTGCATGATAAAAAAAATCTAGATGTGTTGCAACATTATCTACTCTTATAAAGCCTGTGTCCTGTCACAGAACATTTCAAACTGACTTTACTAGACAGGAACTGGAAAAGGGAAGTTCCCTACCCAATTATACCAATATAGCAAATGACCAGGAGAGGAACCAAGAAGAATGATTATTTATTTATCAGGAGTGCATCATTAGACACCCGTCCTCCTGACCCCCAGCTCTGTGTCGGACAAAGGCTAATCAGGGCCAGGGAAAGGGGAGTGTGAATGTGCTTCCTCTGTCAGAGCTTCCAAACAAGCCTCTCCTCCACCGGACTCTGCTCAAAGGGAGCAGAGGCCATTAGGCGGCTCTGGACCTCCTTTTCTTCATAATTACACCCTCCTGGATTGATCGAGCACCAGCTAGCCTTCTGCTATTTGTGGTAATTAGTCCAGAATGTGAGCTGTCAACATGCAAAAATCGTGCCAGTAGGTCCACAATGCTGTGGCCACCCCCCCACTGTGTTCAACAACAAGCACCTTGCCTTGGCCACTGGAATGCATTAACTTTCTCCTCTCTCTCTTTTTTTTTTTCCCTCGGCGACTTGTGTCAAATTCAGGTCCCTCCGAACAAAATCTTAATAATTAACTGGCAAATTTGAACATGATTGCTTGTGACACACCTACTCTGGTAATTATTGCTTTGAGGCTATGTGCTAATGAAATTAATGCATTCATTGCCCCAACAAATTAGCATAACTCATACAAATGGCCCACATTTGATGCCACGTTGCAAACGGGGAAAACAACATGTAGGGGAAGAAAAGCAGCATCATCAAGAAAAGAAACCCAGAAAATGAAATGGCGATGGAGATCGTAAGATGAGCACTGCTTGCTCAAATTCTTAATGACTAAAGCCTCTTAATGTTAACCAAGGGTGATTGCAGTAATGCATTTCAGAGTGAAAGCAGCACAGGACCAAATGATTATCACTAGCATCATTACAGTCATTGCTGATGTACATATACATCTCTCTGAGGACACATATTAAATGGCCGTGCCACTGCCGACATTAAAATGTTATTATACTGATGCATTAACTTACTGCAGCAGAGCTCATATCAATATACAGCTTCCCAACAATCGTTCTCTAAATGGCACCGCCGCCACTGGCAGCCTTCGCCAGTCCCGCTGCTAACCCCCCTGTTCACGGCTGCTTGGACTCTCCGTGGGATGTCTCTGCCGGGCATCCATAATTGATGACGATGTCATCGGTACAATGGACTAAGACAAGTGCGACGGTCAGTTAGAGATGCTGCACAAGTGCAATAAATGTGCCTTCTTAGGTAGAAGAGCCAAAATGGTTGTAACACCTGAACATTATTTTTTTTTGCCTGCAGCCAAATACTGTCAGCCCGCTGCAGTCAGGTGAGAGCCTGTTGGCTAACATGACCACTCATGGTAGCATTTCCAAAACCTCACTTAATATATATCGTGGGGACCCTACTTTGTACAGCACATCAGTAAACTACAGCGGAGGATAGTTGCAGGCAGGGCCCGACATTAATGCGCGCCTGTGGCAAGTCAAGTCAGTGTTCGGGCAAGTGGAATGCCTCATTCAGTTCCCCAATCGGGCAAGTGACAAATACATGTGATCTTTAACAGGGGGCCGATATTAAAATATGCAACTGGGAGATCGGCATTAATAAATGACTAATCGCCGGTCCCCAGGGTTCGTACGGTCATAAAAAACCTGGAAACGTTATGGAATTTTAAAATGGTAATTTCCAGGCCGGAAAAAAGTCATGAAAAAAACTTAAATCATAAAGGTTTTGGAAAAGGCAAGGGAATTTGTTATAATCACAATTACAGCGAGGTACATCAGCTCCTTTATGGTACGCAGGACAGACACACTGTGTGGGCACTGACAAATACTCAGAAGGTTTAAAATAATAACTTGAACGAAAATACGCTACTTATTTGAATGAAACTTGGCTAACTAGTTAGCACCTTTAAGTTCAAAGCTAACAAGCCTATCTTGGCTAACTAGTTAGCACCTTTAAGTTCAAAGCTAACAAGCCTATCTTGGCTAACTAGTGGTAGCTAGATTGACTAATCAGAAAGTGCGAGCTAACAAGCTAATTAGTGCAGCTAACTAGTGTCCTCGTCTGAGTGTTAGTCAAACTGGAATACATTTGGATCCTCCCAATTATCAATTTAGTCACTAATGGTTGATAACCAACTAATTTCAATGTTTGTTTTAGAACAACACAAAGGTTAACAGCATGTCTCATAGCGACACTGGCTATAAGAAGTCGGCCAACGCCCCACATTGAGAATGCTGTTGTTACAAATATGCCCGAAAGCTATTTTATCCCCTTTAGAAAAATATGTCCAGCAACCACAGTATCATTACGTTTGAAAAGACGTAGAAGAATTGAAAATAATTGAAAGATCACAAACATACTCACCAGCCGGTTGGAAACAAACTCAAGCTGTATGTAATTGAGACGCTCTGGAACAATTAGTCTTTGACCCCAAACGGAGACAAAGACAAATTCCTAAATGAATAACAACGATCAGTGGAGACTTCCCCGCAGACTGTTTCTTTTAACTTTCATCCGTGTGTGAATCTGTGTGTGCGCGCGTGATTTCATGTTTAAAATATCTTTCAAAATCCCGAAAGGTCGTTGTCAGAGTTACTGTGACATTTCCTTCCGCTCGGAGCGGATCCCTCCCATACATAGACACGAGATTAGGCAGCACACCCCGCCGCCGCGGAGCAAACAATGAATAAAACACTCGGTGGCCAGCTTTTGACGCTTTGACCCACGGCACAAGCATGAATACATACAACACATCAACAGCATACTTCCTAATCTGAGATGGTTAGTGATGTGGCCACCTTATCCGGCATGCAACCCCATCTGTGATGACAGATCAGCTCCGCCGTGTCATGCGAACAAACTCACAAACACAAGACCCGATGTGTTGACGGGAAAATTTGCATTAGGAATGTACCACAGCAAGGCGTGATTAATTTCTGCTCATGAAATGAATACAGATTTGGTCATTACATGGCCTGTATCCTTTGCCAAATATTCTAATGTCTCTCTCTCCTTTTTTCCGCAGCGAGTGCTCTGCTGCAATAATAAGGAAAATAAGACAGCTTACAAGCAACAACGGCTGGAAAATCAGCTAAATCACGGGGCAAAACAAAGACCTGATTGCTCATTAGTATTATGGATCTGCTCTGCTTAAATCTGCTTTGTGAGATGCAGCCACTGTTTAATGACTTAAACGGTGTTTGTTTAAAAACCTGCCACCTACATTTCACACAAGTGAGATTAAAAGAATGAGACATCATCAGATCTCTCATTGAATTTTCATAATACCCTCCCTCTCTGAACTCGCGCGCATTAATACACTTACCTTGGCTTTGCAGATGATGCAGCGCAGATTGTTTTCACTCCCACATCCCTGCGAGGAAACAATTATTTGAAAGTCATTTTAGTGCCGACAAAATCATCAAAACAACAGTTCTAAAGAATGACTTTCTGAAAAATGACATGAATGAGTTACAAATCCATTGTTGTGTTTTGCTCAATAAGCTAATTATAATAGTTTGATTGCATTTCTAACCCAAAAAGTGTTAATATCAATATAAAAATGGGAAACAACCACATTTTCTAAACATAAAAAAATAAGTATTCACACTGTTATTTTGTTCTGTGTAAGTTTTGTCCAACATAGTTGTGTTTTCTAATTCCTAGCCACCGCAGGTATATAATAATGAATATATAGACGTACAAAACGCCCGGCAGATGTCGTTTTGTACCACCTCACAGGACCGAACTGCACACGAGACAGAAAATAACGTGGTCAATAATAACCTTCAAGATGGTGCTAACTATCGGAGGACGCTAATAATAACGATGGGCATTTTATACAAACACAAACTGCCAAATACGCTGCTAATATGCATGGCATGCAGGAGCACGTTTTGATAGATGTTAATGGCATATAATTATAGAACACTGCTATTAGGCAATGCGATTTTATAGAGAGGGCCACTGCCCCCGGCACTGTGGCCTGATTGCTGTGAGTGTCGGCCTAATGAATGTAAACCAAGTCTGTTTGCAGCAATGAGAATTATCAACCCATGAGAGACGACGTGATTGTGTGTGTGTGTGTGTGAGTGTGTGTGTGTGTGTGTGTGTGTGTGTGTGTGTGTGTGTGTGTGTGTGTGTGTGTGTGTGTGTGTGTGGTGGTAATGGGGGGGCTCACTATTTACACCAAGTTGCAATTTAATGGAAATACAAGCATGTACACTTACAGGCAAGTGCATGCTTGCTGACATGAGCACACAATTCTGTCGCAGATGAAATACGTGTATAATACACGTCAGCATGTAAACTCGTCTTCTCACTGTGTTTCTCCCGTGTTTCACACTCTGGTCAATGCTTCACTCTCCACTCAATTAATTCCATATCTAGCATGCCAGTTGTTAGCATTTTCACTTCCTCCCTCAGCCCCTCCCCCCACCCCCCCAAACCAAACGCCGCCCTCCCTATGACTACTATGCATTTTATTCCTGACGGATGGGGTTACAATTTCTCAAGAGCAAATATGTTTTTTGAAGGATACCATTCCCATTAAGTTCAATAGTAGAAGCAGATGCATGAAAAATGAAAAGCACATTTATCCATCGGGGTGGCATGTGTATGACATTACTTTCCCAAAAGCCCGCATCCTCGTGTTGTATCTTGTCAAGCCATCGTCGGGCCTCCACGCTCGGCTGTTGTGGTGCGAGCCATACAGTCCTCCCATGCCCTTGCACATTTGTGCTGCGAGGGGTTTCACCCCTCTAGGAATGCACTCCCTGTAATGAGGGTCAGGGGTCAAAGTGCTGCCGCGCCTGGAGGCCGGGATCTCCTAGGCACACTCAGTCACTGACTCTGTCCCTATATTTAAATCCTGCCTCAGGACATGTTTTTCAAAGGGCATCTCCTAACTAGTTCCTGGTTACTAATTAGTTTTGCGCCATGCTATTTGTCTTTGGGAAGCTGAAATGGGATGGAAGAGCCTGTGTGTGTGTGTGTGTGTGTGTGGTGGGGTGGGGGAGGGAGGGAGGGGGATGGGGCACAAATGAGGCAGTCTAAAAAAAGATAGCGTATGGCTCGCCTCAGTGCCGATGATGATCGTTCAGCTATAGTCCTCGGCTGGAAACGTGCTGAAGTGTGCATCAACAGTTGTGGAAGTGAATGCCAGCACTGTTTTGTAGTGTTTGAACTCAGCCCGCCCGCTGTTTAGTGACAACATCTGCGCGATGCCGTTGTGTGGGCGAAAATAAGTAAAGACGTGGAATTTGCCCTTTTTTCTTTTTTTTGTTCAAGCTGCTCTGAGGAGTGGTAACGGCACTCGCTATCACTCCTAACTCTCTCTCTCTCTCTCTCTCTCTCTCTCTCTCTCTCTCTCTCTCCCTCTCTCTCGCGCGCAAATCAAATCATTATTGGATTACATTTTCTGGCTTCATAAAATGCGGTTAAGAGGCACTTTAGACATATGTGCATGACCTGCTTTCCAAAGATGGCTATCAGAGCAAAAGTGACAGGTCAATTGCTGATTTCTGTTCTGTAAAAGGGAAAGGGGCTCCCTACCCTGAGCACTCTAAAAGGTTGTACGCTCTCTCTCTCTCTGTTTCGCCCTGTCTGCCTCACTTACACACACACAGAAAACTAAAGTAGCCTTGTAGCGTCGGCGCACACTCTCGCCAGAGATTGGCGTGCCGCGCCGGTGTGTGCGCCCGCTTCACGGGCCTGAGCGTGCGTGTCTGTATATAATTGTATAGTGGGAAGACACACACTTAATGGAAGTGGCTCTTCACTCTGACAGCTGGGTGTTGCAGATGAAAGGGCTTCTGTAGCATGTTGTCTGCCACTTGTGGAGTATCCAAAGGGAGCCAGAGCACACAGCAGCAGCAAAAACATTAATATCCAATCGCTGTATGTAATAACAGCTAATTCATAGATATAATCAGTGCGGTAACTTGCAGTTATGATACACTCTGATGCAGATTTAGATCTGGATGTTAATATTTAGTGCTGCACTGGCGTTCGATAGAGAGATAAAGTCCAAAAGTGAGTAATATGCATCCATTTAATTCATTTCCCCTGGATCTGAGGGATCTGTGAAATCGGAAAGCTGATGTTAGGAAACCAACTGCTCATGTGTTAGTTCTGTTTTTAGCTCTTTAGCTGCTAACCGAACAGCTATGCTCACAAGCTAGCTGCCAACGAACGGCTATACTCACAAGCTAGCTGCTAACGAACAGCTATAATCACAAGCTAGCTGCTAATGAACAGCTATGCTCACAAGCTAGCTGTCAACGAACAGCTATACTCACAAGCTAGCTGCTAATGAACAGTTATGCTCACAAGCTAGCTGCCAACCTGGCCAGTCTGCCGTTTGTAGGCTACTTTGATTTTGACCTTGTGTTAATTCCAACTGTGTCACACTGCTACTAAAACTGGACCGATAAAGAGTTGTAAAGTTGTGTAGCATGAAATCAAAACGATGAGCTAAATACAGCGCGGGAGAACAGAGGGGAAAAGCAAAGTTTGGGGGATAATTGTTGTGGAGTCACGATTATAAGTGACCCTGTTCACATCGTACATATTCAAATGTATTAATACAAGAAGGTGGATCGTTAGTAATGGATGGTTATAATGCAGCTTAACTGACATATCTTATGCTGTTGTGCGCAGCGCTCAGCCGGTGCTAATGGTACAACAATGTGGTTATAATGCTGTACTTTAAGGTAGTTGAACAATCATTACCATCGCATTGAAAATGCCGAAGGTTATGTTTTGATTGCCTTGTATTTATTTATTTGGATGTGTGTTACTCGCATAACTCAAAAAGAAAGGCCAAGGTCATGAAAATATTCTTTTTACCATAGCGCGGTCATTTTCTATCCAATTGGCATGCAACTAATGCCAAAATGTTCATAATTCAATCCCCCATCTTGTGATATGCGAAGGTACGCGCTCTACTGAGTGCCCGTTTTAGTTACATTATGTATAAATAAACGTGTCCCCATGCAAACTAACACGCTCCTGAAGCGCATTTTCATGTCACACGATGTAAGAACTAGTTTACATGCAGATAATCTGTATTAGTCATGTGAAAAAAAAGTTTCAGCTGAAAGGGAATAATCTCGGATTAAATTTACATTCTCGCCTCAACACACCTCTCCTCGCTCACTTTCTAACTTGAACTTTTTTTTAAATTTCTTCCGAAATACCAAGACAGTGGTAATTATACTATTCCGCTGGCATCGGCAGTAATTAGCATGAGCGGCAATGAGTGCCGGGACCGAACAGAAGGAGGAATGTATGCCGCCGACAGAAGCGAACATTTCATTATCTGAGAAAAGAGGAGCGGAGCGAGGTCTTTTTTTCGGGGCGGCGCGGTGCAAAAAGCATCAGTGGCCGTTGTGTCGACACAACTGCTGCTTCAAGGAGCGTTGAAGATGCTAATGAGCCATTTGGTGCCGGGTGACAGGTGTCCGGGTGGACGATAGCTTGCTGGATCCCCGCCAGTCCATTATGAGGCACTCCTCACCGTTTCAGCTGTGCTTCAGCTGCATACCGATGACGTGTTATCATTGTTAGCAACCCTCATTAAAACTAATTGGTATTGCTATTTGAAAGGTAGCTCATTACCTTGAGGCAAACGGATATGTTTTGTCTCAATAAGGAATGCAAACACGGCAAACACATTTATTCACTGCGAGAAGTTCAACAAAGACATTCACCCCCCCTACCCCCCCACCACCCACCACCGGTTCACATTCTGACAAATGGCTGATGACGGAAATATCAAGGCTCCCTATGTGGAACGTATCTCTTACCTTCTGGATCCACGTGGACAGGCACACGTGATGGGCAAGTAAATTCTTGCAGTCGCAGAAATGCCTCAGCGGGTCGCTGGCTTGAAGTTCAACATCCCTGCAGATGAAGCACTCTGACGTCTCTAGAGGAGAAGATGGAGGTCGTGAATGGTTTTGCACTGATTTTTTTTACGTCGCATCAAAGGATAATCCCGGATCCATGATCGGAGTTATTGCCGGTCAGGGAATTGTTAATTGGCTCAGAATGTATCCTCGCGGTGGATCAGGGTATATGTTCTTCACAGAGTTGTGCAAATATTACCACTCATACTGGGACTGATTTCTCCTCCATTACAGTGTTCAACACGTTCTGCAGCTCCCCGGAGCATTAGTGCTTTATTGTGTTCCCGGTGGGAGCGTGGCAAAGTGAATCTGGGCTTTGAAGGTAATTATAGCTGGTTGACATTCCCGACTAGACAATGAACACAACGGCACAGAGGTGAGAGTGACAATCAACAACAATTTAGTGTTTTATATCTAACGATTATTTTCTGCCAGAATATTTTTCTTCTCTTTTTCTATTTGTGATATTATTTTAATTTGTACGACCAAAAATATTAACATTATCTATTCCATTCATTTTTTATTCAGTTTTTTATCCGTAAAATATTGTCTTGTTGCAAAGTTGGCCTCTCTAGCTCTCAAGACCAGCAATATTAAAGATATTTCATTGACTGCTTTTCATCATTGCGCAACATTTGCTCATGCAAACTGAACAGGCTTCCCAAAATGTGTTGAGGCCTCGTCTAATGTACATGTACGATAGCCCCCGGGGGGTCAGCCGCAGCAACCTGCATCTCTCTAGTTTAAAACAGTACAACTTTGCCAGTGTCTCCGTTACAGATGATTGAACAGGAGCTTTGAAGCTAAATTGTTGGACAGTAGCTGGAAGCTAGATTTGTTGGTTTCATCCCATAAAGAACATTGGGAGACAGCAGCGACGGCTAGCTGTCATCTGTGTGTAAACTGCTGCCTCAGAAGCTCCTGTCTCTTTTGGGCCTCGATCGCTTCAGGTGGAAATCTATCTTCGGGAGAAAAAAAATCAAAGGGTGTTTTTTTTTAAATGTAGCCCCATCAGATTCTTTGTAAGCATTTTTTTTTTTACTGACCAGGCATATATTTCACCTCACATTCATGTCTCAGAGACAAGCTGAAGGAAACAAAACATTTCCCCCTTCCCCACAGCCATTTTGGTTAAAAGTTTATTTTTTTTATGCGGCAATTTTTTCTAAATGTTTGGTGTCTGGGTGCCACTACCTTTCCCTCCCTGTTACTGACACCAGCCACCTGGCATACTAATGGACATCACTCCTTGGAGTGATACAACTGTGTGTCAAAAGTCAGACTGCATGTTTGCTTCCTGTTCGTCCGCCTGTCTGGCAACGTGATATCGAGTTTAGTTGGTTTACACCGAGTCAAAATAACTTTGTGTGTGTGCACGAAATAATGGAGCCATGCAGAGACACCCATATAGAGTATGACAGCCAGACTGTTTGTGTTTCAACAGCCCAACCAAAAATATATCCGAAGTTACTGTGATGGCAGGTTCACCAATTATACCCACATGCCCCCTTTTTTTTTATATCACTCCCTCGAATTGGTGCTGCTTTTACGATCATTATGGCAAGCCCCGAGGCACTTCTGGAGCTAAATAACGGATGCACTTGCTGTGAAAATAACTAGAAAACAACATTACAACAGAGATGTAAACATGCGGCGCGTCAATCGCAGCCGAGCTGACACGTCTGCGTGATCTGTGACACCCGTAATTAGCTGTCAGGGGTGTCGCTGTTCGGCAGCGTTTCACATGAAGGTGAGCGCTCGACTAACCGGCTGAAGTCACCCTCGACGCGCGGTTTAGCGGCGGATAAAACTTCCTCCGGGCTGTGTTGTTACCGCGGTGATGTACTAAAAACAAATGTAGTCAGTCGGAGACGCTGATCTGATGGAGACCGTGCCGACGCAAGCTCCATCAAGAGCTCCGTCTGCGCTACTCGACTGTCGGGAAACGGGGCTTTAGCGGCGAGGGTTTAGGCCCCCGCTGCAAAGTGCCACGGACGAGAAGAAAACCGATAGGGGCCCGTCGATCCGAGCGGTGTCACGTGACAGTCGTACAGTACACCGTACAGTCAACAAATAGGGGGAGGGGGAGATGCCAGATTGAGATCATTTAATTGTCCGTTGCGTTGCTAACGACCTCATTAACAAAAGAATGATGGGAAATCAGCATGGTCCGGGCAAAGGAACCGCCGGTGTGACAGCCATCTGGCTACAAGGGGGGGGGGGGGGGGTTGGGGGGGCTGGTAAGTTAACACCAAGGCCGTCACGACTTCCAAGCGCTGGCCGAGAGCACCTCTAGATGGAGGCAGCTGTTAGTGTTTTTTTTCTCTCTCTCCAACCAATTAGAATTCAGGATTTTTCTTCCAGCTATAAATCAGCGCTTTTTTCTTTTATTTCCCCTCGTCTATTTGAACTGCGATGTGATCCGAGGCACGGGATGAGATTAGAGAGGGGAAACTACCCACTGAAATGTCTGTCATCATTTTAACTGACATTGAAGCTTTACAAGGGAAAAAAAACATGTGAAGGACGGCAGCTCACATGGATGGCAGGTTGCTTCACACGACACACACCTACAGCACATGTATACACGTGTAATAAGGGTAGGAAGATATGTCACATAGGGCATGTTTAACAAGCAACTCGGAGTAAGGAAGCTGTCCCCGATTGGTCCGAAAGCTCTCAGAGTTTAAAATGGACACCACCTTAAAATGGAGAAAAAAAAAGAAAAGAAGAGAAAACGCGAGAGATGATTTAGCTCGGCGATGACCACGGATTCAGCAGCTGTGAATCAAACCGTGTCGGCGCATAAAGGGCAACCAGATAATGTGCAGATGCATTCATTTCCACGAGCTGCATTCAAGTTAAACGGTGCATTCGTGATCTATTCACTTTTTAAACACTCGGTGAACGGCTTTTAATGTTTTGAGAGACACGTTTTAATTGTTACGCTCACAGGACACAACCGACTCATATTCCCCGTATTTGCAAGGCCTCGTAAGTTAAAGGGGCACATGTGCTTCTCCAAAATACGTCTTTTTCACGGGAAAACTCCTCCTCCGTTATGAATGTGTCGACGGAGCTGAATTAGGCTTGATGACATCATCAACGCTCTGATCTGAGAGGCTCTTTAACGAAGAGTGTCGCGGAGAGGGGGTTCATCGCTGCAGTACAGCTTATTTAAAGGCACTATAATTAGCCATGTAAAACAATGCGAGTCAAGTACATTGTAATTACACGTGCATTTTTTTCTTTTAAGCCACAAAACTGGCTTGTATCTGTTTGCTTGGGTACAAACTCATGTGTAAATGTTTTTTTTTGTGAAGCTATTTAAAGTAGTGAATTCGTCATTTTGGAACAATATTTGCTAATACACAAATTAACTGAGCGACATAAAATTCGATCATACACATGACGTCTCCTACACACAACCAATGGCTTCTGCATATCTAATTTCACCACGTTCAACTACATCTTTCTGGAAACTACGATACACTGCCATCATTTAATTTGCTCAATGCTTTGTAATTTGCTGAAAGTGGGAGCCGGAAGAATTTTAAATGGGTAAAGAGTCGTTCTCTGAAGAAGGAGTGGTCCTTAGAGGAGTTGACAGACACATGCCCTGGCCTCAGTGTGGTCAACACATATAAAGATATCACACAAAGAATATCAGATGTCTACTATTAACATATAAAAGTGCAGTATATGTTCTACAGGAAGTTAAAAAGTGAAACTTTCAGGACGACATACATACCGATGAATAAACTGCATGACTGTGCTGAGGACAGGGGCCGGTACTCACTGCCCATACTTCACTTTCTGTTGCGGTTGAGAGACGACTTCTTCCCTCACTTCTAGGTTCCTCCAGAAAGCAGCAGTTTCTTCCCTTCCTGTTGGCATTCCTCTGTTTTACCGTCGCAAGGGGGGTTAAGGGGACATTCAGAAACTCCCAAGCTGCACTATAAACTACTGCACTACTCACTGTCAGCTTGTCGCTTTGTGTTTTGTTTTTTTAGGGAAGTTATACACACAAAAAATAAAAGAACTACGGCAGCCAATCACAGCTGGACGATAGAGCACGTCAGGACAGGAAGTCGAATGGAGGGGGAACACACAGAAAAAACAAAAGAAAAGCTTTCTGGTGAACTCCAGCGAATTCTCTAGAACCAGATGTTGCGAGTGAGAACGGGAGGACTGTAAAACGACACGAGCATTGTTTTGTTTTGGGGGAGATATTTCGGAAATGAAGGAGGAGGACTACGTCGTGGAAGAGAGCTTCTTTTCTCACAGGAACACTCTGTGTTGCAACAAACATCACGTCAGCGCTCTGCTTGGAAATGACCGATGCATTTTGGAATTTCCCCACACACTCTTCTTGCATATTGACACAACCAAATATCAATGGAAAGTTCCAAAATAATAGTCATGTCATTTTTTTGGTAGATCACATTACATTACATGTCATTTAGCAGACGCTTTTATCCAAAGCGACTTACAATCAGTGCATTTCAACCTAGAGTACAAACTAAGAACAACAAGAATACAGAAAGTAACATTTCCTCAACATAGTCAAACTACAAAAGTACCATAATAAGAGCCATTTAAGAGCCACTGAAGTGCAAATCTGTGTTTTAATCCAGATATAGTCGGAAAAGGTGCGTTTTCAGATCTCGGCCTTGGTCACATGGATTGTATTTGTCCGTGTTAACAATAGAAGTCACAATTTATTTTAAGTAAAGTTGTGAACGGTCATATTAGTGTGAGCTGCACAAATGAAATGTATTAAGTTACAAGTAACATAAAAAATACCTTTTTTAAAATATTTTTTATAGCATTTAAAAGGGGAAATGCCGACAGTAACGGTTTTCTCAGTGTTTAGTGGCTTGATGAATAATAATATTTATATTTTTGCACTATGACATTAATAGCATAAAAGACAAAACCACGTAAGATATTTTAAAATAGTTCAAACAAATATACAGAGTTTTCCTTCCACAAACCCCGAAAAACAGGAGGATTGTTAGAAAAGGATTAAAAAAAGGCCGTTCATCTACGCAAATGTAATCTGAGAGCATTAGCAAGTCCTTCATTAAGGGGACAGCCACAATTCTGTTATGAATTTAGAGCAACGTTAACACATCTCTCTTGCCCAAAAGAATGAATTCAAAGTTGTATCTATAATACTGTACTTACAGGGCTCTCCACTGCAAAACAATAACAAAGCCATTTCTTGATGTCTTCTCCATGAACCATCGCGGGAGACTTTCTCCCTGGGACATGCAGTGTTCGTAGAGACAGCATGTGCATGTTTCACACTCTTTTAAAAAAAACAAATATCTTGTTTGGAAATTATCTCACGGTGTTTTACTTGATCCAGACGCAACATGTGAAGGTTTCCACACCTCCACCGAAGCACTCAGCTCCAAATAAGAACACCTTGGAGAAGTTGTCGGTGTGAGGTAGGTCTACACTCTGCCTAATTAAATGGCACGTCTCTTCCTATTTATGAAGAGCACTTATTAAAACAAGCATTCACATTCAATCCGCGAGATAAATGACGTAACACCAAGTGCCATAAAGCCCATTAAATTGCTTCTTTAGAGATGGATCGCGTCCAAACACACAATCAAAGGATTTGACTGGGATTATCTCAGATTAGAAACACTCAGGGACAAATGAGGAGATGACAGGATATCATGCATTGAAAGGATAAATTAGCAGTCACATACCAGACCAAATTTGTGATGGGTGTTAGGGAATAAAGAGCGGGGCGGGGGTGGAGGGGAGAGATTGAGTGCTAAAAAGCGAGGAACAGCTCTTCAGTTTTTAGTAAGCCCAATGATACATGGCCAATGTAAACCACAGTAAAAGCTTTTCCCTCTCCCTCTAAAACCTCCTGCCATCTAAATAAAGTCCACATCAGGGAGAGAATCAACCACTAAAGATAGAGAAATGGACACAAAGTAACCGGTGAGAGATTTTCAGTTTATGACCCCATGGTGTTACTGGGGAGGGAAACACAGATGTACGGAGCTTTTAGTACATTTCTAAATTGACTCTCAAGTCTCACACATATTTTAAAGTGGATCTAAATTCATGATATGCAACATTCGCATCGCACAGAAGTCTTGGAAACACATTTCCGTACAACAGTGTGGCTGATCAGATTGTTTTGGTGTCATTGTGATGTTAAAAATGTACATTGAAGGCATTTTATTGTGTCAATCACATCAGTTTGAGGTTTTAAGAAGTTAAAATTGTATTAAAGTCATATGGAGAAAAATAAAATTGATTAATGAGGGTTTTTAGGCCTTGGGCAATTCCCTTAAAAATGCAGCTCCACAGAATTTACAATTAACCAAAATATTTTTAACCAAACATATGAGAATTATAAGCTTCATTTAAAAATCAAATGTAAAAAAAGCCCCCTTTCTTGCATAGTAGATATTTTAGTTCCACTCTAATTTGAATATTTTAAAGGGAAGAAAAGTGAGCCCGGTGCTGATAAAACACTTTTCAGGAGGATAAATAATGTAGGCAGCGGTTAATGTTAGCATGTACTTCTTTGCATATTTTAAAAGCAACGAGAACCCGCATTCAATCGCATTAAAATAAGACTTTCTCACAGACACCAATATATAAAGGTATTTTGGATAGCTTTGCACATTAGAGAAACGTGACCTTTGAACTCCTAATCTTCTCCGTCATATGCTCCCTTGTCAGGCTCTCTTGCCTTTGTGCTAGGACTGGGTGGCATGGACTAAGCAATACCCAACCGACCTGCAGCGAAAGCTGAAAAGCTCAATTCATCTACTCTTTGATCTGCTTCACCGTCTTTAATGATGAATGATGCGACTTACAGGTTGTCTTTGTGTCGGAATTCGTTTGAGTTTCTCCGCTGCAGACTGAAGGTTCATAAGTTCAGTCATCTGTCAGATTGTGACTCTAAATTTGGATATGGTATTTTTTCTGAAATATTACTAGTGACTGCTGGATGGAGAACAACGCAAAATACATTTTAAAAAACTAACATCTTCACGTTAACTAATTATACGTAATAGACGATAAATCCCCCAATGAATTATTTTTACCAAAAGATAAACGGAATAAATGTTGTTTTATAAATGTATTTATTTTAAATAAATGTCCTCACTTTTTGTATTGGTAAATATATAATATAATGATTTGTTAAATACAGTGAACATTTTTAATAAGATGATTAACCATATTTGGGACAAATCTGTGGAAACAGTGTCAAAGCTTTTTGGGCGGCACCAGCTGAGAGACATTTTAGGGCCAGCGTTGCTAGGAAACACACTTTCAACTTCCATGGAGCATTTTTACTGGAGAATATCTAACACTATATTTTATGAACATTAGCCGTGTTTCCATTCATTGTCAAGCTAAATTTAAGCTAACCTTTGAAACAAAGAGAATACAAATGTGGCGTGTTTGAAGCAATTACTCAGAAATGTGTTTCAAACTGTTTTCAAAAAGTGTGACATTGTTCTCTTTTGTTAGTTAATATTAGCTATTTGTAGACGAAAACAATATATATATATATATATATATATATATATATATATATTGAGGAATACCATGACAGCACAAGCAGCTAGACATTTGAGTTAAATCTATTTGCTACATTAAAATGTATTCCACAAAGTCGTTAGGCCTACCATAAGACATTTAGAGCATCAACTCTTTCTAAATGATACACGGACATATTTAACGTATCTGAGGAATATAATTTTGCCATTTCAATGCAGTTTGTCTGACGCAAAAGCTCAAAATGTGCAAACAATTTGTGAATAGAAACACAGCTGCTGCCACAAAGTGCGTTTTTTCAAGAAGTTAACAAAGCATTGGTTCTCAAAAGCTGATTTAACCTACTTTTTACAACTTTTAACACGTGTTAAGTCTGTTTTATATAAGGAAAGTGGAGATTAGCAAGGTAGGCTAACTAGCTTTGGCCCAAAATATGGGGGTTAGCAAGAGAGACCTGCTAGTTAGCACATTCATTGCTAAAACAACAGTCCAAATGCAAGTGAGTATATCTTAGCTTCCTCAAGAAAATGAGAAGCTAGAACACCAGACTAACTAACCTCTGTCCCCACCCCCCAACACAGCTCGCCAACATTAGCGGAAGGCTAGCACTGTCTCTCCTTCATGGGTTCAGATTATGGTGACGGCAAATGAACAGTTAGAACCTCAACAAGTAACCGTGTAACATCAACACGTTGCACATTAAACTGTGACTCCAATAACAACCTTGAGTGGAAAAGGTGTTCAAATCACAGATAACGGATTAGCTTCCCGCGGAGCGGCTGAAACAACCTTTTCTAACGCCTGGCCACACAGATATTGAACCGATAAAAGGTAACCCGACGCAGCGTTGTTGTTGTGTTTGGAGAACACTCGCGTCGCTCCTGAAAAATGAGTAAAACTAAAATATCTTACTTTAGTAAAATACACTAAAATAAATAGTGAACTAAATCAAAATAAAACACAGAGGATGTGTGTACAGATTTCTCATAAAAAAATGTAAATAAACTTCAGTTTGATTTAAAATAAAGCTGACAATACCATCCCTCCACACACACGCACACACACACACACACACACACACACACACACACACACGCACTGTATTCTCAGTGAAGTACTGAATGTCTTTGATCATTCCACTTGATCACAGCTTTAAGATGTCAGCTGCGTTTGAGATGGGGAGAATTTGTCATTGGCTGCTGCCAACTTTCCCTCTGTCATCCAATTCTACTGCCTTGATTTAAAGCAGAAGCTGACAATTTGAGTGTGAACGAGGGCGTTTCACAGACACATAACTCCATATCTAACACATTCTCGTAAACAATAAACTGCTGAAGTTATTTTGTTCTTGTCTCTTCCTGCACTATTAACAGGGCTCTATTAACCTGCACTGCGGGGCGACGCGTTCTGATCTTCTGGATTATTCACCGAAGCTCTGCTTTTTCGCGACCCCCAAAAATAATAACAGTCATTGTCACAGAATTCCCAAGCAAGGTGAGACGTTCAAGGTTGCAACATTCAGTTTAAATATTCAGACACGATTGTGTGAAATCTTCTGGAGGCCGAGCTTTTTCACTCCATTAGAGAAGGGACAAGCGCAATTATGAAAATGAGATTAGGGAGAATCAAAATGACCTGATTGAAAAAAAGGGAGAAAAAGTCCTCCAGTGCAGAACTTAGTTTGATTGATTCGGAGCAGATGAGCCCAGGGCTCCACTGTTGGCAGACCAGGGTTCATGCTGTAATGATAGCTTTATAATTAAGATTAAAGACCACAGAGCACAGACAAGACACTCGAGTGGTGTTGCGGGCTTCTCCGATGACACTGGGAATAATTGAAGAGAAGTATCTACAATCCCTTCCTCCCCGAAGAGTAGAAGACTGCGGGTATCACGATATGCAAACACTGGGCGAGACTGACAATTGGAATGAGGTTGAAACATCAAGATCACTGAATTCTTTCAGACTGTGCAATATATATATCTCACAAGCCCAAATGTCGCTCGCGGATGTAAAAAAAAAAATAGAGTTTGATTTGTGTTTAACCGTCGTGCGTAATCTTAAAGAACTGAAGCAAAAGGCTTGCAGTTAAACAGCAGATTATGTGTGATTACGATGATTCACTCTTTACACGGGGCAGATTGGAGAGCCATCTGGGCAGCGTTGGACGGCACGAAAAAAAAAAAGAACAACCGCATTTTCAACAACTTTCTTCTTTTTTTAATCCGAGGCGATAGCAAGACTTTTGTGCCCGGCGTTTTTTTTTTTATTTAAACGTTCTATGAGGGAAATCATCGTGAGCGTGAGTCAAAAAGTGAGACAAATCTCCCCGCGTAGACGCCCTTTGTTAAATAACATTTCCAGTCCGGCGTCTGCTTTTCGCTTGTCTCATCGCAGCTTGTCAAGGTTCACGTTCAAAGTGGCCATCATTTCTCACCTTCGCTGACATCTCCTATCTGACGAGGGTGAAGTTGAGTCGCTGAGATGGCTAATAATCATATCAAAGGTGCCGTGTCACGCAGCAGATTTAAATAAGAGGGTTTGAGGGGGGGGGGGGAAGCATTTGCATGCGTTTGTACGCCTGGGCTAAGAGGCTAATGTCATAAAGTACGGCGCAGACGTGACTTAATGTAATCTGTCATGTCATATGCTAATCTTCAGTCCTCTCAGCAACATGCAGCATGTTAGTGCAGGGAGATTTCAAAGAGCACGGCGGCGAGGCGAGGGCTGCCGCGACGAACGCCGCAACGCGAGCCGCGCTTCGTGTCTGTGCCAAACTCGATTATCAGCGCAAACAAACACCGTAGGTGTTGATCGTTGAGGTAATGCAGTCTGTCGCTATCAGTAGACAAGCTATTGTACACATGTTGTCGCTGTAAAAATGGATGTGGGTGACACTGAATTTATTCAATTCAATTCAGTTTATTTGTACAGCCCAATTTCACAAATTACAAATTTGTCTGGGAGTGCTTTATAATCTGTACACATAGATATCCCTGTCCTAAAACCTCACATCGGATCAGGAAAAACTCCCAAATAACCCTTCAGGGGGAAAAAGGGAAGAAACCTTCAGGAGAGCAACAGAGGAGCATCCCTCTCCAGGATGGACAGAACAATAGATGTCATGTGACCAGAAGGACAGCCAGTTCTATTTTATTACATTCGCATTGAAAATGCGGAAGGTAATATTTTGATCGCCGTGTATTTGTATGTGTGCGTGCGTGTTATTCGCATTAGTCAAAAAGTATTAAACCAAATCGCAAATTCGAAATCGAAATTTGGTGGGATGATTGGTTATTATCCGGGGACCATTTGATTTGATTTTGGGATCGATCGGGTCAAAGGTCAAGGTCAAGGTCATGAAAGGTCGCGGCGACCTGCCAGTCGATCACAGCGTAGTATTGGTAGATCGCATGACATAAAAAAAATGTGACCGCCCCCCTGTAACTTTCTCTATAGCGCCAGATTACAGCAGAAATGCAGTGGAAGGCAACAACGGTTTATTTGCTCGTCCCAGAGGATGTCTGTGGCCACTTTGACACCCTTCAAGGGACTAAACATTTAATAGTCACGCCGAAAAGCCAATCGTTGTTCCCGTTCCAAGCAGATGTCGAACATCTGCCGGCTCGGGCTACAATCGGGCTGATATTGAATGTTTCCATGCCCATCTTAAGGACCGCGATAGTGATTAGTACTTTGCATGGTGTGCATTTTAAAGGAAATCGGTTAAATGACGGCAGATCTTATTCATGGCGAGTTGACGTCGTCTTCCTACTGCATGAACTGTAAAAACGCTTCGATGAGTCAAGGCCAAAATCCTATTCGAATGAATCCACTCCGTAGACGATGGACATTTGAGGCATTTCCTGGTAAGATGTAGTCGAAACAAAAACGGTGAGTCTTGTCCATCATTGTGTTCTGTATGTTTCAAAGATGAACTCTGATAAGTAGGGATGGGTACCGTTTGATTTTTTTTTACGATACCGATGCTAAACCGCTACTTTTAAAACGATACCGGTGCCTAAACCAATACTTAAAAAAAAAAAGAGCGCAAAACGACGATTGACAATGACGACATTAAAAACCTCTTCGGCTAAATTCCCTGTAGAAGCCGTTCTGATGACCGCACTGAAAGAAAATGGATATCGGACTGTCGCGCTCGTAGCTACAGTAACTTACGTGAGCTAAGTTATTATCGGTTGGCCTACTTTTACGAATGCAAGACTTGCAATCAACGTTACGGAACTAATCTGAGTCAAGGCTGCTTATATCATCATCAGTCTCCACGTTTTCAAAGAGATACCGGTGTTAAATGATGGGCACCGGTTTTCGGCACCCAACCCTACCGATGGTGGTTAAAGCTGTTGACTTCTTCCTATTTGACCCTTTGTCATGCAATTGTTGTGACTTCTACTGTATAACATTTGGTTTTGGTTAACCACACACACACACACACACGTTACTTTATGGTATGTGTAATCCTGCATGTAGATGGATGATCGGCATGACTTTTCTCTTCCGTACTGAAGTGTTGAGAATTCTGTGGCAATTTCTATTTTTGCCAAAGAATGTTGTACAGCGAGTCGCATTCAAGCCAATGAATCACAAACTGAAAAAAAGAAGAAATCCCTGGCGCCTGTTCATCAGTCGCTTCGTGTGACCTTTTCCTGATGAGGGTAACGTTCTCTTTTCATACAAAGTGCAATTTGCACACACTTTTTGTCGTTGGCTCGCGGCGTACACGGTGGGAGAAAAGAGCTAAATTTGGTCACAAGTGGCGCCGCTGCCAAAACACCAAAGAGTGAAAAATAAATTCAGTGGAGGAAAATGTCAGGTACGAAGCTGTGAGGGGGACTTTGGAGGTCTGACAAGACACAATTACAGCCCGGCCCCCCGCCGAGGACCGGGGATGTGGCATTTTCACGTTGGTAGTCTCTCAAGTGAGCCCACAGCGGCGTGGCACACCCCTCTTTGATCTGTGTGGAGGGGGCGCCCGGCGCATCCCTCTCTCCCCGCTGTATATAGTGTGGGAATGAATGTCAGGACAAAGTCGGCAAAGGGCCGGACCCACCCAGTCGTCGCCCCCGTCGATGCACATGAGCATTAAAATGTGTAAACCTGCAGAACAGTGAGCTTTCTGTCTTGCTGATGATCTCTACAAGGGAGGACAGCCTGTGAACGACTGTAAAATAGTTGCATCCAACACTTTTGACTTTAAAATGAGAGGATGTAAAACTAGCGGCGGGCAGTAACAACTAACACACCATATTTTCTTAATTTTTCTAAAAATATACCATATATCCTTATCCTGATATATACAGTTTGTACTTTCATCTAATAATCTTTGCAATTATTCATACCCTGAAGACAGCCTGATAAATTGCCTGTGGTAATTAAAATGATTAAGTGAGAAGTGCAAAATGGTAATTCATCCTCGTGTGACAGAGTTAAGTAAACCTGGTTATAAAACTTGCCTAATTAGCTGTCGTAAAATAGAGCACGATGGTAAACCAGGTAACAGGTAGTTACAGAGGAAGAGGTGATGGGGTTCAGACTCGCCATACACTCATCTTGATTATTTTAATGTGTTATTATTTTTTTAGGAAAAAACACTCTATGTTGCGTGATAAAATGTTTAATATTGTCTCAAGAAGATCATATATTTTTGTAAACTGCCAACACAACAAAGGTAAAAAAGCAATTAACTACCTCGTGGAAAGTGAACTTTAAATGGTAGCAAATTTATAATTTAGAAATGTTCCAATAAAAATACATCCGACTTAATTCTTCTCCTCGCAATTTAAAATGTTTAGTATGGGCGGATCAATGCAAGAACTCCATATTCAAAAACTACAATTAAATTACTCAAAATACAATCAGCGTCCATCACGCCTCAACGGGAATCGCAGAGACCGTCGAGTTTATCGGATCACGTTCCGACAGTCACGTGATCCAAGGACTAAACCAAACCAAAATAAGATGAGCTAACGCGTAAGATATGTCAAGTGTGTTTGTCTGCTCTTAAAGACGATGTCCATGTCTCGGTTCAGTCATCTGTCTTTACAATAACAAATTGCAGTGGGAGGGAGGGGAGTCTCCATTTGCCAGGCTCTCATATCCCGGCAAGCTTTGATATGAAGCAACAATATAATGCCGACCAGCAACATGCGGCGGCCGCTGCGTAGCCCACACTGACGCGCGCAATAACCTTTCCCAACATCGGCCATCTCAGCGCGAGTCCGTCACACGCTCGGCAGCATTGCATGTGACACTCCACTCGGGGGCACATTTCTCCCAAATATGATTTGAGATGATTGAAAGCTTTTTGATATAAAAGTGTATTCTCTTTAGCTAAGTGCTCCGAGAGACCATCAAGGAAATTTAATTGCCTCACTTAGAGAAGAAGAAAAAAAGAGCAAGTTTTCTGACCCAAACGATATCAGATCTTAACATCTCAACAGAAACACATGGGATTGGATGGTCAACTGGGCGCCTAATGTCATTGGGAAATGCAATTTTCTGATGGCATTTCCTAAGTCTGTCTCACCGAAAGAACAAGATTGATCAAAATCTTAATGAGACATTTTTCGAAGTGGACTTTGGCTTTGGCTTTATGCTAGATTATAGAGTCAAACAACCATGAATGTTGACCTTATAAAAGGAAAGTGCATCTATTTGAAAAAGCCTGACGTGACTGTGCACTAGTACAAAGGCCACGGATTACTAAATCTGGTTTATAAAGGAAGAGAAATCATGTAAAATGTGCACTATACACAGACAACCAGTGTTATTTGTTTTTTATCCCAATTATTTGTATCCCTCACCCCTCCACCCCCCCACATGCCCATCGATCTGAACAGAGCAAACCAATTTCCCACAAGCTACCCAGCATAGTGTGAAGTCCAGACCGGCCGGCAGACTGGCCGCTGCGTGCTCATTGTCATTGTAGCTCATGCCAAGCGGAGGTGGATCATCCCCGACCTCTTCAAACGAAAATGGAGTTGAGGGTCCAACACATCGCCGTAAGAAAACCAGACAGTCCAAAGAAGAACATCGGTGAGAAACAAGAAACTTGTTCAAACTAAAGGAAAATAAATGTTCGAGCAGCATTATGGCGCTTCATTTGGGGCGAGGGCAGAGCTCTTTCCATCTGGCCACACGTTCACGTTGTTGATATTCTAGTAAAAAGCAAAGAATCAAATTCATTCCAACAAACCACTCAACACTCTCAGTGCCATTAAACTATCTTCAACTTGGCCTAGCTCCATTAAAAAAAAAAAAAGGAAAAAGAAAGGGAGGGAGGGGGAATAATACCGGTACGGAAAAAAAATAGCTAATGCGGTCATCAAGAATGCACTCATCACGAAAGCCTTTGTCGCATTATATTGTTAATCATACTTTTGCTCTGTGTTATGTGGATGTCAGGATATCCTTTTAAGATTAGCCGACGGTGAAGTTAAATTGCGCCTCTGCTTGTTACACACGAAGCAGATTTACTGAACAGTAAAAGAAGCTGTATTCTATACCTCCATACACACATTTTGATGTCCTTCCCATTTCCACTCACATGGTCAATCTACCACGACTCCCATGAAACGCCGAGCCCCGATGGTTCGGACCACTTCTCCTCCTTCATCTCGGTTTCTCGTCGTTAACGGTCGAGAAGACGTTTTGTTTCGCCACGTCTAGCTAGCAGCTAAACGCCCCTCGCGTGTTAAATGCGAATCAGAGCCCTGATATTGCGTCTGTGAAAGAAGCGCTTTAATGGCGGACTTGGCACGCAAATGCATTATGCAAGGGATTGTTATGACCAATTTGTACAGCCACTAGTGAAGGTAGGCAGTGAGGTGGAGAAGAAGCAGGCTTTTAGCTACATATTATGAGAATCTGTAGGAGTGCTTATCCACTCTGCACTCAGTCCACTGGCTTTCCATTTCATGCCCGACATCAAGTGAACATTGTTATACAGGGAGAGGACAATGAATCTGGCCAATGCAAATATAACACTCGGGGCGGTTGTGAGCTCCGGCTGATGAGGGTCAAAGGTCACACACAGCCATATGGTCGGTTTTCGCTCCAAACTTCAGGCACAAATTCCGGAAAAGTACGACCTGCATTACACTCTGCAGATTGATATACGACTGCACCAAGAGGATGACCGTGCGCTGGCCTTTGGTCATCTTTTATAATGTAATTTATGCATTTTTACCACTATAAATAAACATAACTAAAGTTTACTTTCAATACAAATCTTTTATGACTCATTTGGCTTGTTTTTGAATGAGCGGGTCAATATGATCCTGGATAGCTCAGGTGTCTTATCTCTATTTATCTACATCACCCCATGACTCAATTTAAGAGAAAATCCATGTTATGGTAGGCTAATGCGATTTAGATTTTTTCAATGTAGCTACAAAATTGTTCAAACATGTATTTTTCTTTAAAACAAGTGAATTCTCCTGATTGAACTCTGATCTATGGAGGGACGAATAACTAAATTCCACTAAAAACTAATTGTATTGTTAGTAATGTTGTTGGTGATGAGGTACAAACTATAGTTTTTAGGATTTTTTGGTTTCTGACCAGTTGTGGGTGATTCAACGTTAACCGGGTCAAATTGACCCATCGTGGCTGTGTGTGTGAAACGGACATAACAGGAGGGTCAACACAGCTGAGCTAAGTGCGCTAACAGTGTTAGTGGTGAAACAATGGCTGACAGTGTTGACACCGTCGGTCAGGACGCCATTTTCAGCTGTAACCGCCGTACGAACGCGGCGCAGAGAGGTGACCGTTAGCTACCCGGTGGCGCGCAACGGAGAGACTCACAAGCACCTGAACGCAACGTAAAGAAAGCACAGAGGAGCTCGAATTACGACAAATCGAGTGTCTTTATTCTACTTGACTATATCTTTGCCTTTGGAATATTTATATAGAAAGTATTATTATTGATTATTGTATATAGAAACGTTAACATCAGAGGTGACTACATAGAGCTATTAAAAATGATCATGTCACGGTAACATGTTACATAATTAAAGTGTGTTAGATTACATGTTACATTCACTACTTTATGACAAAAAACATCAGCTATGAGGTTTTAAAGTTATATCCTAATGATTATTAATGAGGAAAATACACCCTGGGTGTGGGAGCCAGTCTGCTTCTTTCTGTACCTTTATCTATCACACACACACACACACACACACACATACACACACACACGCACACACATGTCATTTATTTCAAGACTGCAGATAAGCAATTGAACATGGTACGATAACAGTTAAATTGAATACACCGGTATCCTGTTGAACCGTATGCGCTTCCGGCCCTCTAGCCTCAACCTCACTCTTAGTTTCACCCCACGTTTTCCTTCAATATTAATAAAGCATGATAAATGTAATCATTTGTCAGATTCCTGTTCTTTTTTTGCGATAAACATTAAATCTCCCCCCACATACGCACACACACACACACACACAAACCACCCCCTCACTACAGCCTCCCTGCTCCTTTTATATAACGGGCAGGATCCATCCCCGTGGCAGACTTCTCGGTATGTCAGCTGTATCAACATTCATTTTGTGAGTTAGCCAAGCTTTAAAATCAAACTGTTATCTGGAAACCCGGCTCTGCGGGGCCGGTGTCGGCATGCTTGGCTAATGGGGGTTTCTCAGGGAGAAGAAGCGCCACTCTCCGCTGTTTTGATATTTGAGAAAGGTTTTTTCGAGCCCCCATCGTCTCTATCGAGGTAGCGGTGGAATACCAACCGATGGCGATAGTTTTCTGGGAGCCCCTCGGTTATACCCGGCACTTCTAAATCGACTCAATCAGAATCTGCAGCGCATTCACAGCAGCTTTAATCTGTCGGCTTGCATTCACACCAAAAGCGCTGCGAATTTTCCATGTGAGTTACTCTCTTGGACAAGTCGTGGTTTATTCCCGTCATTCGCGTCATATGCTTCATTCACGCATTAGAGGGGGCGGAGCTTATCTCTGCAGCTTTATTCCGTGGAAACAGTTATCATTTCCGCCATAAACTATTGAAGAACTAACCACTAGTTCTGCTTTATACTTATTGCTCATCTTTCTACCGCAATATATACATTAATATTATATATAATTATATTTATATTTCTACATAACATCACCCGTATAGGCTCACACAGCTCGGTGATTTCCGCGTACGGCGCTACTAAAGCAGCAGCGAGTTAGATTCACCGAAAGTGGAGCATCTCAACACTGATTGGCTTTCGCAACTCTCAAATTTGTTGTCCAAAGTTGAAATATTTCAACTTGAGGTGAATTTTTTGCTTCACTCAAATCGCGCCATTCACATCATTTACGTCGCTCGACGAAAATTCACGTAAATCACAGCCATTCACGTCTGGCTTTGCTTATGGGATCTAATCACGCGGAAGATTTTGGTGTGAACGCAGCATTAGCCTAGGATTTAGCGAACGTTAGCTTAGCAACCAAAATTAAACATAAAGTAGGCTGACCAGACGTCCTCTTTTCCTCGGACATGTCCTCTTTTTGAGACCTAAAAAATGTGTCCGGCAGGGATTCCTAAAACATCCGGGATTTTGCTTCTTCGGATATTTGTGTTTCTCTGGGTTTTACACAAACTAGTTATTACGCCCTTACAAGTTTTAGAAATGGTATCTCCCTTACGTTCCACCTTTTAGCGCAAACTTTGACGGTAGAGAGAACACTCATTGGTCGACCGAACTCAGGGTTGCCAGATACACAATAATTATCCTCCAAATACGACCATTATGAGCCTTTGGTATACGATACTTCACCTCTTTCAATCTGGCAACCCTGAGCACCTCGCCGCCTCCACTAGTTGCATTGCTTACAGCACGTAAAAGTAAGTTCACGGACGCTATACACTATCGAAGTGTCCTCTTCTTTACAAACTCAAATCTGGTCACCCTACCTCACCCTAGGGTCATTTAGAACTGTGACTCACTCCATTCCAGGGGCAGTTGTTCCAAGATTGTGGAGTAGCTGAGAGAAAAAAGATAATTCCCTATATTTAACACAATAAGCAGTGACCTTCCAGCTATAATAGGCCACTAGCGCACAGGATTTGCTTCCCAACAACAAACGTCAGTGGGAACAACTGCACACCGTGTGCTGCAATTCAGAAAATAAGAAAACTCATTAGAGTCTAAGCAAAAAAAGGCTAAACTACCAAGGCTGCTCTCAACTCCTGTGGCCCGGTGAAGCGGATACACATAATGAAGTATTAGAATTGTAAAAGCTTCTTCCAAAGCACAACTGTAACATCCAAATTTGAATGCCTAGTGCACTGTTTTTCGAGGTTGGACATTTTGCTGTAAGCACGCGGTGTAATATTTAGAAACTCTTTGGTTTTGAGTTTTTATTAGCAACACAATATTATATTGATCTCTGCATTATTATGTTTACAGACTTCTCTGTCGATGAAGATAAGTAGGAGAGTGCAATCTAGTCAAGCTCATCACAGCCTGTCCTTGAGGCTTTGAAACAAGATCCATTTAGATTGTATGGCAGAGTAAAAGGAATACGGCCTATAATATCTGCCGCGGCTTTGTAGATAATGATCAAATGAAGAGGTCTTATGAAAATAGCTTGAACCCCAATGCTGATTAGGATCCAATTATAGGTTGAGAAAAAAAAAACACTAATTAACTTTGGGATGATGTTTCAGACTCCTTCCAATTTACCATTATTTGTGTTTGATTCTGATGAGGAATGCTGTTTTCCTCCGACGTTTGAGTTTCTTTAAATATTGATCGGCTACTTTAAAATTATGACCGATAAATTAATAAATGATCGGAGCTACATCACGTAACTTTCAGTGAATATCACAGAGAACAATGAGGGCAAAACAGTCGGAATCCTTTCAGCACGTTACCGTGGCTACCAACAATTTATACGCACTTCTGGACGGTATATTATCATTTATTTATTAGGTTGCATGACCTAATAATGGAACAGTGGCAAATAAAACAAACAACACATCAATTTCATGGCAAAACAATTATTTACCTTTACACAGAAACAAATATTTCTCTCTTGCGTTTGTCTAGTTTTTAAATAGAAAAGAACAAAGAAAAAAAATGGAATCATGACTTAAAAAAACCTTTTAAAGGGTTTTAAAAGTAATGTATTATTGAAGATGTTTATGGTTATATGATGCAGTTTGTATGTTTTAGTCATGAATATTTCTTTCACAACGTATTGTTTTATACATTGACCACTTTGGGCTTCATACCCACCGCGACTTGCCTCAGTCAAATTAAAATGATCAACTTATAATAATACTTTGTTTGCATCGACGGGCACAAACTGACCGGCTCGCGCACATTTCTCAACACAGTGAAGAGCATCTCCCACCGTGGAGACAGGAGCTGTTTTAGGATCACTTCACACTTAAAAATGTACTTTTTATATTTATTGAAAAATAAATGTCCCAAGAACAATGCTTGGGAAAAGATGAGTAATGTTCTCAGCTGACCAGAAAAGATTTTTAAAAAATTGTAAAGAGCAATTGATGACGCCCTATTCCTATGTTTTCTACTTATGTTTGTCTTTTCTTTATTTTCTTTATTTTTTTATTGTTTATTCATTATATATTTTTCAAATTTTCTTGTCATTCACTATTGCAAATGACAAAAAGTGGAAAAAAATACATATTTTATTTAGTTTTGTCGCGTTTCTTGTTCAGTGAAACTGAATAAAATCAATAAATAAAATGTTTTTTTTAAAATGCGTGCGGTTAAAATGTCTCCGAACAGCAGCCGGAGATGACTGACAACGCCGACGACCGACAGAAGAAAATCACGCAAATAAACGATTCCACACGGGCGGCGTAACACAATACCGAGGTTCATAACAAAGAGGAGCGTGTTAACGCCACGGCGTTCCTTGGGAGTCCTTCCAGGACCCGACGGCCTGCCGCGGCGTTTGTTTGCCCCGCGGCAATGAACTCGCTCGACTCGCTAAATTCGAGCCGCCGCCGCCTCGCTGCGCTCGCAGCTGCCCGGGAAACAAGATCAACTATTAGCAGATGAAACGGAGCCGTCGCTTCCGTCTCGCCGGAATCAGGAACTTGTTTGCCTGCGCACAACCTTCAGGTAAAAAATGCGCGGGGCCTCGGCCGGTACCACGAAAAAAAAAAGAAGAAAAAAAAAAACGACGCCCGGACGCCGAGCGCAATTAGGCCCCTTGGTGGGACACGGGCAGCCGTTAGCTAGGAAATCAAATTAGCTTCATTAACCTGCCGAGTTGGCTGAAGGCATCGCTACCCACTGCTTCTTTCCCCCGCCCTCACGCGGGAAGATGAACGACAAACCGAAAGAACGCTGATGTCCCCGCTGAGTTCTAATACAACAGCCCCCCCCAACCCCCCACCCCACCCCCCTTCCCAAAATGTTCTAATGCATTCATGCTCATGGAAACCATTTGGTCTGCCTCCGCCACACGTGTGTTTTAATGTTTCGCGAAAATGAAACGGCGTGGCTTGAAAAAACAATAGCGCACGCTATGAGATAATTAGCTCTCCTGGCTTGACAAATGGGCCGATACCTATGTGCATACATGCGCTTGAGCGCCGCATACGTCACCTTCATGAATAGGCATCGCGCCGCATCCCCATCCCCATCCTTTTTTTTCGTTAACGCATTTTTATTTATCGCCACACGCAACTCCGAGCGCACAAACTACGTCTGAAAGGGAATAAAATACGTCTGGATTGCGCCACGCTGACAAATAACGAGGGGCGAATAAAGATACGGGACGTTGGAGGAGGCTCCGGGCCGCATCACAGTCATGGAACAATGAGAAGGCCCTTTTTTTTTCCTTCTTCTTCTTCCACTGGTTTTTAAGAAGTGCTCATCTTTCTAGCGCAGACCCTCGTTTTCCACCACGGAGGACGTCAAACAGGGTGAATCTACCCCCCTTAAGGAGAAGGGATATCTCCCCCCACAAACGGTTATTTCTCATAGGAAAAACGTGGATCAAGTTAACAACAAAATGCAATCCTGTCTGGTTGCACGCATAATCATTTGGCCGTATGTAAAATTGCCGGCAGAGGCACCGGGGGGAACTGATATTTGCGGTGACTGGCTATCAGAGCCGGCATCAGAGGTAAGTGATTCTATTTAGATAGATAATAAATATGCGGTCATGGGGAACCTATATCCAAAATCCACATAATGACTTTTCTGCTGTGGCTGGAGGAGGAGGTGGAGGAGGAGGAGGAGGAGGAGGAGGAGGAGGAGGAGGAGGAGGAGGAGGAGGAGGCTGTCGATCAGCCTCGACAATATTTACAGCAATTTGCTCCCCTTCATCCTTCTCAACCCTAATTCTATTTCCTCTTCATTACGAACACCATATTTTTTAATGAGAGAGCCCCTTACCCGGCATGAGTCTCCTCAATTCTCATATTTATCAATCACGCGGAGGTTTGCGGGCTGCAGGGTGTCGCGTGGTGAAATCAGTCTTGAATTCCACTTAGCCGGCGCACCGGCTGATTGAGGAATTAGCTCCGATGCTGTTGTGAGCGATGGCCACGTAACACTTCTGAGGCAACTGTCGAAAACCAAAGCATTAGAAGCCCTAACACTTTATTCATTTGTATAAATATCTTCATTTTTAAATTAAAATGTTCGACTTCCCTGCGTATTCATGCAAATCTCTCTCAAATATTTTGGGCCTGATACATTATGGATGAAAGCCGATGATGCTTTGTCTGAGTTGATTTATTGCTACCCCCAAAGTTGATGCCCCTGCCACCTGGAGCTGGTTGTATCAATATAATACGATATCCTCAAATGAGAATAGATGTTATCTGGGATTTTGGCTGTGGTAATATTGTGATGGAGCCTAAATGTTTTTTCTGGGTTTTAAAGGCAGCAGAACAATTGTCCTTATTGGGTCTTCTGGCAGAGTGAATCAATGATCCCCTCAAAAAAGATATCTACCAAAAGCACCACTAATCATTCCATGAATATCAACACTTACTGATATCAAGATATCATCATATTTGTTGTTTTTCCAGTATTATTTCAGTGGTGACTTATAAGATCATATTAAATGGGATTTACTTGCAGCCGATATGCTAAAATTAGTTTTTATTGTTTTTCTAGTATTGAGTAATGTGGCCTTTGATACTATTATTTCAAGAATGAATTAAGCAATATATATTATATTTGTGAGGTTCAAAATTAAATGTAAATGAAAAATGTGAGAAAAAAAATTGCGATATTGACAAATGGGCGAAGTTAATGTCGGTTAAACCGAGTTCATTTTTGAAGCCCATTAAAAAAAACTCCCCAAAATGGTGTTGAAGACAACGCTGGTGCAAACGTGGGGGAAAATGAAGACGAAGAAGTTGTGTCAATTCGAGGAAACATTAAATAAACTTCAAGTTGTTATTTAAACTAAATACTGAACCCTCTCTGGCTCTCCACAATAAAGGAACGGTGCTGAAGCGCCGACTCTGGAGTAGTGGCCACACGGGGTACTGCAGGATCACATGATCCATACTGGCCTAAAAATACAATTTATTTTAAATATTTCCCACTGCGTGACAACTGTACACATTCCTTCTCTCATGTGTTTTCCCACACGTCCTATAAACTGCAGTTATTAAACCAGTTTCAAAATAATATAAATAATTAAACATTTTAGGACAAAACCTCCAATTTTGAAGTAAAATAATGGAAAAAGTGGAACAACAACTACCAAAAACAACAGTTTTGATGTCTTCCAGTTTGGCTTTCATCAGCATCACATGTTCTGAGGAATGAATGAACCTTTGAACGTGTTTACTATAAACACAGTATATATAATAATAATAATTATATATAATATATATATATATACAAATATATATACATGTGTATAAATATAAATACAAATATATATATATACATGTGTATAAATATAAATACAAATATATATATATATATATATATATATATATACTGTATATATACTGTATATATATATATATATATACTTGGTGTACCAAAGATAAGACTTGACCTCAATTGAATTACCTTGAACATTATTGCTTTCGCCTCTTAAAAATGCTCCATGTATAAACGTGTGTTGCCCTTTAACAAGTCTTTGTAAACGTAGTCAGAATCCCACCATTACATGGAGGTGAAACTCGTGTCTTCAATGGGTTTGTCCCAAACTTCCTGAATGATCTGTCACTTAAAATGAGTTTTGTGAGTTGGCAGGTGCTTGCGCGTGTCAAGATATTAAATCTGATGCTTTAAACCGTCTCCTCACATCTCATTTCACCTCTCAAATGAACATCTTCGGCATGACGGCCGACACGCATTACGGTAACTAAAGGAATCCTGGGTACTATGTCATTGATTGACTCTAATAGGTTACGGTAAATCACTTTTTTTTCTCCCCTCATCAATTACTCTCATTTATTTAGTGGACCATAACTCTATTTGTGAATGAAAACCTTATTCAAAGGACAAGAAAAATGAATCTTGTGGGTGCCGGTTTGTTGGAAAAAAAGGAAGAAAATGAGGTGTCTAACCCAAAGTGACATTTACAAATTACCTGTTAATTTCGACTGGGTTGAGGGATGATAGGACTGAATTACACTGACAGGAGGGTAACCGGGTAATGAAAGCCGAGTCTGTAGTGGCTAAACAGGTAACCCGCACGTCGAGGCGAAGCGGGGTTCATTCCTTGTCAAGCACCTCGAGTGTTTTTATCCGAAGTGTTTTCTGTCCACACCCACCCGAGAGGCTCGCGCCGCCCCGCGATCTCCTTTTGGTCCAATTAAGCGGAGGCCCGGATGATGAATAGTTACAATCAACCTTGTTTTCGGAGGCCTGTGCTCAGGAGGATGCTAACCATGCAGAAAGAGAGCGAGAGAGAGAGAGAAAGAGAGAGAGGACGCCCAGAGTGTCAGAGTGCAAGGTGAAAGTGGCGAGACTTACAGCGGTGTCACCTTGCATCCGTCCCCTGCTAATGTCGGCTGGAAAAGAAGAAAAAAATAAAAGAAATAAAAAAGTCCCTCTCTTGGTGCTGAGACAACAAGACACGAGAAAAGAAGAAAAAAAATACTGGTACCACCGCCTCCCCTCCTCCCCCTCCCCCTCCCCCCTCCATCAATGCCCCCGAGCAAACATTAGGGAAGAGAAAACAGTGCCAAGTGGAAAAAACGGGGTGACATTTTGAATTGAATACCTCAATAATGGATGCAATCTCCCCTTAACCTCCATTTAGCTGGCGGAGAACGAAGGGGCGCAAAAAAAAATCAAGACGGGATCCCTCAGGTCGGTGGAAGCAGAGGACGCTGGGTAATGATGCCTGGACTTCTCTGAGAGCATCGCGCTGGATGCAAGAGGAAAGCATTTTTTTTTTTTTTAAACCTCCACCCACCCACCCGTACCTATTAGAAGTGTGAGTTTCCTAATGGGTATTGTATTCCTATTTATGTTGCAGAGCTCTGAAGAAAATAGCTCAACTCAAGTAAGTACTTTTGATTTGTCAATCTGCATGGGATCTAAACATTTGGATTGAATTATTCTAAAGATATCCTTGATATCTTTTCAGAGTCGGAGTTCAGTGTCTGAGTCTGAATCAGAATCTCTAGAATCCACATCAGAGGACACGGTGGGTTTTATTAGAGATTTTCCATTGAGTCTGGATTCAAACCCCCAAATCCTGAGTTTGAGCGAAAGGAAGAAAGACAGAAATGAAGAAAGACAGAGAGGAGAGGGGGGAAGAAGAAGAAGAAGAAGAGATAAGGTCAATTAGGAGTGCGGGCTGATTTGCCTTACAAAAGGTCAGCCGAGTCGTCGCACCGATCGGACGATTGTGAGATAACTGGCTGGAAAACTCCTTAACGATCTCTGCTGCGGCTGCAGAGCACGAGACTCCACCCTGACCTCTTTAGAGGAGGCCGGGCCGGCTTCTCCCTCACTCTCGTCTGACCGGAGAAAACTAATGAGTGGGAGGCTGTGGGTGAAACCTAATGGGGCTCAGTAGTTTTTTTTTTTTTTTTTTTTTGCTCCGGGCTGACTGCTGAAAATGAACATTTAACCACAGCTCGGGTAATTGAAAAAATGACAAGCGGTACATACAGGCCATCGGCCCTCCGCGCAAACCAAATTATTCGGATTATTTGCCACCTCCGGATTAGACGCGCCTCTCCGCACCGCCACTTACGAGGCCCGACCAGCAGCGGCGGCGGGCGGCGGGCGGCGGGCGGCGTCACAATACACAGGAAGAAGCGGAGATGTGGAAGTAACATCAATTAAAATGAGGCCGGGCGCCTCCAGTGACGTCCGGACATGGAGAGGACGACGGAGAGGACGAGCTGCGTGGGAGCCGGCTGCAGAGTAGCGAGCGACCGTCTCAGGAGACACGCGGTAAGAAAGAAAGGAAAGAAGCGTGCACATCTCTCTCTCCTTGGTGAAAAAGAAAGAAGGAAGACGAGTCAGAGTGAGACGTCGCTGGGAGAGTTCTGTAAGCTTAACTTTGCTCACAGCTCCACCTGCTTGTCACAGATCGACACTGACACTCGCGTCTGTTGAAAGACGGGCTGGAGTCTGAATGCCGTGGCCTTTGACCCCTGAAATTAAAGGTTGACAAGCTGCAGTTTGTTTAGGAAGAGAAGCAGAAGAGAAGAACTGTCCTAGTGGTCGACTTAAAGCTTATAAAACAAGTTGAATGTCTATATTTAAGGCGACAGTACGGCGTTAGCTTTGATGAACTTTGTTATTTAACATGACATCAAACATTAGAATGAAGACAGCAACATCAGATACACGCTGAACACTATTAAGTGAAACCTGAACATCTATCCGATTGTTTAGTTTAATTGATCAAATGTACTCTTATAAGGTAATTGAGGTAATTGTGCGCTGGGAGACGTTCAGATTATCTACTTGAGGTAAAGTAGCAATGCCATAAAAATACTCCATCGGCAGTAAAAGCTAAATGCATTTCAAATCACTCAACTCCAGAATTCACGTTGTTTCATTATTTAAAAGAGCTCACCTAAATCGTAGGTACGTAATATCTTCTGTGACATCACAGCTGGTCTAGAGCCAATCGGGGGCCGGTGTGCGACGACGAGGCGACAGTGAAAATGACGACTTTCCTCACGGGGAAGATGTTTGTTTCCGATTCTCCGGCCTAGATTTTTTTATTTATTTGACGGATGGCTCGTCCAATGACCATCTTTTATATATTAGCAAAGTCGTATTTTCTGCAAACGGCAGATCGGCCAATCACAGCCCAGCGTTGGTCGGCTTTGCGACTATCTGTTGCCGTGTCGTCGTTTTTTCCTGTTCTTTTCTTCATCTTAAGGCACGAGTTGTGGATGTGGAGCTAGCTGAACATCTACACCACAGTTATCAAACACAAGGCCCGCGGGCCAAATCCGGCCCTCCACATCATTTTATGTGGCACTTGACGGCTTGAAAGACATGTGATCCCCTTTTTTTAAAGAAATTGAAGAAAGATTTCCCATGCTTTTATTTTGAAGGTTTCAAATTTAATGGATTCATGTCGTAATATAAGAGACATTTTCTTATGTACAATATTCCTACACTTAAATAAACAATAATCAAATGCAAACAGAGTTACATAACAATGTGTTCGAGGAGTTTATAAAGTGTTTCCGGCCCTTTAAGAGGGCAGCCATGACGCTGATGTGGCCCACGGTGAAAATGAGTTTGACACCCCTGGTCTACACCAATAGTCTCAACCTTTTTTGAGTTGTATAACCCCGGTGCCGAGTACCCCCTGACCACTGCAAAGCATTCTGGGTTGAAAAAAAAGTGTAATATACAGCATTTTGCATATAATATATAATATACACAATTCAGTTTATGAACTTACACTTATATGTTCTTGACTATTTTTAAAATAACTATTTTTCAAAGGCTTTTTTTAATGGATGTTCATTTCAAATATATTTAAAACAAATCTCTCGTTCCCCCATTTGAGAACCACCATGCTGGTTTTTGCTGTTTAATGATTATATCGCAGAATAAAAACCTATAACCTGGATGTATCCTTCAAACATATATTCTAGACCCTTCCGTCTGCTTCTCTCTCTCTCAAATCTTTTTTTTTTCCGGCGCAGTTAGCGGCGGTGTGGGCTCCATGGTAACGCAGCTCTGACAGCTTGAGTACCAGCGGGGGGGCGGGGTTTAGCGATGTGCTCCTAGTTACTTTTGCTCCATGCAGATAATCGTAAAAAAAACCGTAATGTATTTTCATCTTCCGTGGGTTCCAATGTTATATGATTATCATATATTTGTTATAATCTTGCAGTTAACACAATTGATTCATACCCAGCTCGTATCCGACAGCCGTGTGTGAAATACAATGTACTCTGAAACACCGTGTCCCGTAATGAATACGTGCCGTTGACCGTATTTCAGTTGTTATGCTATGCGCGCGCTATATATTTTTCTTATAGTTGTGGACACACAAGAAGCCTCGAGGGCCTCGGGAGGTGGTGGCGATTTCGAATTTATAAAATAGGACTGATTAAAACTGAGATTATTATCTCAGACATTAACCAGACTGAACACGAGCTCTGAAACCATGATCCATCATAATAGTTGAGCATTATCTTAAAATGTCCAATGGCTATCCCATTTATGAATGTTATGCTTGATGGATGACGGCAATTAACAAAATGCAATCTCCAAAGAGTTCTCAGAACTACCCCCACACACACACCCATACACACACACACACAGACACACACACTTTTAAACACATGCCCATATAAAAAGGGCCGAACCCTGTTCACTGCTCCAGTGGATTTACATATCGTATCATTTGAATGTGGCAGTCATAGTTAAAATGAAATTATTCTGCTTTCCGAGTCGTTTTTTTAAACATTATCTGAACGAGATGCAATTACCAGCAGTTAATGGGGCAGCTTCACATTTTTACACCTTGTTCCAATGAAATCAGCATTTTTGTATTTTTTTTTCCTTTGGAGCGAACACTTTTTCCTCCTGAAGCAACGGCCCGTGTGTTGAGGTCAGGGCCTCTCACCGCCGGTGTACAGCGGAGAACGCAGTGTTGATGCACACTGCCCTCACAAACAATATAATACAGCAGATGGAGTGGTCTTGTTCAATTCATTTTAGTTTATTTTATACAGCCCAATATTACTAATTACGAATTTGCCTCAGGGCTTTACAATCTGTACATATACGACATCCCTGACCTTTGACCTCACATCAGATCAGGAAAAACTCCCATGGAATAAAAAAAATAATTTCAAGGGGGAAAAAAGGGAAGGAACGGTTCAGTCATGAGCCGGTAAAGTTTAGGGAGGTTCACCATTGGCTGGTTTAGTTGAACTAATCTGTCCGGTGGGGTCCAGTTCTACATGCTGTGGTCGGTCAGCAGTGGACAAAGACATCAGGCTGAATGAAGGAGGAGGAGGACATGGCCGCTCAGTGAGATCACCAGGATGATTGAGCCATCGACGCCTGTGTTTAGTGTTTTATTCATTCTTATTTAATCGTATTTAGTTTTATATATTTTGTAATCCTTTTTTTTATTACAATGTCCTGTAATAATGTTTTTGTTCATGTTTTTAATTGTTACTGCTGGAACTGACTGATGAGTCAGCAATTTAATTTCATTGTATGTTTTACCTCACCTTACCTCACCTCACCTTACCTCACCTTACCTCACCTTACCTCACCTCACCTCACCTTACATCACCTTACCTCACCTCACCTTACCTCACACCTCACCTTACCTCACCTCACCTTACCTCACCTCACCTCACCTTACCTCACCTCACCTTACCTCCACCTCACCTCACCTACCTCACCTCCCACCTCACCCCACCTCACCTCACCTTACCTCCACCCCACTACCTCACCACCTCACCTCACCTCACCTCCACCTCACCTCCACCTTACCCACCTTACCTCACCCCACCTCACCTCCACCCACCTTACCTCACCCCCACCTTACCCCCACCCCACCCCACCTTACCTCACCCACCCTCACCTTACCTTACCTCACCTCACCCCACCTCCCACCCTCACCCCACTCCCACCTCCACCTCACCTTACCTCACCCCACCTCACCCCACCTTACCCTCACCCTCCCCACCTCACCTCCACCTTACCTCACCCTACCTCACCCTCACCCCCTCCTCACCTCACCCCTCCACCTCACCTCACCCTACCTTACCTCACCTCACACCTACCTCCCACTCACCTCACCCCACACCTCACCTTACCCTCACCCTACCTCACTCCTCACCCCACCCCACCTTACTCCCCCACCTCACCACCTCACCTCCTACATTACTCACTCCCTCCCCCACCTCCACCTTACCTCACCTCACCTCACCTCCACCCTCACCTCACCCCTACATTACCTCACCCCTACATTACCCCACCCCACCTCACCTCCACCCTCACCTCACCTCACCTCACCTTACCTCACCTCACCTCACCTTACCTCACCTCACCTTACCTCACCTCACCTCACCTTACCTCACCTCACCTCACCTCACCTTACCTCACCTTACCTCACCTTACCTCACCTCACCTCACCTTACCTCACCTCACCTTACTCCTCCTACCTCACCACTACCTCACCTCCATACCTTACCTCACCCCTACCTCACCTCACCTTACCTCACCTTACCTCACCTTACCTCACCTCACCTCACCTCACCTTACCTCACCTCACCTTACCTCACCTCACCTTACCTCACCTTACCTCACCTCACCTCACCTTACCTCACCTCACCTTACCTCACCTCACCTTACCTCACCCTACATTACCTCACCTCATCTTACCTCACCTCACCTCTACCTCACCTCACCTTACCTCACCTTTACTCACCTCACCTCACCCTACCTCACCTCACCTTACCTCACCTCACCTTACCTCACCTTACCTCACCTCACCTTACCTCACCTTACCTCACCTTACCTCACCCTACATTACCTCACCTTACCTCACCTCACCTCACCTCACCTTACCTCACCCTACATTACCTCACCTTACCTCACCTTACCTCATCCTACCTCACGTTACCTCACCTTACCTCACCTTACCATACTATACCTTTCCTTACCTTATGTTTCCTTACCTTTCCGTACCTCACCTTTCCTAACCTACTTTACCTTTTCCTTACCATACCAAAGCTTTCCTTACCTTACCTTTCCTTTCCTTCCCTCACCTTTCCGTACCTACCTTACCATACCATACCATACCTTTCCTTACCTACTTTACATTTACCATACCATACCATACCTTTCCTTACCTACTTTACATTTACCATACCATACCATACCATACCATTCCTTTCCTTACCTTTTCCCTACCTTACCTCATTACTTTCTACTTTGTGATTATTTTCATCCTGTTTAATGAACACTGCATGAACAGTTATTGAAGCTTCACAATGTACAGAAAGGGATACAACTATATTATTATAATTAATGCGACTGTGGGTCAGTGGTTAGCGGTTGAACCCTGACTTGCTCCCCGTCGACGGTGTATGAATGTAACACGTAAAGATCCTTTGAGTACCTTAAAAAGCGCTATATAAATGGATTATTATTATTATTTATCCATTTGTTTCTTATCACTGAATAAAAGCAGAAGTTTGGCTCAAGCTGCTGTTTAACAGCTGGGTGGCACTTCCAGCCACAACCCTATCAGTGGGTCTGTTGTTGTTGACAGCTGACGGACGATGCCCACTGTGAGCTGCCGCGTGCTTTAAAGTTTAAACACGCAGAATGTAGTTGTGTAATTCAGACACGATATGCAGAGAACATAATGGATTTGTGGGAATACTTTTGGTTTCCATCCACACAAACCAGATCATTGCTTTATTCATTGCCTCTCAGAATGCAACCATCGGGCCATCACTGCGATAGGAGCCATTCCCATTACCTTTTTTTTTTTCTTCTTCCTTCCAACCTCCCCTCCACTATCAGCAACGAAGGAAGTCTGTCGACTCCTTTATTCGATAACATCTGAACCAAACATCCCAACCAAAAAACAAAAGGTTCAGATTGTGACATTTATTGTCGCAGTTGCAACAATGAGTTGATTCATTCATATTCTCTCATTATTATTGTTTCCAGCTTCCAGCTCACGCAAGGGGGGGGGGGGGGGGGGGCATTTATTGCGTTTTTTTCGTGCACACAGGGGTAAGTAAATAAAACAAGACATTTGATGATGTCACATGTAACAGCGTGAACCATTAATCGATAACAATAATAAGACAAATCCATAATGACAATTGTGAGTTGCAGCACTATTTTAATCATTAAAGCATTGCAAATACATTTATGTCAAAATAAGGAAGTTGACAAGTGACACGCCCTACCATAACCTCACAGGATGTGGGACTTTGTTAGCGCCAGACGAGTATCCCTTAAAAAGAAAAGCTCTATGTTTCACCAAGATGAAACTCATATGTATATACTGTACAAGATTACAAATAAGTTAAAGATACCCTGTGAATAGAACTCTTTGAATATATGTTGTACTATCTATTTGTTGGACCGAATTTATGATTGACTGACAACGTTGGTGAAGTGTTGTTTTGATTTTTTAGCTTCCTTATTTAGAATTATTTTCCTGCTTTAACATTTTTATTTTTCTGTTTCCTTCTTAGTCAGAAGTGGTTCATTTTTACTTTATTTTGTATGTGTTATTGTTATTATGCAATCTTACTTTTGAAGGTTTTATTTCTGTAAAAATACCTAAATAAAATATGCATTAATAAAAGCATTGCAACTAAGGATTTTTTATTTTGTTTATTGAAAAATCTTTTTTTGTTACAATTTTGAACAGATCATATGGTTTGATGCTCAAAAGCGACCTTGAAAACAATCCCAGTGGTTAAAGAAAAGAAAACTTTTCCTCTACAGAGTGATCCAAGTACAAGAGGTACCAACAAATCTCATCTTCGAGGTACAGGAGCACAACGCTCATCCAAATTATAGCTTTCAGATTAGTACAACATTTGGTTATAACTTGGCCAATGCCTGCCTCTATACACACACACACACACACACACACACACACACACACACACACACACACACACTCACACACACAAACACACTCACATAGTTGTATGCAAATGTTTTGGGTACTTCCAATGGACATAACTGCTTTTCTTCCTGAAATGGGATGTTGTTCTGCAGGTGCATTTTAAAATAATAACCCAGACCTCTTTTTTCCCCATTATTCCATTCCAGTATATACCTTTTTATTTATTATTTGTGCAGAGCTTGCCACCGGTCCCCCCCCCCCCCCTCTGCCCTCCTTCCACTTCGCCGCGTATACCCTTTAGCTCGGCCTCTGTGGGGTCTTCATTAGCACCGCAGATAGATGCTGCTGCCCCGACCGCCTGCTGTAATGAGGGAGTGGCTCTGCATATGGACACCGGTTCATTGCAGACTTACAACCCGTGGACGTTTTTTTTCTCCTATTTTTCAAAGGAATGCATCCGAGGTAATGAGGGGTCAAGTGATTGGGTGTTGGGCCGACAAACACAGCTGATAATGATGCATTCAAATGCTTTCTGAAAAGCCGCGCTCGCTCCTCCTTCTGTCGCTGCCTTCATAGAGTGCGCACCTCATTCATAACTGTCAAGAAGCCACTCATCTGTAACTCCAGCTTATTTGGGTTCAAATCACACATAAAATGTATTTTTTTTTTCCACCGGGGAAGGGGGCGGGAAGAGAGAACTAATCTCGTTTCTTTTGACACCTCCCTATAATGACTTTTTTTCGGGGGAGGGAGACAGTGGAGGATAATCCTTAGATTGATATAAGCCCATCCCGTGTCTAGGAGTCTGGTAAACGCAGGAGATGCAAGTTGACTTTCAGTACCCTCTGCCTTCTGCAGCCAGTGGGGTTGGGGTTGGGGGGGCGGTGGGGGTAAAGAAGAGGTAGAAGACACTAACAAGTTCATGCAATATTAATGAGGTGTTGAGATGTGGGACATGCAAGGCAAATCGGCCACTGTATATGCAGGGAAATGATATCTTACACAAGCATGAGGACATGTATTTGGGAGGTGAGTAATTAATGGCTGCAGAGAGAAAAGGGCCACGATGTTTGTTTATTTTACGGAAAATTAGCTTCTTTTAAATATATGTTGGATCCCACATCTAGATATTATCAGACTTGACCTGGGACTGATGAGGAACGGCCTTTTACCTCCTCTAACCTACTGGCATGGGCAGTAATTGGGTGGTCTTTTATTATATATTCATATAATTAAGGAAGAAACGTTAGTACTATGTATTGAATTTTTGTCCAATTAAATATTGACAGATTGCATCCAGTCAAATATATAAACATATATATATATATATATATATATATATATATATATATATATATATATATATATATATATATATATATGTAAAGATAATTAATTTAATATGTATTTTTATTATGTATATGTGTATTAGTATGGTTTTCTTTTGTTTGTTACTGTTGTGTCATCTCTGTTGTGTACATTGTTATTGCTTCTATTGTTAGGTTTTCCCATGTAAAGTGCCTTTTAAAAGCGCTATACAAATACAAAATAATATTGTTATTGTCTGTATCAGGATAATTAATTTATATTTAAAAATGCTCGGGGTGGTAGTTAAAAATAAATAAATGCAAAGTGACCCACAGCATAACCTTCACGATCCAAATAATACTAAAATGACTATCACGACATATGAAGATACTTAACCAGAAATGTATCTTGGCCTGAAAGATTCATTAAAATAACCACCTGGCCCAAGGCTGGCAACAAAAAGGGAGGCCTCACACAGATATTTGATCCAAAAACAGATTAATCAAAGCTCCACAACTCTCATTAGTGAACCAAGAAGGAGGCTGGTGCAGCGGGCCGGCCCACCCCCAGAAGTGGTGTTTAACGCCTTCTTGGAGGCTCCAATCAGATGGGCTCCAATCAGCAGGTGATTGTCCGAGCTCCTCCCACCAGGAGGAACACAGCCAGAAGAGAGGGAGGGTCATTAAAACTTCATAATCATTAATGTCATTTGGAACGAGAAAATTGCATTTCCTGCTGAAAATGCGCTGGAATGCTAACATCTGAAAGCTTGAAGTTGAAATATGAAAAAGAAATAGCTGAAATTGTCAGGATCTGGAGGTTTTGTTCCGTTTTATGTCTTGTTTTGAAGTCTTTGTCATCTTGTCTCCCTGTGATTGCCTGCCGTGATCCTGATTGGTTCCTCCTGTGTGATATCCTGTGTCTCGTTCCCCATTGTCCAATCACCTCTCACCTTGCCTGTGTATGTAAACAGGAGCCTGTCTTTTGTGACGGAGGCGGGGCCGGTTTTTCGTGACGGGGGCGGAGCCTGTCTTTTGTGACGTGGGCGGAGCCTGTCTTTTGTAACGGAGGCGGAGCCGGTATTTTGTGACGGGGGCGGAGCCTGTCTTTCGTGACGTGGGCGGAGCCTGTCTTTCGTGACGGAGGCGGAGCCGGTATTTTGTGACGAGGGCGGAGCCTGTCTTTCGTGACGTGGGCGGAGCCTGTCTTTCGTGACGGAGGCGGAGCTGGTTTTTCGTGACGTGGGCGTAGCCTGTCTTTCGTGACGGAGGCGGAGCCGGTTTTTCGTGTTGGAGGCGGAGCCTGTCTTTCGTGACGGAGGCGGAGCCGGTATTTCGTGACGTGGGCGGAGCCTGTCTTTCGTGACGGAGGCAGAGACGTTTTTTCGTGTTGGAGGCGGAGCCTGTTTTTAGTGACGGGGGCGGAGCCTGTCTTTCGTGACGGGGGCGGAGCCTGTCCTTCGGAACGGAGGCGGAGCCTTTCTTTCGTGACGTGGGCGGGGCCCGTCTTTTGTGACGGAGGCGGGGCCGGTTTTTCGTGACGGGGGCGGAGCCTGTCTTTTGTAGTGGAGGCGGATCCGTTTTTTGTGACGTGGGCGGAGCCTGTCTTTTGTAACGGAGGCGGAGCCGGTATTTTGTGACGGGGGCGGAGTCTGTCTTTCGTGACGGAGGCGGAGACGGTTTTTCGTGTTGGAGGCGGAGCCTGTCTTTCGTGACGGGGGCGGAGCCTGTCTTTTGTAAGGGAGGCGGCGACGGTTTTTCGTGACGGGGGCGGAGCCTGTCTTTCGGAACAGAGGCGGATCCTGACTTTCGTGATGGAGGCGGAGCCGGTTTTTCGTGACGGGGGCGGAGCCTGTCTTTTGTGACGGAGGCGGAGCCTGTCTTTCGTAACAGAGGCAGAGCGGAGTGGAGGAAATTAAATGTTTTTAGCTACCTCTATGGGCATTTTTCTCTGCATTTTGTTGTGCCAATTTCTCCCCCCCCCCCCCCTCAGGTGGGGGTCTCTATGCAGGAGTACTACATAAAGACGCCCTGTGTAGACACATTTAGAACAGTAGCTGACCAACAACAGCCTTGCAAAGTAGGTCAGCAATCCCCCTAATTGGTCTAACTTTCGGTACAATTCCATATGAAATGTATAGATGATTGTATCCCCCCCCCCCCGAAAAAAAGCTCAACCTATTAATTAAATTAATTAACACCAGAAGCATTCCCAACACCATGAATAATTCGAGGAACGGCGATGCAGAAGAAAAGCTCTGCAACGCTGCAGCACGCGAGAGGAAGCGTCCCGGTGGGAGAAGCCGGACCATCTGCCCCTCTGCAGGCGACTGTCCCCGGATAGAGGATGGAGTTAAGCTGAGACAGCGAAAAAACAAGAGAGGCGGGGTGAACTGTCCCGCTATGAAGACGCGGGCAAAAGCCCGGCGTTGGCCTCGGCGACAACAAGCAAGCTACCTTGCAGCCGACACCGTCTCTTCTCTCCAGATCCGGCGTCGTTTCCAGATACATTTGGGATTGAACGCGATGCCAGGGGGGGGGGGGGGAGGGGGGGGTTATCGCTTCCAGTGTTGAATAACGTCCTCCCGGGGATCCTCACCGGGGGGGGTTGGGACACACTGCGGCCCGTGGATTTGTCACGGGCTTAGAAAAGGCCAAGAGTGCCACACACTGGGAAGACTACAACAGAAAAGAATCATCGCTTCCGATGATGCGGCCAAGAAAGCGCAGACAAATACCGATATCTAACAATAGCGCTGCACAGCGAAGGCGTAGAGAGTCGTGAATGGCCCCCGATCAGTAGTCATTACTTTTAAGGACCGATATCTCGAGCTCGGGCCTCTTAGTTACGTTTAAAGAGTTCCGTCTTTTCGATGCATTACCAACATTGTAGTTTCCTGTGCCGGAGAAAAAAGGAGGAGAAAATAAAGATTTCCAGAAACCCATCTTCAGCCTCGACCCGGCGCACTCGGCTCGAAGAAACCCGCGCTCCCAACTCCAAAAAGCTCATTAAGCAAATACGTAGCCCGAGGTAATGCAAAGCCAAACAGCCAAAGCAGATAGACAATAGGATTCTGCGGAGTGAAGACGATTCACAATTAACGTCTCACTTAACAACCGTCCCGTATTTTCGCATCAAGGGAGCGAGGGGCGTGTGAGATAACCTCGGTTTTCGCTTTCATGTTTGGATATGCCGCTTGGACCTAGAATGTATCATTTGCCCAGAAGGAAATATTTCACCTAGCATCGGTGTGTGATGATTAAACACTGCTGATAAGGAGACTTATGGCGATTTGACATGCTTCTGTTGTCCCCAAAGAAGGTTTATTTTTATTTTTTATCAGCAGCATAAACTGGGACAGACCTGCGCCACTTCATCACTCCAAAGAACACAAGAGGGCAAATATCCATCCAAGTAGCTGTGTAAATACTTTAAAGATAACAGCGGCTGGAATTAATTAGGCCAGGATTAACTTTGGAAAGATAATTAAAGTTCCCCTGTGGAGTTCTTTTTGTAAACAAACACTGTTTTGTTAGCATTCAGCGCTGCTTACCAAATGGTTTGTGTGTGTGTGTGTGTCCTTAAGGCCTTAAAAAAACACGCTAAATGCATTTAAGACCAAGCAATGGCTTTTTTAATGTTTTACAATCAGTACAGTTACAACAACTTGCCGTTTGTTTTCTTCCCCTCGATTGGGGCGGTGCGACGCTGACAGGGCGTCGCTGCAGCTAATCGCTAGCTAATCGCTAGCTAGCCGCCATGATGCTCTACATGCAACTAGGGACAGGGTGTCTATGTGTACAAATTGTTAAGCCCTCCGAGGTAGATTTGTAATTTGTGATATTGGGCTATACAAAATAAACTGAATTGAAATTGAATTTAATCAAACCATGAAGTGGTAGAAATGCTAAACCATTAGCGCGATACGGCCGGATAGGTTTAGCTCTTAATGTTTTACAATTTGCACAGTTACAACAACTTGCAGTTTATTTTCTTCCCTTCTATTGGGGGGGGAGGGGAGGAAGGCTAGATGATGGAGGGGGAGGAAGAGGTGGCTACTGATGTTGAACATCACCTGCAGCTTCCTCCGGCGTCCTGTCATGGTCCTCTTCGTCAATCTCTTGATCCTTTCATCCTCTTCTTTCATCCTCCTTTCAGATCTTCACTGGCCGGTTCTACTTGCACCTCGTTGACTTGAGGACCTCGGTCTGCTGGCTTCGATCCATCTCAGCCGGCTCTTTGAATCCCTTCTTCCTAATGTCCACGGCACTAAAGGTTGCATCTGGCTGCTTGGCATGGTGGACCTGTTCTTAAGGTGGAGGTGAACCCCTCCTCCTTCCTGATGTCCATAGCGCCAAAGGTGGCCTGTGGCTGCTTACTGGTTGCCTGGTGGCTTGTGGCTGCTTGGTGGCCTGTGGCTGATTTGGCAATTATGTAATTGTGATACGGAATGTCTTCTTTTGTGATAAAAGGGACCTTATTTCCTAGCCCTTGTGTATATTAAATTAGTCTTTAAATCATATGAATATTAGAATCATATAATATTAGAATTATAATAAATATAATATATATAATCAATATAATAAATATAATACATATAATAAATATAATAATTATATAAATATAATAATTATAATAAATATAGTAAATATAATAATTATAATAAATATAATAATTATAATCAATATAATAATTATAATAAATATAATAATTATAATAAATATAATAATCATAATACATATAATAATTATAATATATATAATAAATATAGTAAATATAATAAATATGTAATATAATAAAGAGAATCACATACTCAAGTATTGATTAAAGTAAGAGAAAACAACATCTATCATTAGACTCATTTTAATTAAGTGCATTACTTTAACTGTCTGTATATCATGGGCTGATGACACGTCAATATGAGCCCCGCCTTCTCTGTTTGGACCACCTGTGGTAAACAATTTGCAAATTTCTCTATTAGCAAGGCACTCTCATTTCTGACTCTCCCTCTTCACGATGCTCTTAAGGCAATATCTCTATTAAAAGACTCCATTAGCTAAAAGCATGCTTTTATATGCTTGTTATACCCCACTGTTTCCTATTTGACTATTATTATCTGCAATACATCAACTCTGACATTATTCTAATATGATAGCTTTTAGAAATGTCCCCCCCCCAGACATCTCTGATAACAAGAAGCCCATTTCTCATAACAGAAATCATCAAATAACGTCTTGATTGCATCATAATGATATGAGCAGACGAGCGAGTATTTGGCAAATGGAACATGAATCCACAGAAATAACAAAACAAATGCATATCAACCATTGATGGAAACATCTGTGAATCATTATGCAGACTTAGGTTAATTCTTTAGAGTTCGATTCATTAAGGGGTATTGTTGGTTTCAGTGGCTGGCCCTTATTATCATGCATTTAGGAAATGAGGCAAATAGAATAGGCATAAGAGTCCAATCAATAGCTCTTTTCATTTTTTCCTAATGGTCCTTTCTTTTTCACCCTCGTGGACTAGAAAGAACAGACGGGAGGTTGGTGTTACAACCAGAACATGTAATTTCTCTGCAGAAAAATCGTAACGTAATAATGCCTCCTCGCCCCTTTTTGCATATTCTGTAACATTCTGCAAAACTGAGTATGGATTTAACATCAAAAGGTTGCATTAATTTTTCAAAATGAGATATTAAAGTCAATATTTCAAGCATAGGATATTTCAATTAGAGGGCTGACATGATAGGAGCGGCATGATCAGATGAACTTGCTCTTAGGGATGGCTAGTTTACATGCTAGAAAAATCAAACCCAGGGATGATGATGTCAGACACGTCAAGAAATATAAAACAATTTTAAAATCACTCCTCTTCAAAAGCTCAACGAGTAAAGGGAATACTAAGACGTGGGCTAACCCACTAAAGCAGAGCTCGGGAGCAGAAGTCAACAAGTACTGAGAGTTTGTTGGAGTTATGTATTTATTATTATTATTAATATTAATATTATTATGAAAACATGTTCACTCATTGAGAAACCTACACGGTCTGCACGCAGACAGAAGGCCGCTGGGCTGCACAGCGACACGTTGAGAGGAGAGACATTATTGATAATGATGATGAACTACATGCCACACAATGGTATTTACTTTTGTCTGCCAGAGGACAACATCTCATATCAATTGAATTTAAGAGCCGGTAAGATTCATTTCTAAAATTCATTATACCAAATTTCATTTATATACATGTTTATATATCATTTTTGGTGATCAAATCTTTTATTGGTTTGAGATATGCACATGCAAAGGAAAATATGTACACATTGTACATATACAAAGGTACTCAGAAAAACAACATTTTTAAAAAATGAAAAAGAATTTATATGTAATATATATACAGGTAGACATGCAAAAACCTGCACACATATTAACATATGTATTCACATTCCTGCATACCCTAATACACACACATAAATACTGTTACAGTAATTTACCCCCCTCCCACTGTTGGCAACGCCCACCCCCCACCCCCTCCTTTTGATATTTAATATTGAAAAGAAATCATGAATGTAGTTTTAGAGTTACAAATGCAGAACTTTAAAGAAAGAATGCTGATTATCTAACACAAGCATGACCATAAACTAAAGGTTTAATAATAAATAAACATGTATTAAAATCTGTTTCTCTCCCAAACGTGATGTCCGCTTCCTGAAAGGCCGAACAAACCGGTGACATGCATGTCCCGTCACACATTTACAAAGCCTTTATTTTAAAATGTTCAACATCTACATCATCTTGTGGTCTTCCTCTGCACTTGTATTGGCTCATTACCGCCACCAGCTGCGCACCACGTCACCCCCGCTGGTTGACCACAAGTTTCAAAATAACATAAAACCAAATCTCACTTATCCATGCATGGATTATACCAAATATGTAACATCAGATGTGTTTCACCTCCGGGGTTCATTCACTGACAGTAGCATCGATGCTGTAGAAAGGTCATTTAATATAATATGCCTTATGCAGGTGTTCACGTCACTGTTATTGTGACCGATCCCCAAAACGGGTTTTCTGTAAACTCAGTTTTTCTTATGGAACAACAAAAGAGCATATGGCTGGAAAGGTTTAGAAAAAAAGAGTAGAGAGAAACAACTGGACCGGGATACCCCTTAAAAAGACGAGGTCCATTATACACGGCTTGTATTCAAGCATCACGCTCCAACAACAGAAATTCGGAGGGAAAAAAGCTAGACACCAACAAATGTTACACCAATATTGTTCTAATAAGCCCAATACACACTATTGATCCAACCAACCTTGTCATACATCCGTCCCAATATTTTTTTTGCAGAGGCATGAATTAGGACGTCCCGATTAATCGTATACTTGCGATCATAATTTAGTTTTTGTCCACAATTAAATAGGAAATCCTTTCCTTTCTATATATTGACATTTAAAATGCGTGCATTACTCATATAGAAACCCTTCGCTGCGTATCAAATCAAGCGCTTCCCAAACCAACAGGAAGCCACACATGGGCCATCGGGGGGGGGGGGTGTTAGCTTTGGGGAGGTCGATGTTATTCGGCGTCTGCGGTGCGAATAAGTCTCATTTGGTTGAAAGCATTTGCACATTAGCAGGAATGTGCAATGCAAAAAAATGTTCTCCCCTCAAAATCAATACAAAATTCTTATCCCAATATTGATCAAAACAATGGTGATTATATTGTTTGGCCGTAATCGCGCTGCCCTAGCGGGAATTAATCGTGCCGAGCGAAGCAGAATCACTTTTCTTTTTTTCACGCGGGCGAACAGCTGTATTTTCAATATGGCTTCAACGGGCTAATTAGGAAATAATAGCTGATTCCGGCAAGAAGTGATTCAAAAGAAAGTTTTGCCTCCCCCTCCGTCAGCGGGGGTATTCTTGAGGGAGCAGGTCGAGGGGTGCCCCTCTTCCCAAAACTCCTCCACGCCTCATCCCTCATCTGCGGCTGCTCGTCATGTCCCGTCACCGGCACAGTTACACCTGAACACTCCGCTGCTGCCAAACACCTGGCTCCATCTCCCACTGTCCAAATGAAAAATAAGCATAATCTGCCTTTCTGAGTATCCAGCAAATGAGGGATTTCATGACAAATTGGGTGAGGGTTTATTATGCAAAAAGGAGGGGGGGAGGGGGGGGGAGCAGAGTCAGAGAGGAGCTACAAAAAATAAAGGAGGTTGTCGCTAGGAGCGCCACACATTGTTGTAAGGATTTTTCTATTTTCCCCTCTACTTTTGGTGTATTTTGAGTCCATAACATGTTGTCCTTCAATAAAAACAATCATACATTCTTTATTTGAAATCAAACTTCTGAATCAAAAACACAGAAGACATAATTAATTCATAATATATCAATATCTGTAATGTTCTACTATCTACGATCGGTCAGAAAGAAAGATATGTATCAACAATAAAACATTTTTTTTTTATTATAAGACAAAAGACAATAGATAGACACACCTAGAGGACGAAAAAACAGTGGACAAAACATCATAAAGGCAGAGTATTGAGAAAAAGAAGAAAGAAGAAAAAAGAAGAAGAAAGAAATGTGTGTGAGCTTTTAAAAATATAGTATTTTTTTATTATTATTTATTTAAAGAAACAAAATGTATATGTATGAGATGATGCATGCACGTGGAATAATATTGTCAACAATCATTTTTAATATAATCCTTATAATAAAAGCCGTGGGCATCATCCTGAGGACAATTTCAGAATGGCGTCGCAATAGTAAATGAAGTGCCTCGATATCTTGATGGATGCGTTTCTTGAAACTTAATTAGTATGAAGATAAGTGGCCGTTCGATAAACGTCGAGCAGCTGAGTACAAGTGGCATTAAAAAAAAAACATTTCAAATTGCGTAGAGCCGAGTAACAAAGCGTGAGAGGAGTGAATAACGAGGCAGCTGTGGTCAAGGTGAGCAGGACACCTTTAGGGTCCACGGCCCGGTCCCGGTTCCCTCGGGGCTTCGTACCTGTGACCTACATCCCAAGAAGCTGCAGCGGTAACCAACGGAAAAAAAATACTTTTGTTGTTGTTGTTGTAAAGCGGAGGGAAGAAGAAAAAAGTGAACCAACACACGCAAACGTCTCCGGATCTTTTTTTTAATCTTTTTAGTTTTTAAGTTGTAGTGGGTACGTTCACAGAGTTATACGCACAACAGTAAACCTGAATGTGCATACATGCTGGCGTTCAAGGACTGTTTATTACATCAGGCCGTAAACACAACCGCAGACCACTTCTCCTGACCCCATTCCCAAAAACCAAGCCCACCTCTAGCCCACCTCAAGCCCACCCCAAGCCCACCTCTACCCCGACTCTAGCCCACCTCTAGCCACCTCTAGCCCACCTCTAGCCCACCTCTAGCCCACCTCTAGCCCACCTTTAGCCCACCTCTAGCCCACCTCTAGCCCACCTTTAGCCCACCTCTAGCCCACCTCTAGCCCACCTCTAGCCCACCTCTAGCCCACCTCTAGCCCACCTCTAGCCCACCTCTAGCCCACCTCTAGCCCACCTCTACCCCACCTCTAGCCCACCTCAAGCCCACCTCTAGCCCACCTCTAGCCCACCTCTACCCCCACCTCTAGCCCACCTCAAGCCCACCTCTAGCCCACCTCTAGCCCACCTCTAGCCCACCTTTAGCCCACCTCTACCCCACCTCTAGCCCACCTCTAGCCCACCTCTAGCTCACCTTTAGCCCACCTCTAGCCCACCTCTAGCCCACCTCTAGCCCACCTCTAGCCCACCTCTGCCCAGCCCACCTCTAGCTCCACCTCTAGCCCACCTTTAGCCCACCTATACCCCACCTCTTGCCCACCTCAAACCCACCTCTAGCCCACCTCTACCCCACCTCTACCCCGACTCTAGCCCACCTCAAGCCCACCTCTACCCCACCTCTTGCCCACCTCTAGCCCACCTTTAGCCCACCTCTACCCCACCTCTAGCCACCTCAAGCCCACCTCTAGCCCACCTCTAGCCCACCTCAAGCCCACCTCTACCCCACCTCAAGCCCACCTCAAGCCCACCTCTAGCCCACCTTTAGCCCACCTATACCCCACCTTTAGCCCACATCTAGCCCACCTTTAGCCCACCTCTACCCCACCTCTAGCCACCTCAAGTCCACCTCTAGCCCACCTTTAGCCCACCTCTACCCCACCTCTAGCCCACCTTTAGCCCACCTCTGCCCCACCTCTAGCCCACCTCTAGCCCACCTCTGCCAAGCCCACCTCCTACCCACCTCTCAAGCCCACCTCTAGCCCACCTTAGCCCACCTCTAGCCCACCTCTGCCCCAGCCCTCACCTTAGCCCACCTTAGCCCACCTCTAGCCCACCTCACCTCAAGCCCACCTCTAGCCCACCTTTAGCCCACCTCTAGCCCACCTTCTAGCCCACCTCTTGCCCACCTCTAGCCCACCTATACCCCACCTCTAGCCCACGTCTAGCCCACCTTTAGCCCACCTCTAGCCCACCTCTAGCCCACCTATACCCCACCTCTACCCCACCTCTAGCCCACCTTTAGCCCACCTATACCCCACCTCTAGCCCACGTCTAGCCCACCTTTAGCCCACCTATATCCCACCTCTAGCCCACCTCTAGCCCACCTCTACTCCACCTCTAGCCCACCTTTAGGTCACCTCTAGCCCACCTCTAGCCCACCTCTACTCCACCTCTAGCCCACCTTTAGCTCACCTCTAGCCCACCTCTAGCCCACCTCTAGCCCACCTCTACAACACTCACATCTGCCCGACAATGGGTGAGAAATTGTTGGGGCATGGAGGAGAATGCTAATAAACATACTATAGAGTTTTACCCATATCTATAGATTGATCAAACTTATCTAATAAGCATATGCATGCAAGCCACCATACCTTCCACTAGTCCCTCCTGTGTACAACACAGTTATATTTATTCTATCTTTATATATAGTATTCAGTTATTGTAGATTATTTACTCTTTCCATTACTGTTCTTACTGTTTATTTTTTCACTTTACCCATTGGCTGCTGTAATCCTGTACACCACTGCGGGGCAAATAAAGGAACATCTTATCTTATCTCTATCTGAGCTGTAACATATTCAGTTCATACATCTTGGTCATGATTTTCTTCAAAGACAATCATCTGAAGGATCCACATCTAAATTGTTTGCACCGTCTAATAAAAAATTATCATATTTTTCTTTGTCATACTCAATGTATGTGTTGTATCTCTGGTCACATGACGTCTATTGTTCTGTCCATCCTGAAGAGAGATCCTCCTCTGTTGCTCTCCGGAAGGTTTCTTCCCTTTTTTTCCATGTGAAAGTTGTTTTTCTATTTCTTGGTAGTTTCTCCTGATACGATGGGAGGTCAAAGGTCAGAGATATCGTATGCGTACAGATTGTAAAGCCCTCCGAGGCAAATTTGTAATTTGTGATAATGGGCTACACAAAATAAACTGAATTGAAAAAATCTTTAACTTAATAATACGAGTTTCAGAATTTCTACTTGGGTCCGGTTGTATTTCACACGCTCATTAACAGCCGATCCAACCCAGAAACTAGGGTCACATTCACAACGCACGACCCGGCGCATAAGGAACCGTCATGGGTTGATCTGCTTAATAGCGGCGTCCGTCTCTCGCGGCGGCGGCTAAATCAATCAAGTGCAGCTCCCTGAAACGTGGATCTGAAGAGGGGCAGCACCCTGAAAGCTGTGGGTGGTCGACTGCACATCGAGATCCATCCTCACACTTAGAAAAACAGGAATAGTTTAGGAATAGAATAGGAATAGAAAAATAGGAATAGCCGCATCACTCCCGAATTCTCCTCGGAAAGACGAGGATGAGAACGAAATGATCTTGTTAACTTCTGAGATGGAGTGAGATCAGGAAACAGGGCCTTGTAATGTCAGCATTAGAGGGGGGGTGGGGGGGCTCTGCAAGTTCTCTTCAGAGAGTGTGTGTGTGTGTGTGTGTGTGTGTGTGTGTGTGTGTGTGTGTGTGTGTGTGAGTGTGTGTGTGTGGGTGAGTGTGCAGAGCACCCTTTGTTGTTAAGTGACCATATATGATCATTCAGACAACAGTAATGGAGCTAAACAAGAGCAGTAGTATAGCAGAGCTTCTGGAGAAAGCCTAAACACAACTGCAGATGAATAAATATCAAGTTAAGGAGGACCGGGGACGGACAGAACCAACGACAAGGGGAAGAAATGGGACATTTAAAAATAAGAAGAAGAAGAAGAAGAAGAAGAAGAAGAAGAAGAAGAAGAAGAAGAAGAAGAAGAAGAAGAAGAAGAAGGGGAAAAAGGAAAAACTGCTGACATCTAAAAGGCAATTGAATTTGCATACCACCAAACTTTCATCTGGGGGATGTGAAGAAAAAGACCGCACCGCCGGAGTCATTTAATATTTAATAAATTAGAAACAGTAGCGAGGGCTAATTATAATTTGCACATTTACAAATCAGCCCTGATAGCAAAACAAATTATGAAATATAACGCCGCTCCGTGGATTACCGAGGGAAAATCAGATGATAGACAAAGCAAATGGAGTATCACTAACCACATACTGTCGTAACACATCACACTGCTAATCCAGTTAGAGGGGCCGGGGGGGGGGGGGCTTCGCTTTCAAATATTGATACGCTATTCCGTAAAAGCTTTTTTTTTTTGGGTGTTGTTGTTGCAAGAGTACATTAGGTCTAACACTTTCTTGCTCACGGGTCATTAGGCTCCCATCCTCTGCTGCTTGGGCCAGTTTGCCTTGAAAGAAAAGGCTTGTGATTAAATGAATGTGTTTGCGCCGGTACTCCATTAGAGGAGGTCCGGATGCTCGCGGTCCCATTGTTTATATTACGGACACAAAGGCCGGCCGTGTGTGCGTAAACTGTTGTTGTATTCATTATGAGATTACTTCCTGGTGCGATGGCTTTTGGTAAAAGCCATGGATTTCTTGTAAGGGGACTCGACGTGCACTCAGGGGAGAAACATTTATCAAATGATAAAGGCCGACGCCGAGGCGTATTCAGACCTAAGTAGTTGTGGAATAGATGCCATACAAAATCTACATCAATAAAAGTCAAATAAAGAAACGCGGAACAGCACAGAGTGGATTATGGCTATTCTGCATGTCAGACTCGGGCTTTTAACAGAACGCCAGGGCGTATTTATCATAATGTAGCGAGCACATAATGTAACACTTTAACTCCAATCTGTAAGATATTCCATCAAGCTGTCAATGCGGTGAGGTCTGCGTCCGGTTTCCACGCGTACGATATCGAGAACAAAGAGTCCAAAACGCAAGTGACCTTTTTTTTTAAACGCATTAAAAATGTGGTTTTTAGATTAGCACTTCAGTGGCGCTTGAAAGGCACTTACTTATGTTATTACTTACAGTATTTCTGTAGTTTGGCTATCTTGTAGAAATGTTACTTTCTTGATTCTTATTGTCTTGAGTTTGTACTCGTGGTTGAATTCACTTATTGTAAGTCGCTTTAGATAAAAGCGCCAGCTAAACGATGTGTAATGTAATGTGATGTGATGTAATGTAATGTAAACAACCCTTGACGTATTTGTTAGTGGGGTCAGGATGGTTACAGGCGAAAATAAGAACAATATTTGATGTCTTATTAATGCCTACTTTGAGGAAACCTTTGCACAACAGGTGGTCAAATCATGCCCTTTGAAAGATAAATGTGTTGCGACATTGGCCCTAATCTGTACGTCCAATGCGATAGCCTGCTGTGATGGCTGAGAGGGGGGGGGGGGGGGGGTCGTCCTATGAACTACAAGTTGGCCTGTTCACACACAGAGTTAGTTACATGGGGATTTGAACAGAATGTTGAAAAAACAAACATGTTTCATAGTTTGGAGTCTACTGTAAAGAGTCGTTTCTGGTAATAGATAATAAGGTAATAGACATATTATTAATAGGTCATGTGCGTGTTAGAACAAACCACACGCGTGGATGTAATAGCTGCTGGGAGGTTTTCTTTACCCATGTTTCTCTCCTTTCCGAACTGGGTGGCGTAATTTTCAAGGTGTTCTAAGTTTTTGGATATGTGGGAGAACGGCAGAGCATTAGCTAGAAAAAGTAGTATGCGCTAATAATTAATTCAGTGTATGTGTTAAATCTGGTACCAATTTGTGGAAACAATTATATAAAAATTATGAATGCTATTTTTAGTTCAGATTTCTATATTTTGAATATTGAGCATGAACATTTTCTTTCTTTTTAAAGCCACAGTGTTTCTCTTTCCTTTTTTTTTAAACAGAAGTTTAAAATTGCAGTATTCTGAGCCATTTATTATTACATAACATTATTAGTTTATTATCAAATCGCTCCTGTCAAGAAGGACAACTTCTCAGGAGTTTATAGTTTGTAATTTGTTCAGATGACAAAGTACAGCGTAAGTAATGGCAAGATCTTCCTTGAGATTTTCCTGAAAATAATAATGAATGTTTGAAACAAAGTCATTCTTAATCAATCAAGGAAATATTGCATTGTCGAAATTAACAGAAAATTAAGTTTGAAAAATGTGCTATAAAAAAAGTCTGAAACTATTGAAATATAACTTGTGCATTATGTCCACGAGACCACGTCCTCTCTGGCCACCATTCCTGTTGCTTACATGGAAAAGCACCAAGGAACTGCTAATTGGTGAAATGGAAATTAGGAATGTCACTACAAATACCTAAGGAAGGTGAATGGAGAGATTGTCGGCTGTAATGTATATAATTTTCAGAAATATCCCAATATGTAAAACGTACGTTTTCTTTAACAAAAAAGTATGAACGTTGCAAGTAAAGCGAGGACTACCTACGCATCGTGTAATTGGTTCACGTCCCCAGCCAAGTCTGGAGGGCACAGCTGAATGTAGCCGCCTGCTGCGAGGACACAGTGTCACTTTTTACAATTTTAATATCTATTTGAATTCAGAGTATTTGATCCACAGGATTGTGTGCATGTTGCCCTGATCCAATCGATCTGTGACAAAACAACTAACATTTAGCATTAGCAAAGTATAAAAGTTATCTCCGGTTATGGTAAATGTGTATCCGTTAATTATTTACGCTGTAATGTGATGTGATGTAATGTAATGTAAACAACCCTTGACGTATTTGTTAGTGGGGTCAGGATGGTTACAGGCGAAAATAAGAACAATATTTGATGTCTTATTAATGCCTACTTTGAGGAAACCTTTGCACAACAGGTGGTCAAATCATGCCCTTTGAAAGATAAATGTGTTGCGACATTGGCCCTAATCTGTACGTCCAATGCGATAGCCTGCTGTGATGGCTGAGGGGGGGGGGGGGGGGGGTCGTCCTATGAACTACAAGTTGGCCTGTTCACACACAGAGTTAGTTACATGGGGATTTGAACAGAATGTTGAAAAAACAAACATGTTTCATAGTTTGGAGTCTACTGTAAAGAGTCGTTTCTGGTAATAGATAATAAGGTAATAGACATATTATTAATAGGTCATGTGCGTGTTAGAACAAACCACACGCGTGGATGTAATAGCTGCTGGGAGGTTTTCTTTACCCATGTTTCTCTCCTTTCCGAACTGGGTGGCGTAATTTTCAAGGTGTTCTAAGTTTTTGGATATGTGGGAGAACGGCAGAGCATTAGCTAGAAAAAGTAGTATGCGCTAATAATTAATTCAGTGTATGTGTTAAATCTGGTACCAATTTGTGGAAACAATTATATAAAAATTATGAATGCTATTTTTAGTTCAGATTTCTATATTTTGAATATTGAGCATGAACATTTTCTTTCTTTTTAAAGCCACAGTGTTTCTCTTTCCTTTTTTTTTAAACAGAAGTTTAAAATTGCAGTATTCTGAGCCATTTATTATTACATAACATTATTAGTTTATTATCAAATCGCTCCTGTCAAGAAGGACAACTTCTCAGGAGTTTATAGTTTGTAATTTGTTCAGATGACAAAGTACAGCGTAAGTAATGGCAAGATCTTCCTTGAGATTTTCCTGAAAATAATAATGAATGTTTGAAACAAAGTCATTCTTAATCAATCAAGGAAATATTGCATTGTCGAAATTAACAGAAAATTAAGTTTGAAAAATGTGCTATAAAAAAAGTCTGAAACTATTGAAATATAACTTCTTGTGCATTATGTCCACGAGACCACGTCCTCTCTGGCCACCATTCCTGTTGCTTACATGGAAAAGCACCAAGGAACTGCTAATTGGTGAAATGGAAATTAGGAATGTCACTACAAATACCTAAGGAAGGTGAATGGAGAGATTGTCGGCTGTAATGTATATAATTTTCAGAAATATCCCAATATGTAAAACGTACGTTTTCTTTAACAAAAAAGTATGAACGTTGCAAGTAAAGCGAGGACTACCTACGCATCGTGTAATTGGTTCACGTCCCCAGCCAAGTCTGGAGGGCACAGCTGAATGTAGCCGCCTGCTGCGAGGACACAGTGTCACTTTTTACAATTTTAATATCTATTTGAATTCAGAGTATTTGATCCACAGGATTGTGTGCATGTTGCCCTGATCCAATCGATCTGTGACAAAACAACTAACATTTAGCATTAGCAAAGTATAAAAGTTATCTCCGGTTATGGTAAATGTGTATCCGTTAATTATTTACGCTCAAACCCACTTGAAGATTGGCGTGGAAAATGTGTTTATGTATGGCAACTTTTGAGATCAAGAAACGGACTTTGCGTTTACTTATTCATGGCGGCTGTCTGAACAGAATCCCGGCAGAATTTTAGATCAAGGACCTTCAAAAGATGCGTAATTTGACGAGAAGGGAAGGAAAAGAAACAGACACACACATGTGTTTTGCAAAATAGCGGAGGATAAAATACAGATACATCGGTTAAAAAACATTTCTCACGGAAAAAACAATGGACGAGGAATCCAAAATGGCTGCCGTTTTCTTGCGTACGGTGGAGAGGGTTATTCTGCGTCCTGCCGTGTGTCCACCGCCACGCCCGTTGAATAACGAGTGACCTCACACAAGACTGGCACACAGCTACCAAACAGCGACCAAACAGTTCCAATTGAAACTGTTAAAAGAGCTTTTGTAGAGTTGTTTTGAGCTAATTAGCTAACGAAACAAGCAAGCGTTTTCTTTTTGCAGATTTTTTCAAAATGCGGACAAAGTATGCGTTGCATTTTGACAAAAAACAGACCTTTAACTAGAACGGGCACTCGGTAGAGCGCATACCTTCACATATCACAAGATTGGGCATTGAATTATGAACATGTTGGCATTAGTTGCATGCCAATTGGCTCACAATTGACCGCGCTATGGTAAAAAGAAGATTTTGACCTTTTCATGACCTTGACCTTTGACCCAATGGATCTCAAAATCTAATCAAATGGTCCCCGGATAATAACCAATCATCCCACCACATTTCATGCGATTTGGTTTAATACTTTTTGAGTTATGCGAGTAACACACATACAAATACATAAATAAATAAATACACGGCGATCGAAACATTACCTTCCCCATTTTCAATGTGAAGGTAATGAGCAGAAATACAAAGTTGACAGAAATGCACTTTTTGTCCAGTATAAATGTGCATTAATTTAGCAGAATTGAGTTTTCTCCTGTTTTCTGATAGGGAGTTCGTAAGACATCTGCACTTTCTTTGTTCCTTCTGTGGTTTAGGGAAGTTAGGTGACTTGCACAAATTGTTTTGTTTGTTATTTTGGGCCAGGCTTCACCCTGAAGAATGGATGACACTTGAGTTCACGAATAAAACCTTTTGTTGATGAAGAGCTGCCGCATTGGTCCTAATTTGGGAGGTGGGGAGACCCGAATTAATGTCACGATCAGGCTCCCCGAGGCTGGGCGTAACAAAATCGAAAGCCTTACACACCGAGCAACCAAGTACATCACGATACTGGCATATTTTTACTTTATAAACGCCGCCCTGCTGCCGGGAGACGGTGCTGACAGAACAGTGATCACAACAGTTATCAAGGAACATATGAATCCACTTTCTTTCCTATTAAGACATTATAGAGACGGGTTGCTGCTCGATAAAACCATGTTCACAACAAAAGAAGTGAGATATCATAAGCAGCGCATACCTCATACTAATACCTTATACTCATACCTCATACTCATACCTCATACTCATACCTCATACTCATACCTCATACCTCATACCTCATACTCATACCTCATACTCATACCTCATACTCATACCTTATACTCATACCTCATACCTCATACCTCATACTCATACCTCATACTCATACCTCATACTCATACCTCATACCTCATACTCATACCTCATACTCATATCTCATACTCATACCTTATACTCATACCTTACTCATACCTCATACCTCATACTCATACCTCATACTCATACTCATACCTCATACTCATACCTCATACTCATACCTCATACCTCATACTCATACCTCATACCTCATACTCATACCTCATACTCATACCTCATACTCATACCTCATACCGTATACTCATACCTCATACCTCATACTCATACCTCATACCGTATACTCATACCTCATACCTCATACTCATACCTCATACCGTATACTCATAACTCATACTCATACCTCATACCTCATACTCATACCTCATACCTCATACTCATACCTCATACCGTATACTCATACCTCATACCTCATACTCATACCTCATACCTCATACTCATACCTCATACCTCATACCTCATACCGTATACTCATACCTCATACCTCATACTCATACCTCATACCGTATACTCATACCTCATACCTCATACCTCATACTCATACCTCATACCGTATACTCATACCTCATACCTCATACCGTATATTCATACCTCATACCTCATATCGTATACTCATACCTCATACCTCATACCTCATACTCCTTCAGTGAACGGACTGGAAAGTCATCAATTCCACTTGTTTTGGTCCAAATTGAGACTTAATAAGATCATGTTTCATTTGACCTATGAAACAGAGATTGTGTTCAAGCGGAAGCTTCCACGGCATATGTGAGGTCCAGTTTCTTCTTTTTAGATCATTTGTTTTATTCTCCCTGGACATGACTTTGCTGTTTTCCCCTTCTTATTGTAAATCCTTTGTCCTTTATTTTAGTTAATAATCAATGTGTTGTGATTTAAGATGAGCATGCATTTACAGTACTATGTATACATCTCCTATAGCGTTATTTATAATATATCAACCTCTGTATCTCTTTGGATTCATAAACAGCGGTTAGGCAGACGCTCCGGGAGGTTTTATTCTTTCATGGATCATTCGGATACTTTCTCACAGTTTTCTCATTGTTTTTTTGATCCTTGGACCCACGAGCAGACGTGTACAGTCGGTGGAGTCAGACGGGCTGAGATGGTTGTAGTTGCAGATTTTGTGTTTGTGAAGTTCATCTCCACCTAGCCTTAAGTTTAAATGTGTTTTGAGGTGAGCAGAGATTGGTATTTTTTGCTGGTAAACGGGTGAAAATCTCAGAGGATGCTGCGTTTAACAACTAGATGGTATAGTAGATGGTAAAACATTATCCTTTGTTTCAAATTTAATGATATCTTAATATTTTAACATTTATTTTATACACTGTCGACAGAGAGTTAACAAGCAACCAATAAGTGGTACATGAAAGGATCCAACATGTCATATCTGAGACAGTCTGACATGAGAGAATATCAACAAAGGGTGAATATCATTACTCTATTCTTCTTTTTGTTGGTTCTATTTATATATATAAGTAATTACCCCCCACCCCATCCAATTTCTACTTTGACCATGTCCTATATATATCAGATAAAGTTTGCTAACGTTAGAACATTTTCAAATGTTCTGATATGACCCATTTTTGAAGTGAAACATATGATTAGAGGCCAGTTGGCAGTCTCCCACATTCACAAACTGAATAATCTCTTGCCGCTCCTGACATCCCGTCAACGTTGTGAAATTATGTTTAATATTTCCTTTGAAATCTGCAGTTAAAACAACCGCAGATCAAACTGTATAATTTAAAAAGACTTGGGCGAAGGGAGGGGAGGGGGGGTCAGTCACTGGCAACTCACAATGATTCTCTTTCAAACGGACGAGGTTTGGGGGGTTGGAGGGGGGGGGGGGTTAGAGGTGGGGGTGTCATTTGGTATCACAGGCAACATCCATTTAAAAAAAAGAAAGGAGAAAAAAAGGGCAAACTTATTTGATTAGCCGCCGTGACGGGAAGGCCCTGAGAGCGGAAGACATTCTTAATCAGACCGGGGGGGAAGAGGGGAGGGGTGGGGAAGGGTGGGGGGGGGGCTGGCTGAAATTAAGACAAGGCGAGCTGACTGGTGCCACTGTGTCCAGGTGAGCAAGGAAATAGAGCCGCGGTTAGGAATGATTAGATGGCGTGTATCTCCATTCCTTTGAGTCCCCGGGATCTAAATTCCACAGCAATCTCCAATGTCAACAACTCAAACGTGGAGCGCATAAGCACACATTTTTGCACCGTGTGTAATCGAGACGGCGTAATCTGCGGCTCAGAGTGTCCGCGAGTGTCTCATTTCAGTCGACGCACACACGAAAGGCATAACCGCCGAGGAGCTCTCGCCGGACACCAGCGACACGGATAGCGTTGTGGAGCTGCTGCACGTGAAGTATGAGGGGATTATTTTGCCCTTCATGCGGAGCCCCCTCCACAGGCCCGTGCTGCGGGCTCCACCCCTCCATCCCCATGTGCCAGCATGTCAATCAGCCGTAATTGCCATCCTGGAGGAACAATATCGGGCCGCGTGCAGCTCTAACCACGCAGATTCATTGCAACACCTAATCTGCTAATGAGCTCAGCGTGGCTATTTTCAGCGCCGCCGCAGACATCATAGCCGTCGCCGAGGAGGCCTGGCGCGGCTGCCGGTGACAGCAGAGGACAGTTGGCCCGCTTTGGAGGAGGTACAAAGCAGAACCTCCGCCCGCACGCTTTCGGGACAGCGCGGTCGCTCCAGATCCTGTCGGTAAAGGGATACGTGTGATCCCGACGCCGCTTGGTATTCCCATCTGCGCAGACGCCTTTTCAGTCCGTCAGATGCTGCACAAGGACGTTCCATAGCGGGATAAATATTCTACACGTAATCTAGGCTAGGGCCGAGAGAAGTGGGAGTGACAAAAGAAACTGCAGCTCATTAAATGGCCACTTGAGGTTGGCTCAGGGGGGAAAAGGGTGTCAATCCTACAGTTTATCGTGTATCGTTGATTTTATATTACTGTTCATTTACTAATTCTTAATTCATTTGTATTTTTTATTTGTCATTAGATTTAGTTTAGTTTAGTTTTAGTTTAGTTTAGTTTAGTTTTGTGTATCCTCAATTATGAGGTTGATGGTCGGGGAGGGAGTTTGTCCATAAGAATGATACTGTTGACTTGAATGCTTGAGGGGGGGAAAGAAAAATACTAAATGTATCACAATTGCACTGTTTGTTTGTGTACTTGCCTTAAAATAAAAAATATATTAAAAAAATCCTACGGATGAACGTATAATGTACCTGCTTAAATTATATTAAGGCTTTCAGTTATGCATAATTAAAAGTGTGGCCGCTTCGAGTGACAGGCGGGTGCCGTCAGCGCCTCCAGCTGTCTGCCCGGTGTCACCTCGGCTCATTCCAGTCTCTCAACTCGACTTCAGCAAGAAAGGAAGAAAAGGAGGCGAGAGCGGTGCGGTGATTAACGCTAACGCGGCGACGGAAGGATCCGGCGAGCTGATTGGATTTCATTGTAGCGGTAACGTTGACTATTTCCCCAAAGCCTTTATTTTGTAAGAGCCTTTGTATGTTTTAGGTCCTTTTATTTTGAAGCTCTCCCGGCGAGATGGGAAGTAGACGTAAATCTCGTAACTTGACTTCGCAAAAAGTACGTTAGCTGACAGTGTACTGACGGAAAAGGTGTTCAAGAGGATTTCTCTTACTCTATGAACTGCTAAGCACTGAGCTGGAAAAGGTACTTTGTGTTTTATTTGGGTTTTGACTAAATGTTTAGTGACTTTATTTTTTGATAAGATGCTAATGCTCGATGTTAGCTATATGTTCCCTTTAAGAAAGAAAACATCCTGTGATTAATGTCCATATGTATGAATGAATGTCAGATCATTATTTTTTACAGCTCATTTCGCTTTTATTTGTTCCATATAGCTTTCACGGTGAATCTGGAAATTAAGAGGAAAAGGAGAAACTCTTAAATGTTTGTTCATCAATAAAGCTAATGGCTAATGGTTGAACATGAATAAAAACAATTCTGGAAACATCAGGACGATACAAACGGTGTTTTTTTTAATGTATTTCACTTTTTAACTGTATTGCTTCGCGTGCATGTTAGCGCTGGTTTGCCACCAGACCGCGCGGGTACCGTGTCACGGAACCCGTGTCACGGAACCCGTGTCACGGAACCCGCAGGTGACCTTCAACCACGTCCTCGTTTTGCGCGCCGCGCGGTTAGAAACCACCATCAAATTGGGCGAGGATTACGTTTTAAAAAACGAGCCGTCGGGGCGGTGCTGTTGGTTTTTTCCTGCGTCTCTCTGGAGCCCCAAGTTTAGCTGTTCAAGAACAAGTGGGGGAGGGGTGAAGCAACACAAACAATCCTTAATGGAACTGATACAAGAGGCTTTTTAATTATCTAACTCAATCAGCTAAAGACCAGTGGATCAATGAATCCCCATTACACTCCCCAGCTCGGTGCCCAGACAGCAGCCGTTTACATCAGTTCAAACAGCGAGGCATGCCGCAGCTAAGTGACAGATTACAGGTTGTGGCTAATCTAATGCGGCCACAGCATTTGTACAGAGTACATCTTTAATTCAGACTGCAAGCTTCTCTCATTGTGAACATGTCACTTAACTGATACAACCTCTCTGAAATATTTATTGCCCCCTGCAGGGGATGTGACTTTAAATGTTGTGGTTCTTCGCAGTTTTGCTGGGTAATTGTGGGGCTTGAAGAGCAAAATATAGCTGGGCTGATTTCCCGGTTCTCATAATAAATACACCACACACACACACACACACACACACAGAAATATATATATATATATATATATTCCAAGGAGGGAAATGTCAGGTGGAATTGTTTTGAAGGGCATTCGTCACAAAATCTGGTTTCTACACAAACTGTTGGAATCTTTCATTGTGAATATTATATTGATCGGTCAACTGAGAAGAGAGAAATGCCAGATAAGCATTATGATATTTGTTTGAACATAAGGAAATTTAGCATTTCACAGTTCCAATTTCGTCTGAATACTGTTGTTGTTGGGGGATTTTTTTTTTGGGGGGAGGGGGGGGGGATTTTTTGGTCAAAATAGCCATTATCTGATGATGCTTCCCATTTCCTGACATTTGAAGGTCAAACGTTGAACTAACCAAGAAGTCCTGCTGTAAACGGGACAGCAGCGAAACGTGATCGGCCAATCTGACCGTGTGATGGTTTGGGGTTTTTGGAATTGAATCTGAATTCTGAATCAGAGCCATAGAGATGCTGCTATCGGCTGATTGGCTGCATGGGGGACGTTTCGTCGTCTCGTCTACCACGCTTTGTGGGAATTTGACTCTTTTGCAGCGTCGAGACCATTCATAGATATTATATGTCATTGTCCATTTAATCAATTAATTCCTCATCATATTTGATTATTGTTAAATCAATAATACAATTGTTTACTAGAGCAAATCTTCCTTCACATATATAGCCTTAGTTTTGTTCTCATGGTGCTCAAGATTGATACCTTCACTTTTTAAATTGTACAAACATTTTCTTTACAGATGCGTGAAGTCAATAAGTAACTTGTGTTAAATATTTATGATCTTAATATCGACCAAAGTAATCAAGAAGCGGGTGTTTGCCTTCATAATTGTTAGATTCCCTGTCTGTCCCTAGTGTGTGTTCCCCGGTATTGTCTCCCTTCCGTCTGTGTTGTGTTGTCTGTTTACAGGTTCTGTCACCAGCTGAGTCAATCACCAGAGGTGGTTATAGGGACTGTGTTCCCCCTGCTGCGCAGTCAGGTCGTTCGGGTAGTATGAGTCTGAGAAATCCTGGTGTTTCCTACCAGTAATCCTTGTGTTTCCTATTAATCGACAGAGAGCGACTCTGGAGTGAGACTTTCCGTCTACAATTTGTTTGTTTGTTTTGTTTTTGAGCATCGGAAAATAAATCCTGTTTGATTTTTGAAACTGCTGTCTGGGTCCTCCATAACACTTAGATCTTAACAGAACGACCTGACCATGATGACGGACCCAGGCAGCAGCTTCACTTTGCAGATTCACTTAGCTCTCAAGGTGTCCTCCTCGGCCAACACCAGCAGGTACTGGGGATCTACTGAACTCTCAGCATGCTGGGACCCAGATGGCGGAGATTGGAGGCATGTTGCGGAGCTCACGCGCCATGCACCTCGAGCGGAGCCAGTCCCGATGACGGGAGTCGCCCAGCACCTCTGACTCTTTTGTTCCTGCACCTGTGCCCTATGGTGGATCGTCCAGCACCTCTGACTCTTTTGTTCCTGCACCTGTGCCCTATGGTGGATCGTCCGAGGGTTGCAGAGGGTTCATGCTCCAGTGTGGATTTGTTTCGGTCAGCAGCGACAATGCAAAGGTGGCGATACAGTGACAGGGCGCTGGTCTGGGCTGAGGCATGGCTCCAAAGACGCTCAGCTGGGGTCTCCATGGAGGAGTTCAGGAGGACGTTGTTCAGCGACTGCTCAGTCTTCGCCAGGGTTCCTCCAGTGTAGCGGAGTATTCCGTTGAGTTCCAGATTCTGGCCACAGAGTCAGGCTGGGACAGTGAGGCGCTGAAAGGAATATATCGCTGCAGTCTGTCAGATCTTCTGAGGATGAACTGGCCGTCCGGGAGGAGCCTGACTCTCATCACCCTCACAATCAGGTTGGATAACGAGGAGTCACGGGTCACCCAATCCGGTGCGCCAATTTGTTCCCACGCCCAGTCCTCAGCCCCCGAGCCAGCACGATCCGTACAGCCAGGCACTCTTTCGTTCTACCTCTCCACCACCTCCTCTGGATCCGGAGGTGCCGATGCATCCATCTCTCTCCAGAGGAGAGAGAATGCTGTCTGTACTGTGGGAGTCGGGCCATCGCATGGCTGTTTGCTAGCTCGCCAGTAAGAGTGGGGGTGCTGGCGAGCGCTAACTCCAGGAGAACTCCCCATTCTGGGTCTCAAGCACTGTTTCCTGCCACCCTGCATTTGTCATCTGGGCCAGTGCACCTGTCGGCCCTCATTGACTCTGGGGCTGAACAGAATTTTTGGACACCGGGTTTATTAAAGAGGCACTAGAGTGCACTTTGCTGGTGAACGCACTGGATGGCAGTTCACTGGCAGAGATAACGCACTGGACTCTGCGTCCGGCAATCACAGTGAGACAACCTGACACCTTTGGTCCTGGGTCTTCCTGGCTGAGAGACCATAATCCTCAGATCGACTGGGCTCGGGCAGGATCACCGGCTGGAGTGCCGCCTGTCACTCGCTGTCTCAGAGCTGCTGTGCCTTGTCAGGTTCCTTCCCCAGCAGTCCGGACACCGTTTCAGCAGTCACAGCAGTGCCCCGAGTATATGCAGATTTGGGAGAGGTTTTCAGCAAGGACCGGCCCTTTCACTTCCATCGTCCCTATGATTGTGCCATTGACCTGCTCCCGGTGCTCCACTTCCCACTAGCGCTATATAATCTCTCCGCCAGAACGTGAGTCTATGGAGAGATACATTACTGAGTCCGCCTTCATCTTCACCTGTAGGAGCGGTTTTTTGTCTCCAAGAAGGATAAGAGCCTTCGTCCCTGCATTGATTACAGAGGTCTGAATCAGATCACCATCAAGAATAAATATCCTTACCACTAATCTCCTCTGTTTGTGAGTCCTTAGCAGGTGCCAAGGTTTTCACTAAGCTGGACCTATCACCTGGTCGTGAGGGTGATGAGTGGAAGACGGCTTTTTGGACACTTTGAATATCTGGTGATGCCGTCGATTGACTAACGCCCTGCCGTGTTCCAGACCCTGGTGAACGACGTTCTCCGCGATTTCCTTAACTTTTGTGTTTGTTTACATTGACGACATTCTCATTTTCTCCCGAATCCCCAGGAGCACACTAACCATGTCCGCCTGGTCCTGCAACGACTGTTGGAGAATCAGCTCTTCGTTAAGGCAGAGAAATGTGAGTTCCATGTCACTTCTGTACAGTTCCTGGGAATCTTCATTGAGGAGGGTCAAGTGAGGAAGGACCCAAGGTCAAGGCAGTAACGGATTGGCCAGTGCCTGCCTCCAGGAAGAAGCTCCAGCAGTTTCTGGGCGGTTCATCCGGGACTACAGCCGAGCGGCAGAACCATTGACACGACTCACCTCCTCCAAGGTGCCTTTTTCATGGACCCCAGAGGCCGACAGGGCTTTTCGTGGTCTCAAGGGCCCCGATCCTTGTCCACCCTGACGAGACTCGCCAGTTGAGGTGGATGTGTTCTTTCCCAGCGCTCAGTTTCTGATTCCAAGCTCCATCCCTGTGCTTTTTAGACTGTCCCAGGCGGAGAGGAATTATGATGTGGGCAATCGTGAACTGTTGGCGGTCAAGTTGGCCTTGGAGGAGTGGAGGCACTGGCTGGAGGGATCGGTGCTCCCCTTCATAGTCTGGACCGACCACCGAACCTGAGTATATCCATTTTGTTCTTCACCCGTTTTAATTTCACTATCACCTTCAGGCCAGGGCACAAGAACACAGTTTGCCCTGGAGGAGAGTCCACTCCTGAAGTCATCTTACCCGCCTCATGCATGCTTGGTGCGGTCACCTGGGATATCGAGAGGGTGGAGGCCCAGCACACTCAGCCTGACCGGGGCCCCTGAATCGCCTGTTTGTTCCTCTGGCTGTCCGGTCCCAAGTACTGCGATGGGCTCACGAGTCCTCATTTTTACTACTACCACTTCCTGTGCCTAACACGGTCATCCTGACAGTGGTGGATCAAGGCAGCTCATTTCATTCCACTTGCTGGTCCAGCATGTAGTCAGACTTCATGGCATCCCAGCGGATATAGTTGCAGAGCAAAATAAGAGGATAGCGGATATCATCTCCATTATTAACCCTGTCTCTGTGAAACTTCAGTTGCCACGGTCCATGATGTCTGTCCCTAGTGTGTAATTTGTTTGTTTGTTTTGTTTTGGGTCCTCCATAACACTTAGATCTTAACAATAATGATACTACATGGCTTTCATGTAAACCTGAAGTTTTCCCTTGTCATGTGTGCAGACAGGTACTGTTGGATTCTGTTTAAATTATATCGGTTGAACTTAAATACATCTGGCATCTTTTTCTATAGAGATGTTTTTTTTATTACAATGATGGATAAATACCCGCTGGATTATGTCGGGCTTGAGTTTCAGCGTGTCGATTTTGACGGCAGAGGATATTTTCATCTGAGGATCGTCGAGGCCCAACACGTCGATCATGTTTGGATTGCGGAGAATTCGATAGATCCTCGGGATGTAATCGTGATCCGGACCCAATCGTGATCCGGACCCTCGCATCGCCGCTGCACCGGGTCCTTTAACGTTTTTCTCCGAGGATTGAAATTGGTTCTCCGGGATTAGGAAGGATGTAAAAAAAAAAAAAAAAAAAAAAGACCGAGATTAAAATCAAAGTCAAAGTCAAACGCTCGGAGTGGTTCATTGAGACGACACAGCGCCGCGGCCGTATTGAATGGGCATTGTTGCCTGTGTCCGGCCTCTGTGCAGAGTTTCCCTTTTCAGTCACAGGCACCCGCACAATCATTTTGGCGACTGCCAATTGAATATCTGATTGGGGGAGGCGGGGAGAGGGGGGGGGGGGGGGGGTTATGAATTCACGAGGATTCATTTCGCTGCAACAATGCATCAATTGTTTCCAGTAAGAGACGCAGAGGCGGTGTTGTTGTTCGGTAAAATGATCGTACACAGAGTGTACTAATGCTCTTGTGGTGGAATCCATTGATCTGCTGTCGCCCTGCATCGTTCTCTCCTAATGACATTTGAGATGCCGCTGTTTGCAAAAATCGGAGAGCGGCGTCTCCCCCGGACCTCGCTCTCTCAATTCATTGTGGGAAGGTAATAATAAGTCTATATTTGAAAGAAGAAGAAAAAACGCCAGAGTGGATGAGCTCCTGTCTGAATGTGGGCTCGGAGCCTGAAACCACAGAGACTCGCGGTGGCACCGGGAGTCGTTTCCAATTTTTCTTCACGGGGAGACGTCACTGACTGTGAGCGAGCGGTAAAAAAAACGAGCCGCGCTTGTTTCAAATGTGCCCCGACGCAGCTTTTCGATGCCATTTCTCACCGGCGTTATTCTTTTTTTCTCCATTATTTTTGTTGTCCTCGTAATCGTCCTCACGCAGCAAAACGGTGAATATACCAGACACGATAATTGTTTTTTTTTTTCATAAACAGCTGCTGAGGGTTATTACTGCCATTAAATGAGTGAATCAATCACGGGTGGCAGCTCTGTGGCGTCTAATGGCCGTGGTCACTGCAGTATCCCCCCCCCACACACACACACACACACAACCTGGTTTCCACAAAGTGGAAATGCATATTAATGATGTCATATGATGTTAGAGGCCGATACGCGTGAGATCAGATGTCCGACCGTCCCTCAAATGAACCGCGTGATGTCGGAGTTGGAGTGGCCGGGTTGCGTTAAATAAGAGAACCGAAGCTCAAAGACGTCTCTGTGGGTTTTTCTGCTACATTATTCAACAACAAATCTCACAAGGGAAGAATAAATCTAGTAATTTTCCCACATTCCCCAAGAGGATTTCATCGTTCCTTCTTTTTTTTTAAGTTACACATAACAGCAAGTAAAGTCAACACAAACATGAAGCTGCTGGTGCTATTAAAACTTATTTGTAATAATAATTCAATAATTTTATTAATAATTGATATGCAGTTCTGTTGATGCTGGGTTTGTTTTTAAAAAACAGAGATAAAAACCTCATCCGTTTGCGGTAGCGGCCGACTGCGATGATAAAATGCGACTGCGCCTAATGAATGCTGGAGAATTTTTGAACGGTATTTGTATCGCTGATGGACTGACATGTCCTAATAATACAATCAGGGACTTGTTATGTCAGTCGAAAATGTAATAAGCAACTAAAACCACAACCGGGAAACGGATTTCCAGAGCCTGTTTTTTTTTCTCCTCCCTCTCCTCCCCCGGGTGAAGCGTGTCCGCGGTGCAGCATCAGCCGTTGTATGGTCAACACAACACTGGAACTAACCACAGTCAGGTTTCTGCCCATTGATCTTCAGTCATTAGCTATGAGCTCATGGCGCCACTCAATGAGCAGCACGACTCTCAGGGTAATAGAAGCATGCGGCTCCGGTATTGATCCACGGGTCGGCCCATTTTGTGTCAAACACTCTTAAAAGAGGGTGTTAAAAAAAGGACCCACGACTAGTTGAGTGGGACTGAAGGTCAACCCGGTGTAGGATGCATTTTAAGCGGCAAATAGATAAACAGACGGCAAGCGTACATTTATTTTGCTCCAGTTTTTCAGAGCAACGTGCGTATTAAATATTAGTTATGTTCGGTTTTATCAACACAGATGAGAACCCTGAGTCATCATCATCGTCGTGATCTGACAAGAGGTATATTTTTACCTAAATGCACTGATATCAATGCAGTTCATGAGAATAAACAGTTCTGTCTCAGGAGTAAAACTTAATCCTACAAGTATCCAATTGCAAAAGCACAAGGAAAAAATATATATCAAGTTTAGCCTCGAGTCTAAAATTTATGGCGTAAGCTTCCACGCCAAACAGCCAGCTCGTCAATTCTACAGCTTGAGCTCGTACCGCAGCCGGCTGGACGTGAGGGGGCGGGGCTAGTGGCGAGCGGTTGGCTCCACGTGCAACTCCAACTTTGAGTGCGAATGTAAAAATAAAATATGATTTGGTGGAAATAATAATAATAATAATAACAATAATAATAATATCAATTAATTATTAATAATAATAAATAATAATAATAATTAATAATAATAATAATAATACATTTATTTATTTAGCACCTTAAAAAACAAAGTTTGCAAAGTTCTCTAGAGAGCATCAAGGCAAAACAAATAGAAATAGTAAGATACAAATATAAAATAAAATAAATAAAAAATTTAAATAAAAATGAGGAACGACATCACTTAAAAGCTTGAAATTGGTTTTAAGAGGTGATTTAAATGAAGTTATTGATTATTCGAGCTTTATCCCCCGCGATAAAGGTGAACGGGCGACTGCGGCTCAGGCTGAGGCTCAGACTAGACACACGACACGCTACAGGCCGTGGACTCTGTTCTGGTGCCGGTGCTGGCCGTTCTCACAGGTCCACTGAGCTCAGTCACACATCTGAGAGCTGGAGCAGATTCTCCTTTTGAGGCGGCGCCGAGCATCACGACCGCAGGTTAACGTGGCAGACGTTAACAGCAATCAGATGTCGATCATTAGAGGTAATTGCAGGAGTGAGCTGATGGCGGTGATGTGCTCTCTACACAGACAAAGATTGTTTATGAAGCAGCGGAGGCGTCACTCTGTTTAAAAACTGCTACAAATCTAAAGGGTGACACGTCTCGGCCATGCTGGGAGTCGCAGCGTCCCAGTTCACCTTAACGTCATCAATATTTAGGTAGATAGAAGTTTTGGATGGGACTTGTCAGCCGGAAGAGCAGGAGATGATACTTTTGATTAATCAGACGCATAAAATGAGTGATTTATTTTGTGTGCGATGTAGTCTTGGTCTTCTAGTCTGTCAACCTGAATTTCTACAAAAATAAATTGCAAAAACATCAATTTAAATGGGAGTTTTGGCGAAATGAGTCTTAAAAAAAGACGTATCAACCAAAGAAATCTTGTTCGGTCAAGCTTTAAGCGACTCGGGTGCAGAAGGTCATTCAATATGACTTACATGGAAAGAGTAATTAGGCCATTAAAGGTTTTATTGTTGTTTTGGTCTATCCGTGGACAACGTCATATCTGTCTGCATGTTTACCACACACAGACTTCACTTGGTATATACCACCCTGGTTTATTAATGGCCACCAGAGTGTAATCGGCAACCCATTGTTGTTGTTGTTGTTGTGTATTTTATTCAGTCAATAATTGCAATACAATATTATTCTAGATACTATACAAAACAGAAAGACTGAAAAGGTATATAGGAGCAAGAAATGCTGATATATTCCTATCCTATAATCAAATAAATCAGAAAATGTATATGAAGTAAAGAAAAATAATAAATAAAAGAAAATAACAAATATATTTATATCCACATATATCTTCCATATACCTATTTTAATCACACTTATAACCCTCAAAAATGGTTTTATAAATAATCCTTTTGAAAACCAAAAATGAGTTAACCATTCTTATATTCATTTTAACGCTGTTCCATAATTGGACTCCTTTAATAGAAATACATCTTCTTTTAATCCCTTTTTTAGCCTTTGTCATGATGTAGTTTTATTTGTGGATCCATCCAAGTGAGCGGCGACATCCGGGATCGATTACCTCGTGGACGAGTGGCGGCAGGACGCCACCGGGGAGCGGAAGATGAGCTCTGCCGTTGCAGATTCGGGCTTAACTGTCGTAGCCGAGCGGGCTGGACCCATAGAGGGACGACGAGGCTGTCGAGAAATATAGTTCTTCCTCGTGTCCGTTGACCAAACGACTGAGAAAAGTAAGACGGAAAGCGAGACAATCAGACGGAGGGAGATGAAGGCAGACAGAAAGATAGATAGATTCCAATAACCCATAATGATTACCAGTAGCAATAAGATAATCCAAGTGAAACGTCATTTTGAATAGAACTGCCAATCTAAAATCATGCGATAAACATCAAGGCAGAACCATCTCTGAGCATCAGCATTTCCAATAATAAAAAAAAAATGTCTTTCAGTGAAAAGATAATTGGATGATTTTCTGAGTTCCTGAGAAAAAGAAGAAGGAAAAAGAAGGGAAAAAAACACTCACTTTCATTACAGCCGACATTGACATCACTTCAAGTTCTCATTTTACACCAAAAAAAGGAAAAAGTGAGACTGTATTGGAGCACAGTTCAACCCCTGGGCTAATCGTAGGGGCCTTTTATCTGCAGCAGAAAGAGTGTCTTTTGACAGAAACAGCACCCTGAGTCTGGAGTGAGGAGGAAGAGGAGGAGGGGGAGGAGGAAGAGGGGGAGGGAGAGTTCTGGGCATTGTCTCTCCAGAGGACACTAATGGGTTTTGGTGTCATGTGTTTTTCACTCAACACTTGACACATGGAGCCGTTCTCCTTCAATCACCCCCACTTTAATGTCCATTACGATGAGGTATGCCAAAGTAACGGGCTGACTGGCGGTCACTTAGATTGTCCAAAATGTGAGTCTATTTTTTTTTTTTAAAGACTCCCCACCCCCCCCCACCCCCTTTAAAAATAATACCATTCCTTCTTTGCATCTTTGCAAAACCAAAGTTGTCTTTTTGTTACACGCTCTGGTTTCCATGTGACACTAATTTGTAGCTTAAAGTGTGAACGAGTCGACGCCTGTGTGAGTATCGAGGTGGCGTGGCCGTGTGTGTGTGTGTGTGTGTGTGTGTGTGTGTGTGTGTGTGTGTGAGTGTGTGTGTGTGTGCGTGAGTAACGGCAAACTCTCGCTCGGTGTTCTCTTTTCAAGGCACTAGACCGTCTAATGAACCCCTGAATGCCAATGAGGGTGTGTGTGTGTGTGGGTGTGTGGGGGGCGGGGGGGTTCACAGAGTTTGGGGGCAGTAAAGTAAAAAAATTAAAAATTAAAAAAGAGACATACTCCTGAAACACAACTTCTCCTTGTCCTTACCTGGCACCATTTAAATTATTGCTCCAATCCCGGCAAAGTGGGACACTCCATACCTCCTAATCCATTAGGCAATTAATTTTGGGGGAGCTTAAAGACATTGCTTGCAGATTCGTCGTCGCACGGCTCCGCTAAACAGAGAGGAGCACTCGGGGGCCGGTTCCGCCGAAACTTGAGTAGGTGATTAAGTGCATTTCTGCTCCCGCGAAGAGATTACGTCTCGTGCTAGTGGCCCCGAGTCCGAGGACGGAGCCCGGCTGTGGAACTTGGCAGCGGCTGAGGTACATTGAGATAATGATGTACCTGTCCTCGACAATAACGCTAATCATATCTCACCTCTAGGGTGCTGCTTTAAGGTCAAAACAAATTCACTGCTATACATTAAGTCCTTGTATTGTTTTAATGAAGGTCCGTGGATTCCTGCCCGCTGTGGATTGCACTTCCACCTCAAAAAAAAACGAAGAAAAGAAAAAAACACCTGCATGCGCATGAATTCCTCCGAATCCTAATTCTCTTCTCAGTAAAGAGGAAAAAAACGCAGTGTGGTACAGTGTGTGTTGGAGCCATTTTCTCCTGACTTTGGACCTCCTACCACTAGGTGGGGCAAGGTAGCGTTAGTGTGTTGTTTGTCCCTATTTAATGAGGCGAAGTGGGAGGCCAGATGTTTGGGAATTGGCAAGAGCGAGCAGTTTTTTGACCGTCTTAATGTGAGCCACTTTTCAATGTAAATACTGAACGTAATGATCCTAAATAAAAACTGGATGAATAAGCGGGACTCTGGATCCCCGGAGTCCTTTTGACCTTACGTCTCATAGGGTCATCAGTGACCCTATGAGACGGTATAGATCCTATCTGCCTGATGAATCATCGAGGTCTGGATCGTGGGATATGCCTACTACCAACTACACCACTGCCCTGTTGAGACTCCGCCCACTGTTGAAACTCCGCCCACTCCCATCTGGCTGATGGATCGGGGAGGTCTCCATTGTGGAATATGCCTACTAGGAACTAGTCATACACTCTGTCATATTCATTGAATGTATTTTAACTGTAAATCTGTCCTTCTGGTCACATGACATCTATTACACCTGTCCATCCTGGAGAGGGATCCTCCTCTGTTGCTTTTTTTGGGAGTGAATTTAGCTAAAAACGCCAATGCCAATAATCAGCCTGTAGTGCCTCTTCTTAAAGGTACAGTGTGCACTTCACAAACAGCAAAGATTCTGAGCAGGGAGATGACATATGGGACCGCGGGCCGTTTAAATAAATTAATTTAAAAACCCCGCCCTCGAGTTCATCTGGTGCCCTAAAGTTACAGACGCCTCTCCACTCCGCACACCCGTCAGGGCCCCCACCCTCCAAATGCGAGGGGCCTCTGATACGACGCCGAGGCCCCGATGGGAGTTCTTCTCCTTGAAGGGAGCCGGTAGAGATATATTTATGTCCCCCCCCCCCCCCCCCCCCCACACACACACCTCCTCACACCCCACCCCATTACCAGAGCTTTAAATAATAAAGTAAAATAAATAGCATCCATTAAACTGATCACATTGTGCTAACTCAAATTGTGTTTATTATGCTAATGGTACATGAAATTAAGAAAAAGACCTTGATGCCAGTGGATTTAATTAATGGGCTTTGGGAAAGGCACTGAGACATAATTCATTTCTGAGTAAGTAAGTCTCATTTGCAGTTCCATGGGTCCTCGTGCTGCTGATTGCCTGAGTTATTCTTGCAGATGTGCTGCTCACAGCATGTCCCTCCATTAGAAATGAACACCTCATTATATAAACTACCTAATTAAACATAATACAGCTCCGCATTGACTCATTAATGCGTGGCCCTCTTTTCTCTGAAGGAAAGAATGTAAGGAGAGGGGAGAGAGAGAGAGAGAGAGAGAGAGATTAAGCTAGTGAGAGATAGAAGAAGAAGAAAAGGCTGCGATCAGTGAAGGCGAGCCCACTCTTGTCCCGTCGCACAAAAAATATCTTTTCACGAATTCCAGCCATTGTTATGAAAACTTTTTTTTTTTAAGTGCCGAAAAAACACCGGTCATATAGATGTGAAACGTACCGCTGTGTAACGCTTCCAGCTTTTCTTCCCTAATTACTTTAGGGGTAAATACAAGAAGGTGCCACATGAACATTTTACAAGACGAAAAAATTAAACATCACGTCTCATTGGCTATAAAAGTGATTAGATGGCGTAAAAAAGAAAGATCTATGAGTAAAATGAAGGCCACGCCCCCCCACCCCCCCACCCCCCCACCCCACACGGCCTCTGTGGCTCACCCACACAACCCAAAGCAAACACTGGCTGTGTAAGCCTCAATAATTCAACACTGATTAAAAAAAGACACAACGCTATACAACCACTCTGAGAGCTGCGGAGTCATCAGCTGTTGACGTGCGCGTGCGGCTCTATGCACCGTGTGAGCATTACTTTAGGGGTTAACATTTGGATTTCGGATTAGATTGAGGTCAACATGGCCCTCATGTACTCTAACTTTTAAAACTACGTCTTAGTAACGTGGGGCTTGTTGAGCTTCACCGGGTATTTCATGAAGTATTTTTTTCCTGCCGTCTCCATGTGTTTGAAGGCTCACGTATTGATGACCTGATGTTATATCTTATGCTGCGTTCACACTAAAACTTTACACACTTTACTCGAGTGAGTTTACTCGCCCGACAAGTTGTGGTTTTTGCGTCATTCGCTTCGTTCGCAACTTAGAGGGGGCGGGGCTTATCTCTGTGGTTTTACTCCGTGGAAACAGTTATCATTTCCGCCATCCACCACGGAATAAATAACCGATATTTGTTCTTTATACTTGTTGTGGACATCGCACAAACGTCGGGATATCTAACGCCCTCCTGTTTGGGTTTATAACATTAATATTATATATAATATACATGACATCACCCGTAGGCTCACACTGACTCATAGTAGACTCGAGTAGCAGAAGCCAGTTAGATTCACCAACGGCGCGACGTCTGTGATGACGGGCGGAGCGTCTCAACGCCGATTGGCTTTCAGCCTCTTGCTAAGTTTTCGCCAAAGTTAAAATATTTAAACCCACTATGTAGTTGTTCCCTTGTAGCACCCCCTTCAGGTATTTAACGTTTACTTCAGTGTCGTAAATACCCAGTTACGATAGATCAGGTGTCGTGAACCTCTGGCTCTGAGCCATATATGGCTCTTCCGGTGACGCATTTGGCTCTTTTGAGTTTGAGTAAAAAAAAGAAAATCTTCGCCCGCCCCCCTGTAACTTTCTCTATCCTCCAGATGACAGCAGCAGTAATGTCAGGTCCCTTTCTTAAAGACATCTTTGTTCTTTTACTAAACTAAAGGTCTGTTATTGGTCGTCTCCACAGCAGCATGTCTCTCTGTCTCTACGCGTCGCGTAGCGGAGACAATAAAAAGTCCCCTGTGAGGTGGACTGGACTATGTGACGTTGCGTAATCACTGCCAGAAAGCAGGTCGAAGTACATCCGGGTACTACCGGGCAGCTACAAAATCTTAAAACGTTAAATACCTGAAGGGGGCGCTACAAGGGAAACACTACATAGTGGGGCTTTAAACCGAGAGGCGAAATTTTCAAAATTATGCAACCATTCATGACAAATTCACAACGCTTTTGCAGCATCGAGAGGGGAACAGGCGAGCACAGACTGACTGGGATTCTTGATCAATGTGTGGATACAGTTCATAATCATCAATTGGGTTATCGACAACTGTTTCTTTTAATACAACGTTTGAACCAATGTGTTTTTTTACGAATAAAAAGTCAAATTCAGCCCAATTCGATGTATTCAAACCACTATGTTCCTGCTGTAAGATGCTTTTTAAAATAAAACGAAAATAAAACATATGTATTCCTGCCACACAAGTTGCCGTTAGTGTTCATTTGTACTCGAGTGCCTGATTGTAGAATTTCAAATAAAGAATTTACCTTCCTAATTACGCTGCAGCCATGTCACAGCTTTATGAGGCAGTTATGCCCTATGGTGTTTTCCACAAACGCACAACCCAACAACTCACCCCTGGACTATAAACTCTACATTAAAAGTCCCCTCACACTCACAAAGACAATTCACAACAATTGCGAACACAGATAATTAGTCTGCGATTGCTTGAAATTAGGCCATTATGAAAACTGCATCCACCCCTGCTGACAACTTCCCTCCATGATTAACGGTTAATAATGTTGCCTCCTTGCTAAAAAAAAAAATACTGCTCCAGCACAAAGTGATAAAAGCAGCCACTAAGGCCTGTGTGCATACTCTTTTTATTTTCCTTTATCCACAATATAACGTAGCTTCTGTTATAATTTGTTGGCCCAGTCATCCCAGATCAACACGAGCATTACAACAAACAAGTATAAAGGAGGTAATGGAGACCTTCAATATTCAATATACCTCAAAAGCTTGGAAGTTGGGGCTGAAGAGTTTTCAGCTTGCTCCTTTTTAGAGGAACTAAAGAAGAGCATTAAAAACTGTTTGAGAAACTAAGCTCTCGAATTACGACTCCAGCGCAGCCCCCAGTTATTCCAGATGCTCGGTTCACTCCGAGTACTCACACACAGATGTTTAGTCGGGAAGTCGGGGGGTTGGCCGATCATGTGATGGTAGTGAGGCACCTTTGTGATATGTCCCTCCTCCGCCTGTCGCTTCACACATTATGGAATGAAGATTTTTTTAAATGCAACGCGAACTCCACACCTGTAGACGAGCGGCTTCTCCAGATGTGGAGCCGCTTAGAAAGACGGGAAACAACAACACGTTAGCTAGTGTTTCTTTCTCTAACTACGGTCTAAGAATACATGTCTGACCCCACAATTGTAGAGTATTACCACGACAAAGAGACCCACACCAATTAGGCCCTCTATTGTGTGTGTGTGTGTGTGTGGGGGGGGGGGGCATCCAGCCTCTGTACAGTTCTTAAAAACAAAGCCATAAAGCTAGGAATCCCACTCTGTCTCTATCGGTGTGTGTGCGTTTGTGTTTGTATGTGTGTGTGCGTTTGTGTTTGTATGTGCGTTTGTGTTTGTATGTGTGTGTGCGTTTGTGTTTGCGTGTGCGTTTGTGTTTGTATGTGTGTGTGCGTTTGTGTTTGCTTGTGCGTTTGTGTTTGTATGTGTGTGTGCGTTTGTGTTAGTTTGTGTGTGTTTGTGCGTATGTGTGTGCGTTTGTATGTGTGTGTGTGCGCCTTTGTGTTTTTATGTGTGTGTGTTTGTGTGTGTGTTTGTACGTGTGCATGTGTTAGTTTGTGTGTTTGTATGTGTGTGCGTGTGTGTTTGTGTGTGTGTGTGTGCGTGCGTTAGTATGTGTGTGTGCATTTGTGCATGTGTGTATGTGTGCATGTGTTAGTATGTGTGCGCGTGGGGGTGTGTGCGTGTGTGTTTGTGTTAGTATGTGTGTGCGCGGGGGTGTGTGCGTGTGTGTTTGTGTTTGTATGTGTGTGCGTGTGTTTGTGTGTGTGTGCGTGTGTGTGCGTTAGTATATGTGTGTGTGTGCATGTGTGAGTGTGCGCATGTGTTTGAGTTTGTATGGGTGTGCGTGTGTGTGTGTGTGTGTGTGTGTGTGTGTGTGTGTGTGTGTGTGTGTGTGTGTTACCTTGAGAACCGTTCATCTGATTCATGTGGAACTTGCCGGCTGCAGTGTGGAAGTCGGTGCAACACGTTTGACTTTTTTAATGAATTCATCACGCTGAATCGACAAGCCCCGCCCCCCAATCTGTGCATCTGATGTTCTCCTGACAGCTCATGGTCAGATTCCTCTAGAAAACAAAGACAATCTACAGAAATACGCCATAAAGATACAAAAGCAAAAACATTAGGACGTCCTCACAGATCACTTGTTATGCATTGTATTTTAATTCCAGATGGTAGGTCATCGTCTTATTATTGATGTACCGTCTTTATTGAGTATATTAATGCTCTACACAGTGTGTGATGTTAATGCTGTGGGGTTGGGGGGGGGGGGGGGAGCTTCATAGTGCCGCGCGAGACCTTTTCCTTGAAAGCTGACAGCGCTTTGACGTGAGCCGCGTTAATTACAGTAATGGCCACGCGTTCTCATTAAGTCATTGTTTTTCCGAGTTTATCCCGGGGCCTCGCGCGGCTCCGAGTGGCGGGCGCGGCCCACTCGAGGCTCCGCCGGCCTTCGCCGGGGCCTGCGTGTCGATGGCCTCGTTAACACAGACAGCTGTTCCTCGCGGCCACGGCCAAGCGTGACAGAGTGGCGCCGGACACGCCGGATGGAAAAAAACAACCCGACTGTCAGAAATAGAAGTATCCCACAAGGCGGACAAATGTCAATGCGTAATCAGCGGGAAAGTGGTCCTTCGGGGGGGGGGGGGGGGGGGCAAACCCACTTGATGAACCTACTGAAGCTCTCTCGTGGGCCCCGTTCTGTCCCTTCTCTTTGTCTTTTAATTGGTGGAGACCTGTGGTGGGGAACGCTGTGTTGCATGAGACCAACAGTGGTCTTGGGAGTCTGATGGTATTTCTCCGTGGCCAGTTGTGATGCCGCAGCAGGCAGAAGCAGCGGCAGCTAAGTGCAGGACCCGTTTTAAATCAAACTACTACTAATGTAATTTTGACCTTAAGTGGAAGATGAACGTAGACTGACGTTGGCCCTCGGGAGCTTATTCGCGCCGCCAAATTCGGGCGTCAATTTTCGTGTAAAAACATGGAAGGCCCTCTCGACAGCCGGAGTTCGGTTTGTCCGTCCTGGGCTACCGTAGAAACACGAGAAGAGGCTACTTCCTACTGTAGAAACATGAGGAGGCTACTTCCTACCGTATAAACACGAGAAGAGGCTACTTCCTACTGTAGAAACATGAGAGGAGGCTACTTCCTACTGTAGAAACATGAGAGGAGGCTATTTCCTACTGTAGAAACATGAGAGGAGGCTACTTCCTACCGTATAAACACGAGAAGAGGCTACTTCCTACTGTAGAAACATGAGAGGAGGCTACTTCCTATCGTAGAAACATGAGAGGAGGCTACTTCCTACTGTAGAAACATGAGAGGAGGCTACTTCCTACTGTAGAAACACGAGAGGAAGCTACTTCCTACTGTAGAATCAAGAGAGGAGGCTACTTCCTTTCGTAGAAACATGAGAGGAGGCTACTTTCTACTGTAGAAACATGAGAGGAGGCTACTTCCTCCCGTAAAAACATGAGAGGAGGCTACTTCCTCCCGTAGAAACACGAGAGGAGGGTACTTCCTATTGTAGAAACATGAGAGGAGGCTACTTCCTACTGTAGAAACATGAGAGGAGGCTACTTCCTATTGTAGAAACATGAGAGGAGGCTACTTCCTACTGTAGAAACATGAGAGGAGGCTACTTTCTACTGTAAAAACACGAGAGGTCACTACTTCCTACCATAGAAACATGAGAGAAGGCTACTTCCTACTGTAGAAACATGAGAGAAGGCTACTTCTTATCGTAGAAACATGAGAGGAGGCTACATCCTACTGTAGAAACATGAGAGGAGGCTACTTCCTACTGTAGAAACACGTGAGGAGGCTACTTCCTACTGTAGAAACACGTGAGGAAGCTACTTCCTACTGTAGAATCAAGAGAGGAGGCTACTTCCTTTCGTAGAAACATGAGAGGAGGCTACTTTCTACTGTAGAAACATGAGAGGAGGCTACTTCCTCCCGTAAAAACATGAGAGGAGGCTACTTCCTCCCGTAGAAACACGAGAGGAGGCTACTTCCTACTGTAGAAACATGAGAGGAGGCTACTTCCTACTGTAGAAACACGAGAGGAGGCTACTTCCTACTGTAGAAACACGAGAGGAAGCTACTTCCTACTGTAGAATCAAGAGAGGAGGCTACTTCCTTTCGTAGAAACATGAGAGGAGGCTACTTTCTACATGAAACATGAGGGGAGGCTCCCGTAAAAACATGAGAGGAGGCTACTTCCTCCCGTAGAAACACGAGAGGAGGGTACTTCCTATTGTAGAAACATGAGAGGAGGCTACTTCCTACTGTAGAAACATGTGAGGAGGCTACTTCCTATTGTAGAAACAAGAGAGGAGGCTACTTCCTACTGTAGAAACAAGAGAGGAGGCTACTTATTACTGTAGAAACACAAGAGGAGGCTACTTCCTACCGTAGAAACACAAGAGGAGGCTACTTCCTACCGTAGAAACACGAGAGGAGGCTACTTCCTATCGATGACTTGGCAAGTCAGAAAAAAAAGAAACTCATGAGATCAATCATCCCATCTTCGCCCTACAGATCCGCCACAACCTCAACTAATAATAATAATAATAATTCAAACTTATATAGCATTTTTCTGAATACGCAAAGATGACAAAACAACAACAACAAAAAGCAAACAAAACAAACAAACAAGACATATTGGTGTTTGGGTCACATCGGAGGAGCTAGTGAAGTAGTATCAAATAAGAGTGAGTAGAAATGGAGAAATGCTTTTTGTCTCGCCGTATTGAACTTATTAAAGACGGCAGCGTCGGCTTCAAGGAAACCGGGATTGAAATGTCAAACAAGGGAACGCCGGCTTTCCTCTGTGAACTATAAAAGCTTTAATTTCCCTATCAGCGCCAGGATCTAATACCAATCGGTCCTCTTTATTCAGGGCGTCTGTGTTGCTGCCACACACACACACACACACACACACACACACACACACACACACACACACACACACACACACACACACACACAAGAAAAGCCCTTTTGAAAAGCCAATTCCTGGGAATTAAAGAAAGGAGATTAAAATATCATTAGGTGCTACATAATTGAATGTCAATTTTGAATAAACTTGAATTCAATTCCTGGTCATTAAACCCTAAAATGGGGTCCGTCTTTTTTTCTTCTTCCTCTCTTTCTTCCAATCACATGTTTGAGGCCCACAGAAGGGGGGGGGGGGGCGAGAGGGGCGAGGCGGGAACTTCAGAATCATTAAACGGAGGCGAGTTTGTTTGCGCTCCGCTGCTTTGACTCTGGCGACGAGCAGCTGGAGGAGAGATCAACGCCGGGGAACACAAAGGCGCCGCCAAATTGAAGGAAACGTGAGCGTAATAATATTTAATCACCAAATTCCCGTAAAAACAACGGCAACCGCCGAATGAAGTAATCTGCAAAAGTGTGCGGCATCATTTGCATAATTGACAGAGTGCCCCCCCCCACCCCCCCCACCCCCATCCCTCCCGTCTCCATTCCCTGTAAATGAATGATGAAGACAATAAAAGATGTTGCTAAAATTGGGAACAATAACAGCAAAAAAAAAAGTGTTCATCAAGGCCCCCATGCTCTGATTAATCTGCGCTTGCAAATCAGTGCAGAGGGGGGGGACAACCAAGGAGAAGGAAAAAGGGGGTGGAGGGTGGAGGGTGGAGGGGGGGGGGTGTAGAGGCAGGTGATTAACAACAGCAGGGATTGTCGCCGCGGACAACGTGGCCCGTTTTGGCTCGGCACCGTGCGAACGCCTCTCCACAGCTGCCGCCGGCACCGGCGAGCTGGATCATCCCCTGGAATCAACAAAAAAAAGAGGAAGGGGGGGATGGGGTGGGGGGGAGAGAGGAGGGGGGGAGGGGGGGGGAATGAGTGCAATCGTTTGTATTGTCGTTAACCCCTCGAGGGCCGTCGCCATGCCTCAGCACTTATAAACCCATCAATTTCTCTCAACGCCCCCCCCCACCCCCTCCCCACCCCTAAAAAAATGGCTCAGGCAGAAGTTTAGTTCCGTGACATAAAAATGTTTTTAAATAATGATTTTTTTTTTTTAAAGCGGCCGATCTATCGAGTGCGACACCAGAACATTCGCAGAAACGCTTCTCCGCTAATCGCGCGCTCGCCGAGTTACACTTTTCATCTTTAATTATTCAGTTGTCTAAAAAAAAAAAAAGAAAAGGGAGCCGTATTAAATAAAAGCGTGATACAACGAGAGATTTATTCAGGATTTACCAATTAACGCTTTCTGTAAATACTCGTATTCCATCACTGCGATCATTTAGATAACAACTTCCAACTCCTGACGTCGACACACAACCCCTAAAAAAAAAAGAAAGAAGAAGGATAGATTAACGCTGTTAAATTAAAGAGCAGCGTGGTTACAAGAGAGAGAAGAAGGAGTGTGTGTGTGTGTGGGGGGGGGGGGGGGCTCAGATTCCATGATGCCGTAAACAACACAAGACATCAGACATGACGCACAACAAGGAACGATGTGACGAGGAGAGGATCTGGAGGATCTGCTCCTCTTGGGCCCGTCTCTGCATCCATGTCCAAAAACGATGACATATTTACATGTCGGTCTGCACGGTGGTCGGCGTCTCTTGTCCCCGTGCAACTGAAAACATTCGTCGAAAAAAGAAAAAAAACGTTGTCCCCCCCCTCCGTTTCCGCGTTCCCGAAAGCCACCACTATCTTGTAAATCCAGCACAATTAGTGGCCTCGGCGCACCCGGAGACACTCATTTGATTTTAACCTCCTCTGTCCAATTAACAAAATGTAGGTTGGGAAATAAATGGCAGACGCCTGAGCAAATTAATTATGTGTCCACCAAGCTGTTAGCCCGTGTGCAGAGAGCAAGGGGCTGGCAGCGAGCGCCGGGCACACACCGCCATATGGCCTGTGTGGGAGCCGACATCGTTTGGGGGGTGGGGGGGGTTGCAAATCCTCACAGATATTTATGTCTCGGTCACAATGGATAACGCATCGTGAAACGCAGAGGAATTAGTCTCATATGAATGTTTCTTTTTTTGGCGGGGGGGGGGTATCCCTCCCGATGATCCGGGCCGTGAGAGAATTTAACCGTGGAGTAAATTCCACTGTGGCGTCGACGCCGTGGCTTTCGACGGCGAACACTTCTGAAATGCTGCTTCGAACAACATGTTCCTGCCTCCCCTCCCCCCCCCCCCCCCCCCGAAAGAAGTTTCTCCCGGGGTCCGCGATTCAGTCCTGGCGGCGATGATGTCATCGCAATGCCGGCGCCTTGATCTCAGCTCCGAGCCTTGCAAGGCCTCATATTTTCAACTCCCCCAAAAAAAGCCTGAAACCCCAAAAATGGAGCTGTGGAGTCATGAAAAAAAGGCCCGGTGAAGTGTGTGCAGAGGGGGGCAGTGAAGGACAAGTTGCATTGTGGGATATGTAGGACGTAATTGTGTGCCAGGCCAGAGACCGGAAGTAAACGTGTGTCGTCCTCTGCTGCTTCGATTTTGAACGTTCTTTCTTCTTTCTTTCTTTTTTATCCGTCTCTCAACTGGAAGGAGTGTATTCACTCAATTATTACGCCCACACACACACACACACACACACACACACACACACACACACACACACACACACACTCCTCACCCCACTCCTTGGTAAAGTTTGGAAGGAGGAACCGCCGCTCCTGTGCAGCGTGTGATCTGTGGCCCCCTAGAGGCGACACAGGGTATCACAGACATCTGGTCTCATTTTAAGGGCAACAATAACCTCAATCCGCCTCCATTAACGAGATCGTGACAGTGGATTATTGGCACAATATTCATAATTAACATAAATTATGATGGTATTATGCAGGCAGCAGACATCTAATCCACCAGGGATCCGGTAACCGCTCACTACATATGTGTCAGAGCGGCACCCCCACACAACAATAATCAGATTCACATTTTTTATTTCCCACCGTAGTTGTTGTGTTCCCCAGTCACACGAAAAACAAGCTTTTAGGAGATGGATGTTCCTCAAACTGGGAGGAAACCAGAGGAGGCAGATAACAGCTCGAGGCCGTGTGCGCCTCCGAGGCACAGGAAAAAGAAAAGAAGAAAGGAGGATAATATAAAAATGAAACAACGCCCTAAACAGATTAAGTCTCGTTAAACACAGTTTAGAAATAGAAGCGCTTTCACAATATAGGTGATCTAGTGATAACTGGAAATGCGACAAATTAAAGCTTAAAACATTAGCCGCCAGGTTAGAATGAAGCACATTCGCTTTAAAAGTGGAAGAAATTAAAGTATTAAACTCTGGGCTAAAGAAGGACTTTGTTAAATGATAAGACGTCTTTGCATTTTTGGAGAAACAGATGGCGACCTATAGAAATAGATCTTCTCCGGCACAGAACCCTGGACTCATTGAGCAACATGATTATGGTTTTTATTCCTTACTTTTAATGTTTTTTACTACTTACTTGTAATGTGCCGTGCTGTAGCTTTGCATTGTTTGTGTATTTTGTGTTTTTCTTACCACATATACTGTTGTGGTGTCTTATTCTGGACTGTTTGTTGTTGTTTTTATGTTTATTATGGTCTGTCACAGCCAGGACTACAAATGTAAATTAACCGTATAGCTACAATCTGGTACAGTGCATCAAATGGTGATGTTAATGTTTAAACTCTACATGGTCCCTTTAAAATAAAGATAATAATAATAATAATAATAATAATAATAATAATAATAATAAAGATACTAATAAAAATAATAAGAATTATTATTATAATGGTAATTATTATTATTATTATTATAATAATCAGAATCAGAATTTTACTAATAATAATGAAAATAATAATGATAATAATAAAATAATAATAATAATATCCTTAAGCACGATCTTCTAAAACCGAGGCCTCGGAGCCACAGGTGATGTGTGTACCCCCCCCCCCCACACACCCCCCACCGAAACATCATGGACATGACCGCGTGAAACCTCTTCTGAATTCATGTAAGCTCACGATGATGTCATGGTAACTGGGCACCAGGTTCACGGAGATTCATAAATAACCACAGAACTAGAGAATTACACCTGTCTGCCGGGACAAAGGATCCGATCCCTTATAAATAGTCCTGATACCGACTCCTCACTGTGTACCTGCACTGTGTCCACGGCCTCATGGTTAGAGAAGCACACCAGCTGGCATGTTGGAGGTGATCCGCTGCTCGTTGGTACTTTGAGGTCTTCAGAAATAGTGAAAGTTTGCTTCTAATAATTAGCTTTGAACACTTTGAACTGGTCAGATATTTACTCTAATATTTGCACTCTATGGTCCAAAGACACTGAGTGGACGAGGCTTATAGCGAGAGTTCTATACCTTGGTTCAGATGTTTTACGATCATTTGAAGATCTTTGACCATGAATATACAGAAATAGATTAATCCAATGCAATTGTGCCAGCCTTTTTTCCTTGGATACACATGTGTGCTTGTGATTTAGATATACTGCACATATACAGGTAGATACAAGAGATATTTAATGCATCCATAAGTGTTGGGAATAACCCTGTGGGGGGCACATGTACTGATAATGTCTCACAGAGTTTCCTGCATGGTGTTACTGCTTTAAAAAAAAAATGTTTGTATTATCAGTGTATTCCTGAGCATATTTTCTAGGTTATAGAGTAGTTTTTTGTTCTGTTAATCTGACCATGTGTCCATACTTCTTTTTTGATACCCTTCAGCTCAGAATTATAAAGATAAAGTAAAAATGAACCATGCAAGGGCCATAGTGTCCGTATGTTTCCTCCACTGAAGCAGCCGTTTGAGTAAGCGGTGGTATTTATATAGATGTAAAAAAGAAATTGATAATAATTTAAAAATTTAAAAAGAAACACAAATTGAGTTGGGTTTTGTTTCACTGTTTTAAGAAAACAACTAAATATCACATTTAAAAAGTTTATTACAGTGTGGTGTACTTTGTCTCCCTCAAGCGGTCAGAAGGATAAACAACACGTTTTAGATTGACTGAACTTTCAGGTGTTACTTCATGGCTATCCCTCTCTTTTTTTAATTAGATATAATTACAAGTTAAAGCAAGAAAAACACATGTGTAATTAATTACTTTAACGACGGCCGCATTCCTTCCCGTTTGGAGCCCCTGGTGCTGTGAGGCTGCTCCTCCACCGAGGCCGTTAGCAGACTGGCAGCCATCGTTAAAGTTATTAATTGCACCTGTGTGTTTCTGGCTTTGACAAGTGGGAGTAAAAAAAATGTTTTCAACGACTCAGCGACGTCTTCGTAAATGGAGTTGGTACCAAGTATGAATAAATGGGGAAAATATATACATATACACTACCGTTCAAAAGTTTGGGGTCACCGAGAAAATGTTGTTTTCTATGAAAACACACCTTTTTATTTATTAAATGAATACAATATTAATACAACATATAGTCAAGACATTGACAAGGTTAGAAATAATGTTTTTCATTGTAAATATTAATGTTGTGCTTCTCTCAACAGCATAACTGTTTTCAGCTGTGCTCACATAAAAAGGGTTTCAATGTTAAGGAATAATCTGTTTGGGGAAAATGCAAAATAAAAAGTTATAAATTTTTTTTTTAAAGGGTTTAAGGGGGTTCTAACCCTCTGCTAGTCTTCTAAGGCAATAACACAAAACTGTAGATGGGCCTCTATACACCTCTGTAGAGATTTCATTAACAAACAGAATAGTCATTTACCACATTAACTATGTATAAAGTGTATTTCTGATTAATTTAATGTCATTTTCATTGGAAAAAAGTGTTTTTATTCTTTTTTCTAAGTGACTCCAAACTTTTGAACGGTAGTGTATGTGTGCAAAATCACAACTCATGTTTATATTTCCCATTAAAATAATTAGCAGCAAATTACATAAAGTGGCAATTTGACCTAAATGACTGAAATATATAACACTATTAACAAAATAATGTCTCTGATCTATTCGAGTGTCTCAGTGAGGACAGTGAACCAGAAACTTTGGAGCTGCTCCCAGTATATTCATAAACACAACAAGGGCCTCGTGTATGGTACAGTTTGCATTTATGACCATTTTCATTTGTTCTACTGACGTAAGCGGAGACGTGAGCGCTGCGGAGCGCACAGGACAGCATTTATTAATTAAAGTGATTTAAGTCAACACAACCGCGGGGTGGAGAGACTCGTGCTGGTTAACATGCTGACTTCCTCCATTTAGTCAGTGACATCAGAAAGCAACCCCATCCATCGAGTCCACGTCCGCTGCGCTCATCAGGACCACATGATTGTCTTTTTGAATTATAGTATATTATAAAGAAAGCGTTTAGTAATGGAAAAGAGCATTGTTTCGATGTTTTCCGTGCATAAACAAATGCTGATAAGTGCACAACAACCTTTTATTGCTATCTATACAGACTGGGGATGTATGTTAAAGTTGAGTTTGATTACCTGAAGGTATCATTTAAGTGCTTGACATTTTTTATTGGACAAAGAGCACCAGATATACACCAGCTATACTTAAGCAAACTGAAAAAATTGTTGAATAAATGTTCATTTAAGTTCAGAAATGGCGTTAAATTCATCGAATTGTTATATTTGATAAGATAAAACACCCAAAAGAACAATAAAAAAAGATGATAACTCTACTATAAGTTGGCCACCCATTGGAAAATAACACATCATTCACTAATTCTAACACAACATGCCACAATTAAACAATAGCATCACATTATCGCAAATGGATTCTACTCCGGTTCGTAAACATTGAATGATGAAACTTCTTTATTATGGCACCGGCATCCGTTTAACAACACAAACACATAATACTTCACTTAGCGGGTTAGAGTACGAGAAAAACAACGTTAATTGGAAAAGTAGCATGAACGCATTTATTAATTGCGTCGTTTCTAATAAAATATATTTTCTTAAACATTGCATTAATGACGATTTCTTCTACAATGGAGGTTTTCGAGAACCTTAGTTTAACACTTTTCCTTTGTTGAACACCTCGGCCACAACGCGCTCGCGACCCGTCGGCCGAGGACCCGTCACTGGAACACGAGGCGCTAGGCGCCGTTTCACTTTTGGCATTTTACCAACTTCCTGTGTGCAATAATACGGTTCGATCCCGTTTGGCTCCGTCCTGAGACGCCGCGTCCCGTTAAATCTTCTTCCAGTTTTTCAAGATGGCCCCCGCTGCGTCGAGAGTACTGTCTTGCTGTTAAGAGAAAGACGAAAGGTTATGAACATTTTGTGAAAGAGAAAATAAGATTAATCCTACCCGGATACCTTTTGAAGCGCCGTGTGTTTGTTACTATTTGTATTTACCTTAATGAAGCAAAAGCGAATGTATTTCTCAAACTGCTTCTTGGACTCCTCTCCGACGAACGCTGTGACGGGAATGGCCGCCAGTTTCTACGGAGAGCATTGTTATTACGAACAATACTTAAATAGAGGCAGTGGGAGGAGCCTCTCCGGAGTCGGGAAGTATGAATGAATTTACCTTTTCTTTAATCATCCACTTCACGAACTTGTAGTCGTAGGCCTCGTCTTCGAGCATATGAGACAGGTCCTGATCTAACAACAACAACAACAAAGAACATTTAGACAACATATTAATCAAGAACTATAAAAAACATTAAGTTTGTATGAATAGAAAGGAAATGCCCCGTTGTAATCACTCTGAAAAAAACTATTTATTAGTTCTAAATGTCATTTCTCTTTTTAAAAATAAAGTTAAAAGCTATTGTATTTATTGTCTCTATATATATGTGTGTGTGTGTGTGTGTGTGTGTGTGTGTGTGTGTGTGTGTGTGTGTGTGTGTGTGTGTGTGTGTGTGTGTCAGCGGTAGTTCCTGGCTAAACTTGAGTTTGACGTTTTTATAAATTTCTAATAATTCCAACTTTTGATCCAATATTTTTTGCTTTTATATAAGCAGTGCTAGCAGTACAGAATATTAAAAATAAATCCTTTGCTTTTTAACCCTCCCTATAGCTATGGGGAGTCATTTTGACCATATTCAATTTGACGCTCTAAAAAAAAAATTATTTGCTTTTTTTTTTGCTTCATGACACGACTGACTTTTCCTAATTTTTTGGGGACAACTGGGAAAATATAAAATTCACATGATGATATGTTTTCAATGTCCTGTACAATTTGACCTCAGGCTGTTTTTCACTGTGTAACACATAAGAAATATCAGCCTCTTTATTTATTTAAGTCTATTTAGGTCGTCAACAAACAAACATAAAGTACCTCACACATAAACTTAGGAAACAATATTAATTCTAATCATTTTCTGGAGGTTTTAATTGCTGGGGTCAAAAAGGGTAAAATATGCGAGTACATTTGAAGGTAACAGGAGGGTTAAATATTAAATGTGAAGCAAACAGAAATTCAGGTGCAAATAAACGTTGGGATTCTCAGAACTTTAGCGGGGCGGCCAGTTAACGTCGGCGTGAATAACAAAAAACTAAAATTTGCTAACGGAACTAAACTGCAACGATAATGATCTATCGAGCCAAACTCACTGAGCGGCGTGACGTCCACCAGCATGAAGTAGCCTCCCTCCGGAATGACGGGCGACATGCCGGCCTCCTGCAGGATGGCGGCCATGCGGTCCCTCTTGCCCTCCAGTTCTTCCGCCAGCGACGTGAAGTAGCACTCGGGCCGACCCATCAGCTCGAAGTTATGCTGCATGCCTTGAGCCACGGCCTCCTGCGGAGAGAGACGGACAGCTGGAAGCTTTTAAAAGGCTAAAAAGATATTATGTATAGAATAAAAAAGAGATGGAAGGACTCTTTGGGTTTCACGGATGAGATCGCAAACCTGCCTGTAAAGGGGTCGGGCAGGTGTAGAGCGTATTCTGCATGACCGTCTGGAGGTGCCTCAGCAGGGGCTCCGGGCCGATGGACCAACCCAGCTGGGAGACGGCAATGTGGGAGACGACAATGTGGGAGACGACAATGTGGGAGACGACAATGTGGGAGACGACAATGTGGGAGACGACAATGTGGGAGACGACAATGTGAGAGACGACAATGTGAGACGCGACAATGTGGGAGAGCGACAATGTGGGAGACGGCAATGTGAGAGACGACGAAATGTGGGAGACGACAATGTGGGAGACGACAATGTGGGAGACGACAATGTGAGAGACGACAATGTGAGAGACGACAATGTGGGAGACGACAATGTGGGAGACGACAATGTGGGAGACGACAATGTGAGAGACGACAATGTGAGAGACGACAATGTGAGAGACGACAATGTGGGAGACGACAATGTGAGAGACGACAATGTGAGAGACGACAATGTGAGAGACGACAATGTGAGAGACGACAATGTGGGGGACGACAATGTGAGAGTCGACAATGTGAGAGACGACAATGTGAGAGACGACAATGTGAGATACGACAATGTGGGGGACGACAATGTGGGAGACGACAATGTGGGAGACGACAATCTGGGGGACGACAATGTGAGAGTCGACAATGTGAGAGACGACAATGTGAGAGACGACAATGTGAGAGACGACAATGTGGGAGACGACAATGTGGGAGACGACAATGTGAGATACGACAATGTGGGGGACGACAATGTGAGAGACGACAATGTGGGAGACGACAATGTGAGAGACGACAATGTGGGAGACGACAATGTGGGAGACGACAATGTGGGAGACGACAATGTGGGAGACGACAATGTGGGAGACGACAATGTGAGAGACGACAATGTGGGAGACGACAATGTGAGAGACGACAATGTGAGAGTCGACAATGTGAGAGACGACAATGTGAGAGACGACAATGTGAGAGACGACAATGTGGGAGACGACAATGTGGGAGACGACAATGTGGGAGACGACAATGTGGGAGACGACAATGTGGGAGACGACAATGAGGGGGACGACAATGTGGGAGACGACAATGTGAGAGACGACAATGTGGGGGACGACAATGTGAGAGACGACAATGTGAGAGACGACAATGTGAGAGACGACAATGTGGGAGACGACAATGTGGGGGACGACAATGTGAGAGACGACAATGTGAGAGACGACAATGTGAGAGACGACAATGTGAGACGACAATGTGGGAGACGACAATGTAAGAGACGACAATGTGGGGGACGACAATGTGAGAGACGACAATGTGGGAGACGACAATGTGGGGGACGACAATGTGAGAGACGACAATGTGGGAGACGACAATGTGGGAGACGACAATGTGGGAGACGACAATGTGACAGACGACAATGTGAGAGACGACAATGTGGGAGACGACAATGTGGGAGACGGCAATGTGAGAGACGACAATGTGGGAGACGACAATGTGGGAGACGACAATGTGGGAGACGACAATGTGGGAGACGGCAATGTGAGAGACGACAATGTGGGAGACGACAATGTGAGAGACGACAATGTGAGAGTCGACAATGTGAGAGACGACAATGTGAGAGACGACAATGTGAGAGACGACAATGTGGGAGACGACAATGTGGGAGACGACAACTTTGACGAATGGATGTATTTTAGACTTGCGTTTCCGAGTCATCGGATTTCTTACCTTCCAGCCGGTAACGCTGAAGGTTTTCCCCGCGCTGCCGATCGTGATCGTTCGGTCCCACATTCCCGGCAGAGTGGCTTTAAAAAGCAAACATCAAATCCTCGAGAAATTAGAAACTGAGAAACAGCATTGGGAATTTTTCTTCTTCTCAATATCAAGAGCATAATTAGACGCCCACAATGTTTTCTGTAGATCTCTACCAGTGAGGAGCGTAATACGTTAGCCGCTCTTTAGGGTGGGACGAGGCAACGTTAGGCCAGTGAAGTCAGTAATTACAACCCTGTGATTTCAGAATTACATCTTTTCTTTGTGCAATGAAAAAAAAACTAAGAACTGACTCCCAGAAGCAAAGTCAGTGCCTGTTTTACACCGATGAACTCGTCTGGTTGCCGACTGGTTTCTGCAGTTAACAAGTAGCTCACTGCCCCGTCGGTATCTTCAGGGTTCTTACACACACTTTGACCGATGGATTTCCAGGACTTTAAAACAAATCTCCATGACCAAACTGAAATCTCGGTATAGAAAACATTGCGTATTGAGAGCGTACGCCGGCTTATATTTTGAGCGTCTTTCTTTAAAAAAACATAATTTTTTTCAAACTCGGCGTAAATGATGTGATTATAACAAATTTCAATGACTTTTCCAAAACTTCTATGATTTAAGTTTTTTCCATGACTTTTCCAGGCCTGTAAATGACCATTTTAAGCAGCACACACGCACACATCTACGTCAAGATGGCGATCACCTCTGATGGACTTCTTTGGCTAACAGGTGTGGTCGAGCGTACCTATTTTGGTGTGTTGGTGTCCCCGGTAGACGAGCCACTCGTACACCTCGTCGCTGAAGCACAGGGTGTCGTGTTTAATGCAGAGGTCGGCGATGGTCTGCAGCTCGTCTCTGGTGAACACCTGCAGGAAGAGGACGGGACCGTCAGCGCAGGTGTCCCCGTCTCCTGGAGACCCGTCACGCGATGCACACCTACCTTCCCGATAGGATTGTTGGGGGTGTTGATGATGATGGCCTTGGTCTTAGAGCTGAATTTACTGGAAAGCTCGTCCGGGTCCAGAAACCAGTCGGCACTTGTGCCTGTCTTTCTTCCAGACTTCTGAAAATATTACAGACGACATATTTCCTTAGACACCACTAAACTACGCGCGATGCGACGCGTCCTGCGGGGACGACTAGACACTTTACACGGGGGGCACGCGGACGCCAAAATCCTCCGTCGCCGTCGGTGTAACTTACGAGGCGCAGCGGTATCAACACAGGCTTGGCCCCGGCCATCCGCACCATCGGTACGTAGCAGTCAAAGAAAGGCTCTATGATGATTACCTGGAGAGAGAGAGAGAGAGAGAGAGAGAGAGAGAGAGAGGTTGTTTTTTTTTTTATTTAAAAAAATATATATATATAATATATTGAAAATGTTTACAATTTTTTCAAAATAAGTGTTAAAAATCACTTCTTTTTTATTTATTTAGGAAAAACACTTTATTTAGAAAAAATTGTATAATAAATAAAAAAAACTGTAGACACACCAACCCCTCTTTAATAATGGAAAAACATAGTTTTTAAAAACACCAACAAATAATTAAAAGAGGTTTAAAAAAAAAAAAAAAAAAAAACACATTGGGGCATTTATAATCTTTATCCTTATTTTTGGCACCATTTCTTTCCATCGGTACATCTCCTACTCAGACACGACTTTTTGACTGCTAAAAACCAGAGGAGAGTCTCTGCCTCCTCATCACTGCCCCCCCCCCCCCCCCCACAAACTATACCTCCACCCAGCTGCTCTGCCACCTCTATTGTCTTCTCCCCAGCACCACTTTCCTTTTATTTTTCTTCTCCATCCTCACCATTTCCCACCTTACCCTGGACCACCACCACCTCCACCACCACTCACAATCGTACTCACCACATGCGGGTCGGGCGTGGCAGCAGTGATGCTGGAACGGGTGGGAACGTATACAAACCATGAATATAAACACCTCTATGCGACCCAGAGAGAGAGAGAGAGAGAGGGATAGAGAGAGAGATGCCCTTACCTCGTCTCCATGTTCCACCAGGCCCTGCATGGTGCTGAAGAGGGAACCGTAGCCTCCCACTGTGACCAGGATTTCTTTGAGGGCGTCTATCTGACGCCCGTAGACCTTCCCATAAACCTGAGCGAGGGCTTTCACCAGAGACGGATGACCCTTGCAAATCAACAGAAGGTGATAAACGAGTGAACGCTGACAGGAGCGAATGTCAGAGAACGCTGCATCGTCATGGCAACGTTCATTTCTCGTGGTTACTCCTCTCTGAAACACTTGTACACAATGAGAGTTAGAGCTGGTAGACGAGTACAAATACATGTCAGATACAATACAAGTTGCCGATAACCTAAGGTTTTCATTGTCTTGACAGCTAAATATGTCTAAATAATTAAATGATCATCTCTTGTCGCGATCCGAATTACATTCAGCTACATTTATCCTTTTTAAAAAAGGACTATTTTAGTTTTGTTCCTCTTCCATGTGTTGCTATTTATCAATCTAGATTGATTTGGAGTGCAGTTTATCTCAAGTGTCTGGGTCGTGATTAACGGAGAGAAATGTATGGTTCAGTTTTTTGGTGCTTTGAACACCACACTTGCCATAGAGTCGCATTATATTAGAGAGGAAGGCTGAACACTCTTCAACTCCCGCTAAAACAATCAAGGTTGATGAATAGAAATAAAAAATAGAGGACTTTGGGGCTGAAATGTCCATTTAAATAACTAGATTCCAACAAACTACGAGTTAGTTCTTCTTACAAAGCCCCGGGTGTACTGGTTCATCTTGTCGACCGACGCCGCCTGAGCTAGCGCCTCCTTGACGTACGACGGAGGAGGGATGTCTGGAAAGCCTTGGCCCAGGTTGACGACGGACGGATCGGCTGCCAGGGAAGTGAAGGACACCCTGAGTTGGGAAGAAAACAAGCATTTACTTGAAGTCCAGAGATTTAAACGGAAAAAAAAACATTATTTTTACCAAATAAACACATTTTTCGTAAAGAACTTGCATGTTGGAGACATGAGGGTTACAATTAAATGTGTTATATAAATACGTCAAGCATTCAAGTTCAGGCTTCACACATTTTGACCAATGGGTTTCCACGACTTTAAACCAAATGTCCATGACTAGACATTTAGTGAAATCTCCGAGTTGCTATTTCTACGGCCACCGAACTTTTCAGTTAAGGTGCGTTCACTGGCAGCGCGGGAAAAAAGAAAGTATGAGAGCGTAGGCCTGCTTATATTTTGAGCATATTTATTAAATGTGACTGTAACAGATGTCCATGACTTTTCCCCAAACTTTTATGATTTCAATATTTTCTTTTAAGGCTCTTTTCTGGAAATAACCATTTTAAAATTCCATGACTTTTCCAGGTTTTCCATGACCGCACGTACCCTGCCAGTAAACAGTACTCCTTAAATACTCTTTAGGTTAAATGTCTCTAAATCAAATGAGACTTCCTTTGTCTTCCATCAGTGATCTGGCTGTTCAACACTCAGCTGATCCAGAGGTCTGTGAACACAACTCCTCAAGGCGCCGTACGAAGAGAGAATTGTTTAGACTCACCAGACATTCTTGTCCAGTCCCTCGATTCTCTTGGAGTGCGTGTGCCGGGAGGTCATGATACGCTGCTACACAAAACAAAGACGCGTGAGAGACAACACCGAAAGTTAACTTAACAAGTGTCCTTTTGCTTTTTGCAACCCCAACTACTTACTAAGTACAATAATCATCAACCACTCGCTGTGGTGCCGTACGCCCACATACCAGGACTTTGATCAGAGTTTAGGATTTATTTATTTTTACTGTAGTAAAAATAAATAAATCCTAAACTCAGGGACCACGTGAGTCGCCGGCACGGCATGTTCTAAAAGTAGTAAACATTGAGCTCTGTCAAAAAAAGAAGAAAAAAGGCCATAATACGCAGGCACTAGGACCTGGGGGGAGGCTGCAGCGCGGCTTTCTCACTCTGCAAGGATCGTCTCTCAAAGAGCCAGGATGACGGGCAATGAGTTTAGCTTAAAGTCAACGATGCACCAAGTGAATTGTAAATCCAGGTAGTTACAGAATGTCATAGTTGTTAATGAGTGTCATATTGTTCTCCATTGAATGGTAAATTAGACACTGAACTAGTTCATCTTTATCTCATTGATAGAGTCCAAAAGAGCAGAATTTCAGAGTCATAGTGATAAAATATCCCTCTGACATTGTGTCTCCAACAATGGATCCAGGGCTTTAAGAGAAGATGCTGCGCTCCAAAGGCCGCTCTACTTATTAATATGAGGGCCTGAACACTGACAGTGGGGCAGAGGACCTATTGTTCTTAAAATCTTTAGTATTACTATGTATTACATCAGAATGTTGGGCAGAACAATCAAAGTACCGTAGTTATAAAAGCTTTAGGTTTCATCAAATCACGTAGATGTCGTGTGGCGGCTCATTATTAAAAGGTGATTTAGGCTAATTAGTTTTTTGGGAAGTTTATATAAAACAAGTAGCCCTTCGGATTATTTTGTACCCTTGAAGTAGCCCTCAGTCTCAAAAAGGTCCATGTCAGTGCATAATCTGAACGCCTCAACCAGCCATTTGCCTCCAACACTATGTCTCATAGTGGACTTACCTGTGAAGTGCAGAACCTCCTCTGGCCGTTTACGTTGTCGGACTGAAATGCAACCTTGGAGCGATTCAGGACTCGTCGTGCCGCGTTCATGCTGCGGGAGGAAAAACACAACGACAATTAAGGTTCTCTCACCTCACCCTCTGAGAACTTGTGCGTAAATGTTTGACGAGGTCACACAGCCAGTTTGCGCCGGTGCCAACCGGGCCTCTGTGTACAGGTGTGGGAGGGGTCGTGCCACTGAGGCGGTCTATTTAGACACCAAACGTTAGTGCGACACGGCATGTGTCCTCTGATCAACAGATATAAAGAACGCTACCTTTAAAAAAATTACACAAAAACAAAGGAAATAGGCTGTTGGTTAAAGCATTAGTTCAGTTGGACCCAATAAATATGACATGAAGTCATAGTTTGTGAAAGTGTGAATGTAGCTCAGAGGTCATATGCAAATGTGAGAAAAACACACAAACAGTAACTTCGGCAAAATATCAAATAACTTTATTTTGTCTTTAAATAATTATGTGTGTTGAGATGTACTGACCCCCCCCAGTTTTAAATACAAACTATTCTAAAATGATGAAATAAAATAATAATAATAATAATAATAATAATAATAATAATAATAGGGGATTATATTACAAATGAATGCTACAAAAAGACACACATTATGCAAGGATAACGTAGGGGGCATAAATAAATCGATTCGTAGGAGGAAGGGTAACTTTGGCTGACAAGCACACGGTGTCTCTGAAGGACGTCACCTTGAACGCCTCACTATTTGACTTAATCTAGCAGAACGAAAACAGCAGATGGGGCCATTGTGCAACACAAATCCAGCTTCAGACCTTTGGCAACTCAGCTAACTTTGCACAGCGGCGACGGTTTCTAAAGAAAAAAAATGTAAAACCAAGAAAAACCCGATGGGGGAAGTGGTTCAACCCGGGGTTTGTTTTGTCTTCTCGCCGCTCCACCGTGACGTCACCACGCGGGACACACACGTGTTGTTAGTATGACCAACGCGATTATTAAACCACGTGACATCTCGAGCTATAGCCGAATGACGTAACGGCGTCCTATCGAGAGACGTTAGCTCGCTCTTGCTAGCACCGGTTAGCTAAGCAGTTGGCAGCGTTTAGTCATGGCTGCCGACAGCTGTCGGGCTAACTTTCACTTGCTGCTGAAAGGAGGTGGCGACAGTCGCAGCTTCGTTTTGATAAACGTACCATGTACGCGTGACTGAGAGAAATAAGGCACCGCCACGTCTGCAGCTACAACTTACGTGTCGTTACAATGAACGGACTGGACGGCGCTCCAGTAGACTTGTGGCGTTCACGGTCTGGGGAGGAGTGCCGGAGAAAGGGATGCTAGCTTTTAAAATGTCGGAAATTGGCAATATTTACAATAAAGGTGAACTGAAAACGCACGTTTAGCTTTAATTAAAACAAAACAATATAACATGGTTGAATATGTCCGTCAGTCACATCATGTCAACATCATTCAGTCTATTTGTTGGCACTGCATTGTATCGTTGTGGGTATTTCTACTTGATTTATTTTGATTAACATATAACATAAACACAGGCGAATGCAGTCAGAGGCTTCCTGATATACATTGTATTCTGACACTGCATTAGTTGTTTGCTGTTTAGCTGTTTAAGTGAACAAAGTGTATTTTAATTGGTCACTTGTTGTAATTGGACTTTCTACGTGGTTTCCATGAAGGCAGCACGGTCCAGAGCCGGATCCCCGGTGTCTCTGCTGAACGGACCATCTGGGAGCTGATGTACCTCTTTACGCTTCACGCACCATGACAGGAAGCTCTGTGTTTTCACAACGGGAAACAATTCCACACAAACAACAAATGTACACACATATTCGTATGTACACATACATACATATGTATACACACACACATACATATATACATATATATATATAAATAATAAATAAAAACAAACATTAAAAATATTTTGCATATTTGTGTTTTAATTGTTCCTTAATATTTTTCATCGCTGTTGGAAAGGAAACTTTTTAAAAAAGGTGCCTCTTGAATAAAGACTTTAAAGGAAGAGAACCAATGGCTGATCAGCTTAAGGTGGACCAATGGCTGAGCAGCTTGAAGAGGACCAAACTTCCAGTAAAATAGATGTGTGTGAATATATATATATATATATATATATATATATATATATATATATATATATATATATATATATATAGCAGGAGGGCTTCTTCAAAGATTTGCCAAAAAAAGAAAAGAAATGACCCCAAGAGGTTTGCCATGAATTAATATTTTCTATAAGACTTTGCAAGTACAGTAAGCTACCCAATTATTTCTGGTCTTGCCAAAAGGAATTTGACAATGGGCTATCAATTTTATTTTTAGAGACGAGACTTGAGTCTGAATGATGTTGACTTGATGTGACTGAGACGCACACACGTGTGGAGAAAACCTTTTGTACTTCTGCTCTTAAGCTGCGTTCTGCAGCTTCCATGATCACATTTTGGAGGCAAAGTGACAGAACAACTACAGTGTAAGTTTTATTTGGAGAAAAGATTAATTCTGCCACAATCTGAAAATTAATGGAACTCTGTATTATTATTATCAACTAAACAGCTGATCATGATAGGCCTTTAGCTATTAAACTATATACACTTCTCGTAAATATTACATTTTAAATGAAACTTTCCCAAATTCTCAAGTACCCTCCTCTATGTTCTGTGCAGATCATGTTAACTGAAAAATAAATACAAAGAGAACGAATACTAATGTTTTCAGTGACTTTTCTGAATATATTTTTATTTTCATAAAATCTTGAAAAATTAACAACATCATGAAACAAACTGACATAAAAGCAATAAGATTTAAAATATCATTAATACAGAAAAAATGTATACCTCAATTGAGTGAAAGTGTTGTATTAATCTCTATCATTTCCTATAAGCCTTGAATCAGTGACCATTGACATTATGCATACTTTATTATCAAAACTTAATTTAAATTGAAAAAATAAGGCACAATATATATATATATATATATATATATATAGTTGTAGTAAATTAAATTGCACAATTATTAGGAAAGGAATAATGACTGGAAATATCTCTCTTGATATCAAATCCATCCTGTCAGCGGTCATCCAGGATCTACTGTTGCCGTAGTGATGGAGGACGAGTGGCTTGTGGATCCAAAGTAAAAGTTGTATCTGGGGAATCTGAATCCGGGTGAGTTGATGTAAAATAAATAAGAGGAAAAGTATCATTGAATGAATATGAATTACTGTATACTATCATGTAGACCTGTTTTATTCATGTGTAATTATTCTGCATACTGCCATCTGCTGGCCGATCTCTTGTACTGCTTTCTTCACAAGTAGACGTAGTAGTAGTACTTATTATCATGAGCATGAGGTGATTTTCTATTTTCGCCACACAACATCCACGTTGTTCGATTACACCTCAAAGCTTTTATAACTACGGTCTTTTAATTGTTCTGACATCAAATCTAAATGATAATAACAAACATTTTAAGAAAATGTGATAATAGTAATAACAATTTTACATTGTCATATATAATGGTTAAAGTTGTTCATGAACCAACTTCCTTTTTGTTTTACTTGTGTGCTCTGCTGAGCTTTGACTCTGTTCCATGATTCTGTTCCGTGACTCTGTTCCATGATTCTATTCCGTGATTCTGTTCTTTGATTCTGTTCCGTGATTCTGTTCTGTGATTCTGTTCCGTGATTCTGTTCTGTGATTCTGTTCCGTGATACTGTTCCTTCCTCTACCTGGTTGTCAAAATCCTAAAATTATAACTTCTATACATATCTGCCATAAAAATCATGATACCCGATACCAGAATTCAATACAACACCATAAATACGATACTGGTATATTGATCTACAGTAGTAATACAATTTAAATATATATTTTTAAAGCCGAAGACGGTCTCAAAAGCTCCGCAACTTAACCCCGCTCGCTGTTCTCCTAATGAAGTATCTGTGCTAAAAATATGCAAAATCCTATCGTTTTTAACGTGCGGGTACTTTGTTAGTATCGATACACCGTGCAGCGTGACAGCGGTAGATGTAGCTGGCCGACATTCAAGCTAACCCGAACCCCCCAAACTCTGTCGACATCGTAACGCTGATTGGTTGGCCGAGACTCGACACGTCCCATCAGTCACATTTTCTCTGACCCCCCCCCCCCCCTCCATCCTAAAACATAAACTCTTAAACGTGGGATTTTTTATTTTATTTTTATTTCAAAACGCCACATTTCGCCGAAAGGTTACAAGTTTGCAGGAATGGTTTTAAATCTCTTGTCGATACTGCTCAAGAGGCCGCAGAGTGATTCACCGTGGGAGTATAGTGTCATGGGATTTGTAATGTATTGATCAGCCAGCATCAGCCCTCCAAGTTACATTTAAGAGACGATGTGATGGATATGCAGAGATGGAAAGCGAACGATAATTTCCCTTTTAAAGTCAGGTAGAGTTTACATTATTAATGTCAAACCACAGTCAATGTGCTGTTCATAAGTGGGCCCCTGGAATCCATATCGTAGCATCCTGTGTTCTGTATTATAAGATGTTAATAGTCAAAAGATCCTATCGTTGGGCATCACATGTATAACGTCTGCATTTATAATATAAAATGTTTGGGTTTTCGTAGGTTCACAGAAGAGGCGTATAGTACGTTATGTTTATTATAATGCATTGGACGAATCTATGCAGTGTGGAGATTAAATGAAAATAAAGATATATTGACTAAACCCAGAATTGCTCTGGTGTACAGTGGGTTTATGTTTAATTTTAAGTTTGTAGACAGGAGGAATCATTTACTAATTCATGGTTTCTCCAGTAACAAAGGTTCACTTAATTATAAGTATATAATTCCGCAACAGATTTTGACACACACACACACACACACACACACACACACACACACACACACACACACACATATGAATAAATGATAAATAAAAGGTACTTTTGACCTCTCGGCCGAGAAGCCGACTCATATCCAGGGAGCACAAAGCTCCTGGAGCGGTTGTGTCTGCGGGTATTATTAGCCGAGGAACCGCTCCCGGTGCTCGCCCTTTCCTCCCCTCCGCCGCCTCATAAACAACATTCACGCCGCCCCCCAGTCACCCTCTCCGCTCGGGCTTCTCCTCGAGTCCACGCCCCTGTGGCTGACAGCGGGCTGCATGCCTGCAGGAAGGCTGGCGAGACCGAGAGAAAAAGAAGGAGAAGGAGAAGAAGAAGAAGAAGAAGAAGGAGAAGAAGAAGAGAGAAGGGGGGCCCCCGCCAACAACATGATCCCAAATCTCGTCGCGTGATAAATAAAAGCCCCTCACACCCTCCAGCTCTCACCTTAACGCAAGGTAAGTCGCGACCGCCCCGCCGCTGCGATGCTCGGTTTACCGGGGGGGAGCGCGTTGTGGTTCCCGACCTACGGATAGATGAGATACCTACCGCCGTTTTTTTTTTAACGCCGCGATAACCGTTAGTTTACCTGGTCGCATTCACAACACACTACGCCCGCCGGTAATGGAAAGCTACGCATTCGCTGGCGTGCGCGAGCCTTCAAATGCCGCGTTCAAGAGCGGTCAACGATCACTGAGGCGTCCTCGGGGTTACGTGGGGATCTCGGGATGAATAGCGGCTCTTTTGAATGGATTAGCACCTTTTTTTGTTTTAAGATGGTTAATCAAAGTATATACAAGTGCGCCTCCATTAATAACCACCTATATGTTTTTTTTTATTCTGCAATGCGGGTAGTTTTTTCGGCTTCTTCTCTCCGAGACAGGGATTTTTTTATACGCCTGGGGCTGGGTGTGTTCCAAGCAAGTCTGTTTTGGGATATCTGGGATTCAGACACATTTCCTGTCAGGAAGGGACAAGGATATGGCGGGTCAGCTCAACTCAATGGCTGACTCATCCAGTGCAAAGACGGGTTTTTTCCGAAGGACTCAATACAAATTGCAGGCTTTCCCACTTTGACCCAAACGCCCCATTTTTCACTATTAATTTCCCATGAATCCACCCTGTTATTACACCAGTTCAGCTCACCATACAGTTATGGAAACTATTTGTATTTCCCTGCCATCCATCAGATGAGAATATATTAGCTATCAGTTTAAGAACTCAGCATCCAAATCTTAAAGGGGTACTCCCCCAATTTTGCATATACAGGTTTACTTGTACCTGTACATATATAGTATTTTTTAAATAGAATGTCTGTATTACAAGTTGGTGATGTAAGGTTTAAAAGATGTTGGAGGCTCTACATTCCTATAGTAAATCATGGTCCCACTTGAACGGATGAAATTCCAAACTACAGGCGTACAACTGTCAACACAGAGGACAATGCCACTATTTTCACTTCTTGGACACAGATCCTCAACTCTGGATAACACCGTGAAACACAAGTGGAAGTATTCAGATCCCGTTAGAATGTAAAAATCGTGAACTCAAAAGTAAAAGTATAAGTTATGTTGAGCTGCTGGATTCAGAAGGCTTGTGTATTATATTTGATTGTGCAGGTGGAGCTCTCAACTACTTTGCTTAATAGCTATTATTTAACTTTTTTACTATAACTGGCTGCTTTTTGCATTAATTATCTCACAGTCTGTCCCGCAATTGATCTGAAACACTCTCGTCACCCCCTAACAAAAACACTGGGGTTTTGAACTAAAGTTGATGACTCGCAAGTGAGATGTCCACATCATCGCTTCTCAGCATTCAGCAGAGTGTGATTATAGAGGTCATAGAAGTGTTGATAGAACATTTCACAGTTGGGAACCCCTGATATTAGTTTATCTTTTTAGTGTATGAGCTGGATCTTTTAAAAGCATCACGATCGCTGTCAAGTGCATGTAAATGACAAAAAAGGAAGTACAAGAATAAGCAAGCATAAAGCTCACGCTAAAATAGAAACATTTTACTTGTACATTGAAGCCTATTTATTTACCTTATTTTATTTACCTAATTATCAGTGTAGAGTACCCTATTACAACTTTTCACCGGGACTATTTCTTTAAAAAGTAGTTGCAACAATAACTGTTCCTGGCGAGGACAGTAACTGGATCATTGCTTCTGCAAACAGACGGTATTTTATTTGAAAAAATTCCATTGAGATGCATATCTGAAAACATTAACACACAAACTGTTTGTGCAGACAGATGCAACCCAAAAAAATGTGGTTGGCCCTTCAACCAGTTCAGCTTAAACATCCCCTGAATGCATCCTGCCTGTTGTCATGACACAAAGACGGAAGAATCAATAGAAATGTTTACTTGAACTATCAACACTGTGATGTCTCCCAAATAGCCCCCAGGCTTTTAGCAACCTTGTCAATGTTACCTTGCAGCTAAACATCATTAATAATGAACTAAAGTTTGAGTGTGGATGCATTCAGCTATTGACAGTATTTGACACTGGCACCCTGGAGCTGAGGATGATTTTAAAGAAAAAAGAAAAGTAAACATTATGTTCTGTTCATTATATCACCTTGTGGATCCTTCATTATTCCGGCATACCTTTTTAGACACATATGGGAAATGTTTGTATTTAGATGGTATTTAAACTTTCTTTTTGCATTGTTTGGACCAGTCATCATGATAGGATCATGTTGAATATATTACACACCAACAGATATTTTACCACATAAAAACCCTCCTATTATCTTTTTTGGTCAATTTGACCCAATTCAATGTTCAATTTTTGAAATGATTTACATAATTTTTTTCCTTCATATTTCATGACTGTTCCTAATTTATTGGGGAAAACTGGGTAAACATAAAATTAACATCGATATGTTTTCAATGTCCTGTACACAACTTCTACGCATCGGTGTTCTTTGGGGTCAATTTGACCCCGGGCTGTGTAAAACAGATACGAAATATCAACTTATTAATTTATTTAAAGGGCTATTTAGGTAGTCAACAAACAAACATAAAGTACCTGACACTTACATTTGGAAAACAATATTAATTCTAATCGTTTTCCAAAGGTGTAATTTGATCAAATTGGCCCCACGGGTAAAAGATTTTAGTAAATGTGAAGGTAACAGGAGGGTTAAAGACAATTTTTTTTATTTAAATGACACTGCAGCCAACCTACTGCCAGACAGATGATAGGAAACAGACACTCGCAGCTGTACGAAGCACTTTACTAGAGGTGAGCACACGGAGTGTGAGCAGAACACGGCATCAGGAACACAACGCTCCTTTTCATGCTACATTTAGTTAACAAAGACAGAGATTTAATAGTCTTTTAAGACATTAATAGCGTTATTACCATCCTCGTGATAGTCATCGTGTACACGGTAAAGCCGTTTTTCAAACATTGTGGGCTTTGAAGTTAACGTCTGAACACAATCTCAGCAAAATGAGTCATTCGTTAAGTTGTTTTTTGGCCCTCCCCCGACTTTTAAATTACTTTTGTAAAGTAAGTGCATTTGTGTAATGTAGAGAAGGACTCATCGGTTTGAGGAAACATTCTGTAAATTCACTCGTCTCCGCTTGTGACTTGGCGTTCACCAAAGAGGACGCAGTGTGGAAATCTCAGGCCACATTCACACATAGCCGGGTATTTACAGAAACAAATATTTCTGCCCCTCCGTTTTCCAAAATAACGTTGTACACATAAGGTTGTTTGAAAAAAAAGTTTCTGTTTATATGAACCCGCATAAATACGCCGTCCGCATACGTCCCATAGGACGGTCACGTGACGTGAAGCATTTTTAGTCGCCTACTGTGACGTTTGACAACCTAAACTCTGTTTGACCTCGTTCACACGCAAACACACAAACAGAGTTTTCAGAAATCTCCACTTTGGCCGGAGTTTTTATAAATGATCGTTTTCTGGGAGAAAACCTCAGTTTTTGTGTAAATTAAAGGCCAAAACGCATGAAAATATATTCATTTTTCCCATCGTGTAAACGGGGTCTTAATTTCAAGAGGCGGAAAAGGAGTATTTGTGTTTTTGAGTCCTGGTCGCCGGTTGGGCGATTGGCCACCGTGGAGGTAGAGACCGGTTGCATCTGTCTGAAAGTTTACTACATTTCAACTTTTCCTTGCAGCGATGCCTGATCAGGTGTGAATGCAGCCTACGGTCTGCTTCATACTCTGTAGCTCTGGAAACTATCTTTGCGGCTCTGTGTGAGCTCGAGCTTAATGAGTTGTACGAGCTTGCCACTTCGAGGAGGCGCGAAAGTTGGGCACCGTGCATTAAGCTAATTCATAACACCAATATGTCTCAGCGTGACAAAGCTAACACGCTCATGTTCAGCGGGTTCGTGCACAAGGATCAGCGTCTTATAATTTAGTTGTCAAGCTAACATTCATACAGTGGAGGCGGTTTGGTATGACAGTGAATACTAGGGGTCAGGAACCTTTTGGACTAGGAGAGCCATAAAAGACAAATATTTCTAAATATATTTAATTGAGAGCCAAATAGTATTTTTAATGTATGCTAAATTAAATATGTCTTGCTTTTAATGCAACTTCTGGTGCTACAAGAAAAGGACCTTAAATTACGTCTGCTGTAATCTGGTGCGATAGAGAAAATTACAGGGGGGCGGGCAGAGATTTTTTATTTTTTATTTAAAATTGTCTGGGAGCCATATGCCGTCAGCGGAAGAGCCATAGGTTCCCGACCCCTGCTGTATACTAATGATAGCTGTACTAGGAGGTGAATGCTAACAACATGCTAACATAAATGCTGCTTAAGAAGGTATGGGTTGACTACATCCAGCCAATTGGAATTTGGTTAATTTGTGCAGATATTTGGGCAATAAAAGTTTGAACTGATGGATGCGCCAGATGAAAAATTGTTGAATGCACTTATTGTAAGTCGCTTTAGATAAAAGCGTCTGCTAAATGACATGTAATGTAAACAAATTTAACATTGAAGGAATTACAATTCATCTTGTGTTTGAATGAAGGCACACAACTTATTGTTGAGAGTTGTTACAAGCGACATTGTTTTTTTGTCCCCCATTGAGTAGACTGAATGTGATAAGGGATAATTTGTTAACTTTTTCGTTAACAGGGCATCATGATTCCCGTCATGGAATTCCGTCAGTTCTCTGAACAGCAGCCGGCGTTCAGAGTCCTGAAGCCGTGGTGGGACGTGTTCACCGACTACCTGTCTGTCGTCATGCTCATGATTGGTGTCTTCGGATGCACTCTTCAGGTCAGTGACAACGCCTCACCACGATGTCCTTACTTTGGTGAACCGGCGTCCTCCGTGTGTTGCATAAAGTTATGTAATAGCTTCAGAACCATCGGTTGGAAAGTTAAATGCAGCCAATGCACGCTAATGAGACTACAGTTAAAAACGTCAACCTGTTTTTGAGATAAAAGGAGTTCTCCAACTATTTCCGTCGGTACACTAGAGTGATTTTGAACATTACTGCCCTGCCTTGTGCATTGGCAGCAGCTCAAAAGTACTAATTCATTGCTTTTACAACCTGGACTGTGTACAGCAAAGGGAGCATTCAGCCTAACAAGAGTTCACCAGTGGAAACATTTCCCCACCCAGCCCCTTTTAGTAAACACAAGATTCCAAACTTCTGTGGCCTGGTGTTTAACCCTTCTCTCTGTGAGGAATAGCACCGCTTTTTTGGCTCCCACTATACTCTGCAGTGTGAATCCTGGAAATTAGACCAAAACATGTTGGAGAAAATACTACGAACGAGATATTTATCTGCCTGGGTGTAGCGATTGTTTTCCCCTTTCACTGTAACAGTGTTTATTCATGATCGAATAGTTATGGTGTGTCGCGTGGATAATTATTTACGTGGCCAAGTTTACACTATAAATCCAACTATTATAAACATGCCACTTTGTATAATGACTTCACACAACATTCCCCACATTTAGAGTTAAAGGGAGAAATACAGAGAAAGTGAGACTGTTTGAAAAATTCTGCAGATCAGCTTTTTCGGAGACTCCAGCAGACCTGACTTTGCATTTCAGTCTGTGATGTGCTGCAACACAGCTGCATTGGCCTTAGTTTATAAATGATGTCCCTGCTTACGCTCTTCACAAATGAAGTTTGTTTGCACTTAACATACTTCAGTAGTTTCAGATCATCCGACAGTTTAGACTCAGACAGCTCGACAAAGACAAAATCTCTCTCCCCATCAGGCATGCGACCATTGAATGAAAGCGTCCATTTCCTGTTGTTGTAGAGTGAAGCAGCTGTTTTTCTCAACTTGTACCATACGGTAAACACTAAATCCAATTCTTGTTTACTGATGCCATCTTTTGGCCGATATTCAGTATGTTTACGTGCACTCGGGACGTCCGGGTTTGTCGGAGAAATGCAATTACTCAAGAATCGGAAAAGTTTGGCCTGGTCACTCTAAATCCTTGTAGACACACAGGAAGTTGAGGTTTATTCATTCACCTTTAGCACAGTTTCGGAGCTCTTCTTTGGCAGTGAGTCAATGCATTATTGGGGATGGGAAGGAGCTGATGTGGTGTGCTGCGAGACATCCCGGATGGTGATACATCGGGTTGTATTTGGGTTTTTTCCACCAGGGGACGTGTTCAGGGGACATGTTGAGCCAAAAAAAACTTGGAGCGAACTAATCTGTCTTTTTTTCTCACTCATTTTGTCTTAGGTAATGCAAGATAAAATCATATGCCTTCCTCTGAGAGTCTCGTCGCTCCCGGTGAACAAAAGTGAAGTGGAATCCAAGTCACTGTTACACCTGCAATCCAATATTTCAGCCCCAACGAGAGAAATGACGGGTCGGAAAACCGATCTGGATCTCCAACAGTACAGTTTCATCAACCAGATGTGTTATGAGAAGGCTCTGCACTGGTATGCCAAGTACTTCCCTTATTTGGTTCTCATACACACTCTGATTTTCATGGTGTGTAGCAACTTTTGGTTCAAATTCCCCGGCTCAAGCTCTAAAATAGAGCATTTCATCTCCATGCTCAGCAAGTGCTTCGACTCTCCCTGGACCACACGAGCTTTGTCGGAGGTGTCCGGAGAAAATACTGAGGAAAAGGAAGATAAAAAGAGAGCCACATTGAGGTCCACTATCGCTTTGTCTCCTGGGGAAGGAAGTCTGGAGAAGACGCAGTCCCTCCGGTCGATCCCGGAGAAGATCGTGGTGGAAAAGCCGTCGGCAAGCGCTCTCGACAAAAAAGAGGGCGAACAAGCCAAAGCTCTTTTTGAAAAGGTGAAGAAGTTCCGTTTGCACGTTGAGGAAGGAGACATCCTCTATCTTATGTATGTTCGGCAGACGGTGTTCAAGGTGTTCAAATTCCTCCTGATCATCGCTTACAATAGCTCCCTCGTGAATAAAGTGCGGAATACAGTGCTTTGTGAAGTGGAGATACAGGACATGACGGGCTACAAAGACTTTAAATGTAACCACACAATGGCCCATCTGTTTTCCAAGCTTTCCTACTGCTACCTGTGTTTGGTGGCCGTCTACGGCTTTACAAGCCTCTACACCTCTTACTGGCTGTTTTACCGCTCGCTGAAAGAGTACTCCTTTGAGTATGTGCGACAGGAAACCGGCATTAGCGACATCCCAGACGTCAAGAACGACTTTGCTTTCATGCTGCACATGATCGACCAGTACGACCCGCTGTATTCGAAACGGTTTGCCGTTTTTCTCTCCGAGGTCAGCGAGAACAAACTGAAGCAACTCAACCTCAACCACGAGTGGACGGCGGAGAAGTTGCGTCAGAGACTGCAGACCAACGGCAGCAACAGACTTGAACTTCAGCTCTTCATGCTCCCTGGGTTACCCGACCCTGTCTTCGAGGTGGCGGAGCTGCAGTCCCTCAAGCTGGAGATCATCAACAATGTCACCATCCCGGCCTCCATCTCGCAGCTGGAAGACCTGCAGGAGCTGTCTCTTTACCAGTGCTCCCTAAAATTGCACACAACGGCTACCTCGTTCCTCAAGGAGAACCTGAAAGTGCTTCGGGTGAAATTCGATGACAACAGGGAACTTCCGCACTGGATGTATGGCCTGCGCAACCTCGAGGAGCTCCACCTCACTGGCTCTCTATGCCCCGATGTCTCCAAAAACATAGTTCTTGAGTCGCTGCGGGAGATGAAGTGTTTGAAAACTCTCTCCCTTAAGAGTAATTTGACAAAAATACCCCAGTCCATAGTGGATGTCTCCAGCCATCTGCAGCGGCTGTACTTCCACAACGATGGCTCTAAACTAGTCATGCTCAACAACCTGAAAAAGATGACCAACCTGATCGAGCTGGAGCTGGTTCGTTGCGACCTGGAACGCATCCCGCACGCGGTCTTCAGCCTGACGAATCTGCAAGAGCTTGACCTCAAAGAGAACAACCTTCGCTCAATAGAGGAGATCATCAGCTTCCAACATCTACGAAAACTAATTTGCCTGAAACTTTGGTACAACGGCATCATGTATATCCCAGAGCACATCAAGAAGCTCGGCAGCCTAGAGCGCCTGTACTTCAGCCACAACAAGATCGAGGTATTGCCTTCGCACCTGTTCTTGTGCAACAAGCTTCGCTACCTGGACCTGTCCAACAATGACATCCGGTTCATCCCTCCAGAGATTGGAGTCCTTCAGAGTCTACTGTATTTCTCCGTCACCTGTAACAAAATTGAAAGTCTACCAGATGAGCTGTTCTTTTGCAAAAAGCTCAAAACGCTAAAGCTCGGAAAGAACTCGCTGTCCATACTCTCGCCAAAGATTTCCTACTTGGCTCTACTGACAAACTTGGACCTCAAATGCAACCACTTTGAGACTCTGCCACAAGAGCTCGGCTGCTGTCGTGCTCTGAAGCGCAGCGGTCTTATTGTGGAAGAGACACTGTTTGAAACTCTGCCTTCTGACGTCAGAGACCAAATGAAGGCTGAGTGAGATGCCTTATTGTAGCCGCAGTGCCTGCTGTCTACCAATTCAGAACATTAATTTTGTATGAAGTCATTACCATACCTTCACCACTGTTACGTTATTTTTCCTGTTTCCTTCACGGAGGGAAGAAATACTTGTTCATAAAATGTCACAAAGATTTTGGTTACAACATGGTTGATTGTTATGTTTTTTAATGTTTTTTATTTTTACATATTATCCAACCACAATGTCTCCTTAAAGGAACAGTTCTCGCTGAGAGTTAGCTGCTAGCTTAGCACTAAAACCCACCAGCACATCTGAAGCTAATTGACACGTCGTAGCTTGCTCGTTTCATCCGGACAAAAAAGTTATGTACAAACAGCAAGTTGTGGTTTTATGGGTAGTCACTTTGCTTTGACTTGGCTTCCTGGAGTCTCTTACTTAGGTAATACTTTTATTTTGATACAATTATTTTGGATTCAATTTGAACAATGTCAATACCAATTAACTCATGCCTTAAATACCATACACTAATAATCTCTTGAATGGGATTTTTGTTCTAAATATTGAGACATTTAAAACAAATCAGACTACAATAAGAACAAAAATAATTTACAAAATTGTCCAGGATTTTACATTAAGACTATGAATAATTAATAAGCCCCCTTAAAACGTTCAGGTTGTGGCATTGTTAGATGCTGAAGGTTTCTCATGTGACACTTTTGTAATATTGTTACATAAAGTGCATCTTGCTGTATTTCTATCTGCAGGTGAAAAGTAGCACTTTCACATTTGAGGTAGAAGAGTGTTACTGTGCGCAGGTTCTGGTGTCACATTGGTTTCCACTGTCATGTGGCAAGAGCCAGGTGAATGTCAGGGTGTTTTTGGCAATTTATATATATCTATAAATATATTTATTCATATATATCAATACATCCGTACATACAAATGAAGAGATTTTTGATATTGAGATATTGCTATTTTGACAGTAGCAATATCTCAATATCAATCTGCTCATCCCCTAAATAGTGAGATTGAGAGGTGCTGGTAGGAAGATATCTTTTTTTAAATCACTAAACAGAACCAGTCGAGGTTCTTCCCTTTTCTTCTGCATAGTTTTTATGTTAAGCTAGCTGTCTCCTGGATGTGACCTCACATATAGCCTGCAGACACGGGTGATATAGATATTTTCATCTAACTCTTGGCCAGAAAGCAAAGAAGCGTTTCCCATTAGATTATGTTTGAATACATATTTCCTGCCACTGCTACATGAAATAATGTCATTACTGAATGTAAACCTAAACTGAATACCTCGCTTAGGGTATGTTTAGGCCAGTAGCCTTAAGCTGTAATGTATATATCTACTGTTGCCCTTATAAAGTATTTTCTTTTCTTCAAGAGACTGTTACATCTCATGGATCGCAGTAGAGGGAGATGCACAAACACAAAGGATATATCTCACATAAGTAGGCCTTCATGTAGAATCTTGGCTGAACAATTCTGTATCTGAAAGTTGCCAATTTAAAGTTTATTAAACTAAAAGTACTTGTCACACTGGTGTTTTTTGTGGTGTGGTTTATTACAAATATATATTATTAGAAACTATATTTTTTATGTTAACCATTTAAAATGTATTTATTTGTGGATGTCACTTCTTAGGTTGGAATTTTATTCAAGGTCTAAAGGGAGAAAAGTAATGTATTTTTAATTACTTGATATTAGAGCAGGGTCACTACACATTGCATGTCCCCAATTGCGTGGGATTAGATATTACTCGCTGGTGAGGATTAATAAGGCAAGAAGATTAGTCTATTATTATGCGCACATGAGGCATCAATGAAAAGATAACATTGTCCCGGAGAGTCTAGAACAAACATTGTCAAAGTTATTTGCACAATCTTCCCGCCAACATGTAAGTGCTTGGAGCTGCAATAGAATCATTCCTAGAATAAATATATAAACTGAATCTTTATTCACCAAGTACATGCGTATGAAGAAGCTAAAACGGGATGCAAATATATACTTGCAAATAATAACAGAACTTACAAGGGATGTTTGGCTCTGCAAAATGTGTATTTTTAATTACTTATTTTAAAATTTATTTTGGGATAAATGGCTATTTTTCTACTGGTGTCCCTTAGGATGAAATGCACATTATGAACAAATTAACCATAAACCCAAAAAATAAAAGTGGCTTGAAATATATGAAAAGAAAAACTTGAGGAAAGAAAGTAGAAACAGTGCATTGGTTCATCTGGTGTTGTGCAAATAATACATAATAATTTGTCTGTCCCTGTCAAACAGGGCTTCTTTTTTTAACATACAGATCTACTTGCATTCAACGTGTTTCTGCTGGTGAAAGATTTCATCTATATTTTGGAATAACAAAACAAGGCTGTGATTTTACTTTAAATGACACCCCTTGCACTTTTACGACGGTCCCTAACGTCATCTCCTCTGCTTCTGACAATCTGTGCACGCTATATGCAGCTTCCTCTTGCTGTGGAAAACAACAACAACAACAACAACAACACGTGTCAACATCAGGATATATATGTATACATTTATTTATTCAGCACATTGCTGCAGAAGTGTTACTAGTTGAAGCATCGTGTGGATAACATCGAGTCAGGCTATACTTCCAGCAGCCGGTGCCGCTGGCTGTGTCAGAGGCAGAGGACCCGACCAATCTGACGCGGGGTGGGGGGTAGTCGAGCTAAGCTGCTTACAGCCCGGCCAGCAGGCCCACGGTTGAACTGGTGCAAATAATGGACGGCTTCATCATCACCGCGGCGAAACATGGCGCGTAAAAAGAGGCGCTAACTGGAACAGACCTCCATTACCCTGCAGGTGCGTATCTGTGTGCGTCTTTAAGTCTTTAAGTGCCGGGTGCACATTCCGGTTATTTAAGGATACATATGTAACCGCTGAGCTGCGGCCCCGTTATGTCAGCGAGTGTATGTGTGTGTATGTGTGTGTATGGGACGGGGGGGTTGGCTATCGAAAGCCAGCGGCGATTTTAGTGCGCTAATTTAAATGTAATACGCGTCGTGATTGTCTGCGTCTGGCAAGAAACAGCTATCGGTGGTGCGTTTACTGCTTCACGGACATCAGGTTCCCCTCTCGGTCGGTGTCCGTGAAAGCGTCTCCGCTGCTGCAGCCGCTTTCGTCTCGCTCGGCTGCCTCGCTGCAAATACTGACCTTCATGCACAGACAATAGAATTTAGACAAAGCCCGTGGCGGTATAGATTATATGTAGTATTTCCTGTCTTTAGAGAGAGTAAATAAATAAATATATTTACAACAATATGTTCTCTCTATCTGTCTTTGCCTACAACTGGAGCACACACCTTGTGCATTATTTACAGACCTCTGTGTCACGTGGCTCGTCCTTACTGACAGGACATATGCTTTGTAGTGTGATGTACAATTGAACATAGAAAAAGTACATTTGCCGTTTTACAACAACACTTGGAAAAGGAAAATACTAGAAACACATTGGATTAAGTAATCAACATCTCTCTATCTTTCAACAATTTGAGAAGAAGGCATGGGTTTATTACAAGGCTGTACCATTGGATTAGGTAATTTCTCTTTCTGGTTTCTCACAAGAATGACCTTATGATGTACCTGACTGGTTTGATATAGCACCTCCTCCACATCCCGCATGTTTTGTTTTTTTCCAGTGTTTGAAGTTTAACATGTCACTGCAGGATGTAAACAAGTGTATGACTAGTTGTGTTAGCAGCCTGGATATGTTCATTAGCTTAATACATTTGTTTATAAATACAGTATTGTCATATGAAAATATTAAGCATTTACCTGGTTATTTCCCCCCCAGTTGTCCATTTTCATTAGAAATATCAAAAGCTGACAACTGTCGAGTTTTATTATATTTACCACTATATTCAAATGAGTCAATTTACTTTTAAGGAGTTAAACTATGGTACAATCTTTGCTTTGCAATAGCAAATTATATATTTTTTTAAGAATCCACGTTTTGTAAAAACTTTCTGGTCACACAGCTAAACAAATGTTTTGTTTAAAATTGAATTGCAAAGATAAAGATAGCAATCCTATTTTGCTTGAATAAGTGGGGACAGGTGCACACTTACTGGAGAAAGGCAAGCCCATATTTCAAAGTAATGTGGCGATGCAGACACAAACAGTCCCTTTTTCTGGTCCAATATACACACGAGAGAAGATTTTGAAGAAACCCCCACCCCAAAAAATGTAGTGTTATATTATTGTCGTGAGAGAAATCAAGCATCCTAGTAATTCATATTCTCTTTTGCAGGAATGTTCACCCTCACAGAAGTAGCCTCTCTGAATGACATCCAGCCGACTTATCGAATCCTGAAACCATGGTGGGACGTCTTCATGGATTATCTTGGTATTGTCATGTTGATGTTGGCCATATTTTCTGGAACAATGCAGTTGACCAAAGACCAAGTGGTTTGTCTTCCCATTCTGGAGCAAACTCCGGAGGGGGCTGGGGGCTTCTCTGGATCCCAACCAGCAGAGACCGCTGATAGTTTATGGAACAAAGAAAGCGCCATGGGTGAGCGAGCCGCTCCTTTAATGGCAAAAAAGCCTCCCGATAGCATCGCCCCCACAATTCCCTTCCCCCAGTCGGGTGCTTTTGGACAGCCACTACCTACAGGCGTCAGGACTAAGCTGGATTTTCAGCAGTATGTTTTTGTCAACCAGATGTGCTACCATGTCGCCCTCCCTTGGTATTCCAAATATTTTCCATACCTCGCTCTAATCCACACTATTATATTAATGGTCAGTAGCAACTTCTGGTTCAAGTACCCAAAGACAAGTTCCAAAATAGAACATTTCGTTTCCATACTCGGAAAATGTTTCGAATCCCCCTGGACTACCAAAGCTCTCTCCGAGACGGCGTGCGAGCACTCGGAGGAAAACAAGCAGAGGCTGGCTGGTGCCTCCTCCCTCATGAAGCATCTGTCCACCTGCAGCGAGGAGGGGAGTCCGAACCAGTCCGCCCCGGTGCTGACTAAATCCGGGGTCACGTTTTCCGCTGAGAAGCTCGTGAGTGAAGTTCCCGCCATGACCATACTGGACAAGAAAGACGGCGAGCAAGCAAAAGCCCTTTTTGAAAAAGTTCGGAAATTCCGAGCCCACATAGAGGACAGCGACTTGATTTACCGTCTGTACGCCATTCAGACGGTCATCAAAACGGTCAAATTCATTTTGATCCTGTGCTACACGATGACTTTTGTCGCCTCCATAGATTTCGACCACGTGTGCGAGCCTGAAATAAAGCATTTGACTGGATACACCAAGTTCCATTGCACGCACAACATGGCGTTCATGATAAAGAAACTCCTCGTGAGTTACATTGCTCTCATCTGCGTGTATGGCGTGATCTGTATTTACACGCTGTTCTGGCTTTTTCGGAGACCTCTTAAGGAGTATTCCTTTGAAAAGGTCAGAGAGGAGAGCAGCTTCAGCGACATCCCAGACGTCAAGAATGACTTTGCGTTCCTCCTCCACATGGTCGATCAGTACGACCAGCTGTATTCGAAGCGGTTCGGCGTGTTTCTCTCCGAGGTGAGCGAGAACAAACTTCGGGAGATCAGCCTGAACCACGAGTGGACCTTCGAGAAGTTGCGGCAGCACGTGACGCGCAATCCTCAAGAGAAGTTGGAGCTCCATCTTTTTATGCTCTCCGGAGTGCCAGATGCCGTGTTTGATCTCACAGATTTGGAAATACTTAAATTAGAACTAATTCCAGAGGCCAGAATTACTGCTAAGATTTCACAGATGCTAAACCTCCAGGAGCTGCATCTCTATCACTGTCCGGCCAAAGTTGAACAGACTGCTTTCAATTCCCTCCGCGACCACCTCCGGTGCCTTCATGTCAAATTTACCGATGTTGCGGAGATTCCTAGCTGGGTGTACTTGTTGAAGAATTTAAGGGAACTGTACTTGGTCGGCAACCTGAACTCTGAAAACAACAAAATGATCGGCCTCGAGTCTCTGCGAGACCTCAGGCACTTGAAAATGTTGCACCTCAAAAGCAACCTCACAAAGATCCCGACGAACATAACGGATCTGTCTCCGCATCTCGTCAAGCTGGTCATTCATAACGATGGCACAAAGCTCTTGGTTCTGAATAGCTTGAAGAAGATACTGAATCTCGCCGAACTGGAGCTTCTCAACTGCGAGCTGGAGCGCATACCCCACGCAATTTTCAGTCTGAGCAACCTTCAGGAACTGGATCTGAAGTCCAACAACATTCGTACCATCGAGGAGATCATCAGCTTCCAGCACCTCAAGAGACTGACGTGCCTCAAACTTTGGCACAACAAGATCATCACCATTCCCGTGTCGATCAGCCACGTCAAGAACCTCGAGACTCTCTATCTCTCACACAACAAGCTTGAGTCTCTCCCCTCATCGTTGTTCACCCTCCTCAAGTTACGGTACCTCGATGTGAGCCACAACTCCATCGCGGTGATACCGCTGGAGGCTGGATTCCTGCAGAACCTCCAACATTTTGCCATTACAGGCAACAAAGTCGAGGTAGTTCCCAAGCAACTGTTCAAGTGCAACAAACTGAGGACCTTGTGTCTCGGCCACAACTGCATCTCCTCCGTACCGGAGAAGGTTGGCCAACTCTCGCAGCTGACACACCTGGAACTGAAGGGAAACTGTCTGGATCGTCTCCCGGCTCAGCTCGGTCAGTGCTTCCTCTTGCGCCGGGGCTGCTTGATCGTGGAGGATCATCTCTTCGACTCGCTCCCCATGGAGGTGAAGGAGAGCATCAATCAGGAATCTGGTGTTTCTTTCCCAAACGGTTGCAAGTGTCTAAGTGATGGACGGTAGTCCCGCCCTACGTGGCATTTCATTTCATCTTCGTGGTATAGAGCTATTTTTCTCTCTTTATTTTAATCGTGCCATTAGAACAAGCTGTCCATGGTACTCTATTTGTACTCTTCGTGATGTTTTTGCAACTTATATAAAGAACTTACCACAGCACAGACAAGAACGGTACCACGGGAGACGTTTTAGATGAACTCCAGAAATGATCATGGTTTGTGTCTTGTCGATATATTTTTGTATTATTATTTTTTAATGTAGGGACATGGTAGCGGTTCAATAACGTGTACCTTTCTTATGCAAAACATATGGACATTTGTATCATTTTAAAACTGGGCCTTTTTTATTTATTTAAGTATTCTTGACATAGGCCTACACTGGATTGACCTAAACTTAGAGCGTCACTCAAATTACAAAACAAAAGTAGCACTCGCCTTCAATAGTATATAGTCGTGCAAGTAGTTGTACAATTTCTCAAATAAAATGGTTGTAAGTCGAATTTGGTCTGATGTGCTCACAGCAATAGAATATAGATTTTAACACAAATTCAACAGTGACATTTTATTTCCAGTAACAGCGTCCCAGTTACCCTGAATATGACCTTGCAGTTTTTATTACACCTACAGTTTACCCCCAAAAAAGTGAAACTTGTTTACAGCAGGTGTGTTGATTCTCAGAGTGACTGGGACGTTGCTTCTGGAAGGAGATGTTGCTGTCGAAACATTACCTTGCGCTTTAATTGTAGTGGGATGGAGGCAGAAATCTCAGGTATGGATATGTCAAAACTTGAATGAATGAATACAAAATAAATGAGAACATTTGTTTATTTTTGTTATTTGGGTAAACTAACTCTTTTAGAAAAAAAAAATCAAGATCCAATTGCCAGCTTCTCCTGTATTGTCGTATACGGGCCTAGATGCAGTATTATGGTCTTTATGCATTCCAATTTGGATATACTTTTAATATTTGTAAAAGTCTTTTACGCCATTATTTTTGATACGGTAGATTCTTCTTCTTCTTCTTCTTCTTCTTCTTCTTCTTCTTCTTCTTCTTCTTCTTCTTCTTCTTCTTCTTCTTCTTCTTCTGCTTCGCTTCGCTTCTAAGGAGCATATTGTTTCCTTTCTTGTGTACAGCCAACCCCAAATGATTTAGAATTTTTAATTAATTGTACATTTGCTTGTTTAATATGCCGAGACACCCCAGGTCAAACATTTTCAACTAAAAAATCGCTATAATACTTCCCCAGCTGATTATTTACATAAAGCTGATTTCTTTGTATCGCAAGTTTTTTTTAAATGTTATGTTTACATATACAAATGAGGCATTATCTAACGGTAACGTTGGATGCATTTAAGAGAAATCCACAGATACAAAAAGACAAAAGAGTAAATAGCTGGTATGTTTTTTTAGTCTTATTATTTTCTTCTGAAAGACAGATGTTGTTATAGAAGCCATCTCATCAAATATCTCCAAATTTAATGAAATTGTATTTTTGCCTGGGTGGTCTCATTTAATTATGTTTCACTCGTGTATTTAACATGTATTTTACGTGTCCTTTGTATGCATTCATGATCTCATCGTCTGTTATCTGTTCTTCTCTCTGCACAGCACCTTGTAAACCTTGTTTTAAAATGTGCTACATGAATAAAATTAGTTATTACACTGTTATAATTACTATTATTCTCGAAAAATGTGCCCAAATGTATCTGCAAGGCTGCTCTAGCGCCAAAAATATGTTGAACTATTCAAAATAATTGCAAACAAACCATGGTGCTTGAAATACCAGACAGTTTGAAACAAGTAATGTAAAAGTAATGTATTCTCTGTTAAACAACAGCGTACACTATTTGAATAATATCCTCCTCATTTAGCATATGATAACTGTCTAAAAACACTGTAGTCTGCTTTTTTAACATTTTATTTTATTATCCGAACCGCTTATCCTCTTCAGGTCCGTGGGAGGCGGGGGGCGATCCCAGCTGACGTTGGATAGAGACAGAGTCGTCACCCTCACATTCACACCAACGGGCCTTTTTAAAGTCTCCCAATTCAGCTGCATGTCTTTGGACTGTGGGAGGAAGCTGGAGAACCCGGAGGGAACCCACGATGACACGGGCAGAACGTGCAGAACGACCGACTAGACCGGAGATCAAACCCGGGCCCCTGTTGCTGTGAGGTGACATCATGATCTCCACTTTATTAACATAACAATCCAAAATTGCAAATACATTACGACCTATAAACAATATAACTGAGTTTACCAGCTGTGAGTTGTAGTCATTCATCCACACAATACAGCAGTGGTTGCAGCTGTCACACCTTTTCTAGTTCAATGATTATAAATCACGGCATTTCCTTTGGCACATACTTTATGTGTAATGAAATAACTATTTTCATATAATTTCCTCTCACTTTGTTCCCCTTAGTTTCATAACAAGTTCGGTTCTAGGATCAATTCCAACAGGAATTACTTTTTCTTCTTCTTCACTTTCAAATATTATTATGAAAGACAGTGGATGTGATGATTGAGGGCCTTTAAGAGTAACTGAACACATTTCTTAGATAGTGTCGCTCTCTGGTGGAAATATATAGTTACTACATTTTGTAACAGAATCATTTTTACTGTTAATTTGAATTATAGTGAGATTAATTTGGTGAATTTGTGGGCATTTATATGCTTATATATATATATATATATATATATATATATATATATATATATATTGTTTTAGTCTCATAAGACTTAAACAAACAACAGTGCTAATTACACAAACATTCCTAAGTATTTAGAGATTCTACTTCCAACATTGAAAATAGTAATTTACTTAATTCGATCAGCTGACCTTAAAATATGTTAATATAGAATAGAACTTGAGAAATACATTTTACATCACATTGCAGCAGCATATCAGTACAAACATGGTCATCTGATGGTTAACACCAAGATTATTTATAATGATCTATAATTATATAATAGATTACATTTCTATCACATTTAAATACCCTCCCCTTGATGGATCAAAACATGTGTAAGCAGAAAGTTTATAAATTTTGGTCAGATAATGCTCTTATATCTACATAATAGTGTCTTTATATACTGCGAAACATATAAAATGCTATGAATGCTAAATGTATGAGGAACAATCCAACGCCACACTCCAGCCTCCGTTTATTTAAATGTATTTAGTTTCAGAACACAGCGCTGCATCGCTATAATCCACTCAGATTAGTGTGTTTTCACCTAGCGGGCGTTCTGTGTTAGCCTAGAATTGCTTCAAAACCGCTATATGTTCTTTGCAAAATATTACCCCCCCCGCATACACAAATGCTTCCTGAACTCTACGTACGAGGGGGGGCAAAACGTCCTGGAGCCAGACTTTGATTGTGACGATCGGTCCATTCGGCTCCACCGGCTCTGCGCCGCGAGGAACGAGCACATGTCGTGAGCACTGTGGCCGAGCGGCGGGGGGGGGGCAGCGTGACTCTAAGCCGGCCTGACACCGGGGGTTGTTAGAAAGCCCGCCATCAGGTGGATGAAGGAAAACACAGCGGTCTTCATCGCTCCCTTGGAATCAAGCGGCGGCCTTAGCGCTCGTCACGAACACTTAGCATGCGCTCCCCCCCCCCCCCCCTCTAGCTCCCACCCCCACGCCGCTAATCTAGGGGGGACCGAGCTAACACAAATAGGTCGACCGGCTCCCCCAATCTGCGCGTCCCCCGGTGTTCCAGAGCGTTCCGGTCTGACGCCGAGACGAGTCATCTCTTTTACGACGTGCCGCGCGTTCCCCGGTTTTTGACACTTCCGTGGCACGCAACATATTCCTAGCTAACGCGGAGGTGTTCATCCAGCGTGGTGAGCACTCTCGCGTACGCAACGATTTAGCGGCGGAAGAAATTCATGTGAATCGGGAATCGATTTCACCGCCAGTTGTAATCTGTCTCTCTCTCTCTCTGGTATCTCCGATAATAAGGCGTAAGCGTTTCTTTGGTACGACCTAGCTGCAAATGTCGTGGTATCTGCATTTGGAGGGGGGGGGGGGGTTCTCTGCTGGTGCCCCCCCCCCAAACCCCCGAGGAACGCGGGCAGATCTTCAGCGACAGCACTTTGTGAGCACTTGCACAGCTGATGAGCTGTAATTACGTTTTAATTATTTCTGTAGGGCATCATTCTCTCCCGACATGAACCCCCGTCCCCCGCCCGTCCCCCTCCTCCTCGCCGCAAATGAAGACATTTGGTATTTTGAAAACATTTGGTGGTGAAAAACCTCTCGTTCAGTCCGCTAATTACTGCGCGGCCTCGTGTCGGCGCCCCGTGGACGGCGGGCTTTTCGGGCCCGGGATGATAGTCAAGGGCACGGAGCGCCTGTGATAGGCCGTAATTGGGACAAGTTGTTTAAAAAAAAAAGAATGAATAAAAAAGGGGGCGTGGGGGGGGGGGTTATCGCATGACTTTGACGGTTGCCATTGCACAGCCACCGCTCCGGGAGACACTCCCCCCCCCCCCCCCCACCCACCCACCCACCCACCACACCCTTCCCCCCCATCCTGTGCCCACGGGTGAGGAAGCCTTGTCACTTATTAAGGAGGCTGTTGCCACGAAGTGACAGATGTCCTGATGTGATCCGTCTGCATCGTTGGCCTCCATCTGTCTTGTTAGTACAAATAGTTAAGGATCGGTGTGAGGAGGGAGCGTATATATATATATATATATATATATATATATATATATATATATATATATATATATATATATATATAGCGTCCGTATATATATATATATATGTATATGTTAAATGCATATATATATATATAATATATATATGCATTTAACATATATATATATTATATATATATATAATGTATAATATATATATGATATATATATATATATATATGCATTTAACATATATATATTATATATATAATGTATAATATATATATATATATATATATATATATATATATATATATATATATATATATGTTAAATGCATTGGAAGATCTTGTTTTGCCCGGACCGGCTCTCCCCTGGCAATCCCTCCACAACAATCTCCTCACCACTTCTCTTCCACACCTTTTTTGTGTGTCTTTTTTTTCTTTCCAAGGTCTCCCTGCCTCCCTCCACCACTTCTGCAGGCCCTGATGTTTAGGGTTCAGTTGCCACTGAACCATCTTCCAATCTCCCATCTTCTTCTTTTTTTCTCGCTCCGCTTACGCTGCCTGCTTGGCAGGGAGAGATTAGGGGCTCGGGTCCTGGGGTGCGTATCCCACCCTCTCTCTGGTCCTCACACCCTCCCTCTCTTCACCCATCCTGGGAGATTCAAATCCTTTTAGCTTCTTCCTCAGGTAAAATTGCCAAGGACCTTGTGAGCCCTGGGTTCCCCTGGAGGTAAAATCTATAATGGAGTTTTGATTTGAGCAGGAACAGCCTTGAAAATGGACTTCTTTAACCAGGTAGCTGCCTCGCAGAAGGTCAACAGTACTCCAGGTGGACAAAACATGCCACAACTGTGTTAGAAAAAGGCAGAACAAAGGAACAGTTTTACTCCAAAGACAGTGACCCGTCGACTCGGCTGTAAATAAAAAATAAAATAACCAAAGAGATTATTCGGCTTCACTACGAGCATCGGGTTACACATGAATCTCCGGTTGTGGAATAAGCTCTTATCTACTCTCCTGTACGCCATTGATTTATCACGGCTATATGTCATGATGTCATTTATTTACTAAATGAATTTATATGCAAAACACACTTGATCAGTTTGCATTCAATCAAGTTGTTTCTTGCCACCGTGACTCAAAGACAGAGGGCACCAAAGCCTCAGTTTTGGAAAGACTGCTGTTCAAATCTGGAAGCGCTGTAGAGACAAAGTTATCATATTAATATTAATAAACCCTCATCAGCACAGAGGATTCAAAGAGCTTTCTGTATTTGGTGTATTTTGTAATTTATTCTAACCGAGAGGAAACAGGTTATACTACCAGTACTAATATGTAGTATTAACAACAATAAATAATAAATATATATATATTAATAAAATAAAATGAAAACAATAAAAATAACAATACTACTCATAATAATTTTCTGCATTATTCTGTTTATTTTGGTTTCATTTTCAAAGCATCTGTGGCCACAGCTGAAGAGCTGCCACTTAACATGACTCACAGGCACAGACCGTCCGCCTCATCACAACTCCAGATGTTTCCAGACGAGCGACAGAGTTTTGAGAATTAGACATTTCGCACAAATATGCTTCATTACCACTTTATTGATGTACCCTCTGCTGACGTTCAATTATTCATCAGCCACTCAAAAGGGAAGAAAAAAAAGAAGAAGAAGAAATTTTTAAAAAAAAGACTGTTTGCTCTGCCTCAATCAATGCTGCGTATCAAAACAGAAACCGCAGCTAATCAGCGGCATTTAATGCACTTAGCGGCAGTGTTTCAAATTCAAATGAAACACTTGAGCGAGGAAAAAGCAGCGATTCGCCGTCTGCCCTAGTTCTCATCGGTGGTGGGGTTTGTCAAAGTGATGCAATTGGTCATTACCTCACATCAGACGCCTCGGAGACATAATTCTGCCTGACAGTTGGATTCCGAGCTCTGACAGCCTCGAACTTGTTGAGTTTTCTCTAAATACTTGCCACTGCAATGAGTTAAACATCCCCCGGAGGCAGCGCAGAGTTTTCCTTTTGAACAAACACCCGAGGGACGCCGAGCCGGGACTGCACGAGGAACTGGAGGTCTTACGGAGAGGGCTGTTTGGGTTTATCTAATGGTACAACGGGTAATTTCCTCTGCCACTGCGCAGGGAGGGGAAGAAAGCCGGATGAAAAGTGAGAAGGGAGTATGTTTAAGAGAGAATCTTTATCTGGGCTTAATATCCCATGCTCAAGCAGAGTGGAGGATTTTTGTGTTGTACAGATCTCTTTTGTCAGATCCTACCTACCCATGGAAGACCCAGGGGCGCTCTGAGAACATACGCATCACCTAGATTTGCCTTCCAGCCCACTTCTCTCCAGCGATTGCACCCTTTTTCTCCCCGCCGGCTTCTTTGTGTAGAAAGAGACAAAGCGAGCATTTTGGAAATCAAATCTCGGTTTGTGTTCGAGCTGTTAAAAACTGGAGCAGACTTCAATTTGAATAGATTCTTTTTTTCTCGACGTAATTGTTTCCGAGCACGCACTCGCGCAAGAGCATCCCCCCCCCCCCCCCCCCTCCCCAAACTCCTCGCATTCGCCGCTTTGCCTGGTTGTGATGTGTAAAAAAAAGAAGAAAATGAAAACGTGCGTGTGCTTCCGAGGATTGACGAACGCGACGTCCTCCACGAGGCTTCGAGCTCACGTAGCTACGATCAACACCGGCACACGTTTAGAGTCGGATTACTTCCCTCCACGCCGGTTTAATCGGTGCGCTCGCGTCTCTCTCCGAACTCAACGATCGCAGACCCCCACCCCCTAACCCCCCCCCCCCACACCTCACCCCCGAGACCATCGGAGCGAATTTCTGGCTTTCGGGGTCTCCGAAGGCCGGACCACTTTGCGAGGAAAAAGGATTCAGGCGAGGGAGAGAGCGAAGGAGTCGTTGTCAAGAGAAGGAGTGCACAGCGCTGCTGGGACAAAGGGAAGGGCGAAAACAGGAGGTGAGTGGAACAGGCTGAGGTGGAGATAGCAGGAGGTGCAGGGGGGGGGGGGGGGGGTTGAAGAGAGTCCCAATGCTCCCTGCCAGCGATGACCAGAGTGTCCATCAGCGAGGTCTCACGGGTGCCCCGCCGAAACAGCAGCGCTGGCAGAACTAGAGAAAAACACCCACCCTGGGAAAGTGCTTTTTTTTTTTTTTTTTTTTTTACTCCCGTCTGACGCGGAGTGATGGATCGGGCCGGCCAGTGCACACACAATGCATTTGTGAAGAGAGAGAGAGAGAGAGATACAGAGAGGAGGAAGAAGAAGAAGAGGAGTGAGGGGGGAGTGGGGGGGGTGGCAAGGTCTGTCAGAAAAACACTTCCACTTTACTCCTAGAATGCACTGAAATATTTAAGAGTTTGATATTTATTTCATTATTCCACACATCGCAGGTGAGAATGGACAGACACGCGGGCAACAAACAGAAGGGTTTTTTGAAGGGGGGGGGGGGGGGTGGTACCGTAGCTGTGCTGAACACTCTGAGGTGTTTGGAGCAAAAGACAAAAAGAAAAAAAACGCCCGGATGACGATGCGTTCAGGCGCCTTTTGTAGCTAAATCGGGGGAAATTACCTTCGATTAAGCAGCTCGACAACCGAGGGCCTCGGAAAGTTGGGAGTGGATTCTCCAGATTTGGTGGGTTTTTTTCTTCGTTTTTTTTCTTTTTCCTCCGGAATGATGGAAGTGTATCTATACCGAGCAGCAACCGCACCTTCCAACCTCGAGAGTCAACAGTATTGATTAAACCGCCGCATCCGCTCAAATCCATCCCCATTTCCTTTGAAGGCGAAAACCATCCTTGATATCTGCCAACAGCTTACTTACTTAGGGATTTCTTCCTTTCCATCTAGGTTGTATTAATTAATGCATGCTTTTCTTAAATTAGCTCTCGGAGGAGCTATAACTCAAATTCCTGTATTTATGAAAGTAATAGGTTGGAGGGAGTGAAAAAAAAAAAGAAGCTAAACTGAAATAATTATGCAGTCCGACGCTTTGCTTTGAGAATAAACCGGAGAAACCTGATGAAATATGAATGTGCGTTGGGTGCAAAGAGTGTTAAATATTTACCATCCCGTGTTAGTCCACAACCCCAGTAAAGATGCTCGTCAACTGCAATAATTGCTCCGCTGCCAAACTTTGCGCTTGATTCGTGGATTCGGGAGGGGGAGGGGCTACACAAGTTACAAGTTCAGAGCGCCGGACACCCATTCAAAAATGTATAAGTACATACACAAAAACACCTCGTACAACCCCGTATACGCTCAATTTTTTCTCCACGATATAATCGGGTGGGTAGTTGCATCTTAAGCAGCGGCCCCGCGCCGCAGTTAAAGAAAGGCCACGCTGCAGTAAGATGGCGAGCGAGGCATCCCTGAGGGACCGATCTTATATCAGGAGACGGCATATTTCGACGCTAAAGAGGCTATTCGAACCCACCGACGCTTGAATTATTAAAGACGCTGTGTGTTTCTCAAAGCCTTGATTTAGCTGTTTTGAGGGGCGCCGTGTCGGGAGTGGTGTGGCCAGAGGTCTGGGATGGTGAGGTGAGGAGGAGGAGGAGGAGGCGGAGGAGGAGGAGGGGTTGTTGTGGGCTATCAGAGATTGGATTGTTTCTGTTTTCGTCCTCCCTGCCTCCCTCCCACCAACATCGGACCCCCCACCCCCCTTCCGCTAAAATGGCCTTTTACTCTCTAAGCATGCTTTCACTGCCTTTGAAGAGTTATTTTCGTTGATGAAAAGGATACGGCCGTCTCGGTCCGAGCCAACCCCTCGGCCATTCACAAGGTGGTTTAATACTTTCCCCTCCGTTTGGCTTATAAATTTATCATCGGTAAAGTATACCAGTGGTCTCATGCCGTCGTACAGGCTTCAAGCTAAGTGGCCGAGGTTGAGTGAGTGAACGGAGGGCAGAGAGAGAGAGAGAGAGAGAGAGAGGGAAAGGTTTAACGGTGGTTGATCCTCGTAGCGGAGCGGAGGAGTGTTTGCGCTCGCGGTTTTAAGACGTTAAAAGTCTCAAATTGGCTTTATCGATGACTCTCTTGATTCCTAGATACAGTACAGAGGGCTCACTTGTTAACAACGTGTATGTTAATGACTTGTATTAGAAGTGATCAATCTACTTTGGATGCAAGCGTTTCCCGTTGGCTTTGAAGTGAACGCATTGATTGGGTGAGAATAAAACAGAATTAAACAATCGCTCCTCCCTAAACGCTGAGCGCCTGAGAGGGTGCTTCGCTCTCTATTAATAGATTCACAAAAAAACAAAAAACATGGTTGGCGGTGCACAGATTCCCATGTTAACATCGGACTGGAAGACACGCCGTTGTTTTCCAGGACGGAATCTGGACAACACGACGCGACCCCGATGGAGCCCGGCCGCAGTGATTTACCGCCATTAAAGGAGACTTATTAACATGCTCATTTCCAGGTTAATACTTGTATTTTAAAACATCTTAACATGCTATAATGTAAAAGATGATCTCTTATAATGGCTAATCTGAATACACCTGTATTCACACTCACTCTGTTTTAGCACCTGTCACTTTAAGCCCCTCCCCCAAAAGATAATGACGTGAGTGAATTGCTCATCCACCTCTTAAACCTCCACAACTCTCCTTCCTGCACGGACATTGACGCCACTTGTAAAGAACCGGCTATAATGAAAATGTTAAAACTTCGGACGCTGAGATGGTTCTTCACTTAAAAACATGAAAACACATATTTCTTTACGGACCTGGCTTTGGAGCCGTGACCCAAACTGAAATCTCGGTATAAACATGAAAACTGTAGAAAAAGTTGCGTATTGAGAGCTATCGCTGGCTTACATTTTGAGCGTCTTTCTTTAAAAAACATATTCATTATTTCAAACTCTGCGTAAATGAACATGTGATTCTAACACATTTCCATGACTTTTCCATAACTTTTACGATTTAAGTTTTTTCCATGACTTTTCCAGGCCTGGAAATGACCATTTTAAAATTCCATGACTTTTCCAGGTTTTCCATGACCGTACGAACCCTGCAGATTTTAGGTGTTATCCAAAAATTGGCACAATTGGTGCTGAAAGCATCCCATCCTCTACAATAAACACCTAGAACCTCCATCTCTGCTCTCTGTGCTCCAGTGCAGGGGGGAAAGGGACCTTGCTTACGGACGCTATTCCAGGTGGAATATTGCCGATGCATTGCCCACCCAAACATATGTCTCTCCTGAATTAGTTACCCCAGGATCCTCCCTGCATACCAAATTAGGGGGGGGGATGCACACAAGTCGTGCACAATTCTGATTTATTCATCCAGTCTGTGCCTCATGCTTAGACAATAGCATGCAAATTGAGGGTATTAATCATGATTTCATGCTAGGTGGTGTACACTGTTATGGATATAGAAGTTTGATGCCTTATGGATTATTCTTCCACAAGGATATCACATATAAATAAATGATACGGCCTTGAATATCAATCGCTGTTGGGATTGATACGGCCGTTCTCTCGGAGGCGGTCTCGACTTGTCCTCTGTTCGATCGCGGTTACATCATTTCCTCTCTTTAAGTGGGAGGGCAGGAGAACCAGTGGAACTCATGATATCATCACCCCCTGTATTCGTCGTCCTCCTCCTCCTCCTCCGTTAGCCGACCACACGACGCAGCCTTTCTTTATTGATAGGGGGACGCTTGACAAAGCAGGGTAATTAAAGCAATGGTGCCGGTTGGCTTTCATTGATAGTGATTGGAGCCGATGCACCTCTCTGCGGCGTGTCAGCAGCAGAGAGCTCCCGTCCCCTGGATCCCTCATTTCGCCTTTCATCTCCCCCACTCAGCCATGAAAAATTCATCCAAGACCTCCAGAAATATTTATTGTAAAATCTTAGGGAGAAGTGGTGGCACTGAAAAATTCATGGCCTTATTCGACTCCAACAGCTGTGGACCCCTTAATTAATTTGATTACTCACATTACACAATAAATTCATTTATACAATATTTATCCGTCCTCTTCCTCAACTTTGTCTAATCAAACAGATGCACGGACAAGGCGGGTGTGTTTTGGATTGTTTCTCTTTTTTTTTCTTTCTTCAAATACGGTACAGAATATATTTCAATTCTAATTTCATTGTACTGCCAATGTTTTTTGTATTATTCTTTCACACAATGTGGGAGAGCCGAGTCGTGTAGATGCGCAGCTTAGTGCGGTGTGAGGAAAAGCCTTTCATCGAGATCACCAGAAGTCAGTGGAAAAGAAGGTTTTCATCCCGTTTAATCTTGGTAAACAATGAAAAATGTATCTCAAATAATCTTGAATAAATACATTTAAAAAAAAGAACAATTGTGCTGGTATTATATATAATATATAATAAATATAAGGTATCATGAGTTATGTGATGCCATATGATTTGTCTGTGTGCCATTTAACAATTAGTTGTTACAAATTAAAGCCAGCTCTTTCAGGCTGTTTTTTTGTGCCTTTGCTTTGAGCTAAATGCTAATATCGTCATGCTAACATGCTCACAATGACAATGCTAACATGCAGGTATAACAACAGAGCTCGTTAGCATAGCATCGCATTAGCATTAAACACAAAATGTCTTCAGTTCTTGAAAATTTGACAAATCCAATTTCAGTGGATCCACCAACATCATTAGGCGTCCTCCTCTGGGGACCACGGACATCCGTACAACATGTCCTGGCAGTTCTCACAGCAGTTGTTGAGTTATTTCCGTCTGAACCAAAGCAAACATGGCTAAAGGCGTCCTTTCATGAGGTAACGGAAACAATACAATTGTTATTTATCATCTTAAATATAATGTAATGTTTTTCCTGACAGACCGTTAGATGAATTGTGGTAATGACCATCTGTGCACCGCACTGCTTTCTACCCGGATGTCCATTATTTTGCATTGTTTTGATGTGTACTTTTCTTCTTTCACATGTAAAGTTTGACACACATCAGTGGGGCTGCTGTTTATAATGGTGACTGGTGACAGTCACGACGCTGTGATCGCATTCAAATGTGTCAATACAGCAAATTTAATGCTGATATATACTGCAGGACGACCCTTTCCCTGGGTGTGTTAGACGCCCTGTATCTCATCTACGGCACCTCCCAACAACAAAACAGCTTCAACAAAAAAAAAAAAAAAGGTTGACTCCGACTGGAATTTAAAATGATTCACCGTGTAGCTCCAAATACCAATTTGGTATTTTCCCAGAGTGTAATTCTTTTGCCTCCTGACTCCTCAACGTTTTGTTTCTGAAATTGGAATTTGGGCATACGCAAACACGAAATTATACACTTCAAAATTGGGTTTGTCATTTTTTATTTATTTTTCTACGCGTTCATAGCAGCAACCAATCTGTAGGAAGCCTTGACAGCGAGTAACAGCTCCATGTGACAGGTGTCTTCCTCCGCTATGTAATCACAGTGTGAGGAACCCTGCTGTGCAAAACAGACAACAACAGTTCCTATAATGATGGAATATCTACAGTGTGCAGACTTTAAACGAGGACTCTCGAGAATGCCTCAGATGCACTTTTGAATTGCATTTTTAAGTCAACGGCAGCTGTGTGAGAAGCACAACCCTGGTGATAACACACTGTCTGCAAAAGGTTGGAGATATATACGGTGAGTGAACTGGAGGAGACGAGAGATAATAGGGTATATCAGACTATTCGTTACCCGTAGACCCAGGTATTCAGTCTTACTGCCCATTGAGATTTGGTACCGGTCCAGTCCTGCACCAGATGTAAGCCTGAGGGGGCGTGCTGGGTCAGGGTTAATGGCGGTAGCATAGTATCATGTTCTGCTCTGCTGAAGTCCACCCTCTCGCCCTGCCAAGAGGGCTCAGAGGTCGACGGGGACATTAGTCCCGGCCCTATTCTTCATTAGCCTCGCTAATTACAGGGCTCCTCTACGGGGATGGCAGCTCATGCCCGGGACGAGCCCCGCGCTCCGCGGCCTCCTGTCTTTACTCTACGCCACCGCGGGCCCACGCCATATGCCCGAGCTTCGGTTTCACGCCGGCCCAAAAATAAAAAAAAGAGAAAGTAGCCGGTTGTTCTCGACTCTGCGCTTCTCCAGCCAGTTTAGACATGTGTCAAGTCAACACATGTCCACACCCGAGATCACTCTCGCTCCCTGACACGAAGCCACAGAATTTGTTGCACCCTGACAGGCCTTATTTTCATCCACGAGGAATCACTCTTACAGGTCCTTTGCACTGTTATCGATGGAGGGGTGGCCTGTGACATTGCCTTTGGCCTCTATTGCCGGTTGTTGTTATGTGTAAGACAGCTCTTGCAGCGCTGCTGGAGCCCTGAGGAACAACCCGGCCTGCTGGGCGAGGTGTCAGAATGATGATTGCTTTCTGACCTTGGCCGGTTCTCCATTACATCCAGAATGAAAAGCTGCACATCCTCTACAGCTGCCTCTAAATGGTAAAAGGTGCCTCGCCCTGTGTCTTCCTCTTTGGTTTTCATGCGGTTGCTGGCATTTGATCCTTAACGTGCTTCGTCTTTTTGGTGACCGGGCGCCTCTGGGACCCGACATCGCGGCGCAGCAGTTGGCTGCCTTTCGCTCAATCATCCGTGGTCCTGTCTGCAGTCTTTGATTGGACCCTTTGAACAAGTAGGGGGAACCTTTAGGACGACCTCATCTCTTAGGACGTGGAATAAGCCTGTGACCTTCATGTGGGAAACTAACCTCAATATAATTCAAAGAATCCACTCCCTCACTTGGACCTGTATTTTTTTTTTAAAGAAAGAAAAACTGCAGTAGTTCTGACCAATAGTGCAGTTCATTTCTATGAATGGCATACAGGTCTGTACAGGTGGTAAGTATAGCATGATACAAATAAATACTTAGCAAACCAAAAGAAGTCTGCTTGTTGTTGAGCGACTGCAATATTTTATTTTTCAATTGAAATAAACATACTTAGATAATATATTTTACAGAAAGAATAAATATTAAGCATATGGATAAGATTATTATAGCTCATTATCTAATTACCACTAACTTAACAGGGTATTTAATAAATATTGATGCAAATGTGAGAGCTAATGCTATAAAATTGCTATATTTACAGCTAATGCCTAGTAAGAGTTACGGTAGACGGTTAACTTGAAAATGTTGCATCATAAGTATTAAAACAGTTGCGCTGTTGTCCACTTGTGCAATAGTGAAAAACTATTTGTTTTATTATTGTTTGTTTTATATTGGAGCGATGACTCTACTGTAGTAACCTTCACTTTCACAGCTTTAGCTAACGTTAACTCAACAGACGTTGAAATTACAAGTGACAAAAAGCTACAAAACGACCAACGTTGTCAACTTCTTAGTTGCCGAGTAGCTGTTCAAGCCGTCGTTGAGACAGTCGTGTTGTTTAAATAGCACCCGGAACCAGGTAACGTCAAGAATAGGTTTCTCTTACATCGTTTTAAGATGGAACGGAGTTGAAATTGTCGGGATAAAATATGCTTATCCCGATGAAATGCTCTGTTGGTGTTTTTGAACAGGAACAAAAGTTCACTTCAAAATAAGAGGAGCTTTTCTCCTCGAGGAAAGTATAGTATGTAAATAGACACGGGTATGGAGGAAGTCTCAGACCCCGTTTACACGATGGGAAAACGCATATATTTTCATTTCATTTTCATTGGCCTTTCATTTACACAAAAACAGAGGTTTTATCACGGAAAACGATCATTTCTAAAAACTCCGGCCAAAGTGGAGATTTCTGAAAACTCAGTTTGTGTGTTTGCGTGTGAACGAGGTCAAACTGAGTTTTAGGTTGTCAAACGTCACAGTATGCGACTAAAAATGCTTCACGTCATGTGATCCTATGCGGACGTATGCGGACGCCGTATTTATGCGAGTTCATATAAACAGAAACTTTTTTGAAAACGACCTTGTGTGTACAACGTTATTTTTGAAAACGGAGGGGCAGAAATATTTGCTTCTGTAAATACCCGGCTATGTGTAAATGTGGCCTTAACCCGACAATACTGTCAATGTCATTTTGTAGTTTAGTTTACTGACAAAATGAATATTAGCTACCAGTTGAACGATTTTTCAAAGCGACTATTGCTATACTTTAACATTGACAATCTATTATTGTGAATAAAATAGCATCTCTTGTCAATTCCAATATGAAAATGATGAATCGTTCGGCCTTTTTTTCCCCCGCCATAGCAAGTAACATTGTCTTGTTCTTCCTTTGTTATCACTTCTTCAACAAAGTACAGCGAGTGGGCGTCGGGTCAGTTTCCGGTTCGGCGCGCCGCCGTCGTCACGCGCTTCTGGAGACAAAAGAAGAAGAAGATGAGTGGTTATTAACAAGCAAGAAAGTGGTGTAGCGACGAGCCTTTTGAGCAGCGCGGAGGTACCATCCCATAACTTCTCTGCACATAGGCCTGTCTGGGAAGTCCCATTGATCAGCTCTGAGTCTCTTTTCCAGCACTAACCGCTATCCCTCATCCCGAACTGTCACAGAGCCGTCAAGATCAAATCCCGCTTCCACATGGCAGGCCTGAGAGAGCGTCTCCCTCTGATACCATACAACCCCAATAGACAGGGGAGCAATAGAAAGAGCCCAGTAGAAAACTAGAACTGCTGCCACATCTTTGGCAACCATTACTGCCTCTTTTTTTTTGCGACACGGTTTTTGATATGTCACCTTCTGATCTGATGCGGGTTTCTGCTGGTCTCGCCTCGAGGGTTCGGGGTGGTGGTGATGGTGATGGTGGTGGTGGTGGTGGGTGGGTGGGTGGGGATTCTGCGCTTGCAGAAAAGTCGGCGAGAAAACGAGCACTTTGCATTCAATTGCTCCCCGTTTGGTGCTTCTTTCCGAGGAAGAGAGCAGAAAAACAAATATCCAGAGGGGCTCTCTCTCCTTTTTCATCCCCGTTGTCAAGTTAATTTACGGCAGAGTCGTTCCAGGATGCTGGATGCCATGTGAGTTATTGATTATTTTTCCTCCCGCTCTCAGAGCCATCATCCCGAGCCTTGATGGAACAATGAGGGAGGGTTGGGCCCCAGAGGAGTGGTATGTACAACTCTGTACACGCCACTTTACACTTGTAGTCGCTGTCGGGAGCATACAGCGGAATTCAATTTACACCACTTTTAGACAAATGTAAACATGCCGCATGCCGAGTCGCAAGTGCAAATCTCGGTAGTCCGGGGGGTCATCAGACGCAAGCAGGCAGGAATGTGATTTGACTTCCACGAAAGGATGCGAAAATTAGAAAGGACGATATACGTTTTATGAAAAAAGAAAAATTGCAAAATAATAGCTGTGAAAACAGTTTTTACTGGTTGGAAGAAGAAAAGAAAAAAAGACAATTTGATAACCGTTACCGCGATACAACTGGCTCGCATCGAAACATCGAGGCGAGGTTCGGAGACAGTGCGGATCTTCCTTTGAATTGTTGTTCGTTTAAAGGTTAGTAAATTAATTTGCCACCCTAGAGACCGTCGACTGCAAGAGAAAGAGAGATGAAGCCGAGGTAAAGTGAGGAGGAGTGACCCGGTGGAGCGCTGTCAGGATGTCAAAAAGCCTCCCTGACTCAACTAATCCCCTCGCTTATGAAGTAGTCCCTCCTGTGATTAACTGTCTAATCAACGTGCACAAAGACAGCAAGGAAATGGGTCAGAATAATGCTTCTTAGGCAATTTGATGGGACTTTTGTCCTCTGATGTTGTAGCAATTAAATATTCTTTGCCGGTTCCCCCGGAGCCAAACATTTAACCGACAGATTAAGGCAAATAAAACACTTGGCCTCCAATCCTTAAATCGCTAACGACCAATCATTTTGGCTTCCACCCGAAACATCCTGCATCTAATGTTGATTTTGAGCGTTTGAATGAATCCCATGATGATGCGGTACCGTATAGCGCTTTTCTCAGCCTACATCGGTGTTTGCTAAGTTGGGCTCGATCGTTTCTTACACCGTGTCATCAAAAGACAATCAAACAGAGGGATGGTTCCTTTTTATGTGAACAAATTAAACCATCAAAGATTTTAATTGTTTCTAAAACGCTTTAAGATCTTTAGTATTCCCTTTGCTGGGACTGTCTTCCATCTGTCTCCCAAACGCTGTAACATGAAGGGGGCTGCAGCGCGCATACAAACAGAGGACTGAGTGTAAGGCTCAGATCATTATGCACAGCTCAGTCATTAGAGGAGAAAAGTGCCGGTTACCTTCCGCGTTGTGAGAATACGGAAGGTAATGTTTTAATCGCTGTGTATTTATTTATTTATTTGTATGCGTGTTATTCGCATAACTTAAAAAGTATTAAACCGAATCTCATGCAATTTGGTGGGATGATTGGTTACTATCCGATGACAATTTGATTATATTTTGGGATCGATCGAGTGAAAAGTCAAGGTCAAGGTCATGAAAAAGGTACCAAAAAAATGGCAAACGGCGAAGGTATGCGCTCCACCGAGTGCCCGTTGTAGTTCTTCCATGTGGATCAAAGGGTACACTTTTAAACCATGAGTCATTTTGTGTCACATTAGCGCTGTAGCTGATGAAGCTCTAATGAAAATGGCCTCTCCCAAAGTCAAACATGCATTTCCAATTCATGGAAAGAAAACAATATATATTTATGAATGCTTGAAACCAAGCAAACATGTCTGCAACATCTGGACCGTGATCTATTCTTATTCACACACAGAAGGTGAGTCTTTATGTAAGTTAGAGCACATCTACGATGGAAGGATGGCCTCCACTGGTCTCTCAACAACACCGTTAGCTAAGCCGGGGGGGCTTGCGGCTAACGGCGTTAACGGCGCAAACAATAACAAGAGTGCTGACAGAGATAACAGTGTTTGCGTCACGCTTCCATGACGACACTTAAGAGTCGATGCGGCGCTTATCGGCGTTAACTCTGAACGCTGCTAACTCTGAACGACATAAATTAGCTAGCCAGCTAGCCATATGAGATACACTAACAAAGAAATACCAGTGTAAGGTAATCCGGAGGAATTTAGATTACAAGAGACTTCATTCTCTGCCCAGGATATTACTTCAACATATCTTAACACAGCGAATATTTAGTATATTTAGTATTAGTATTAGTATTTAGTTTTTTAGTATTTAGTTTTGTGTTTTATAATTATTTTTATTGATGCTCTGATGTGCACCGCTGCTGTGATTTTGAAATGTCCCCACTGTGGGATGAATAAAAGAATATATCATATCATATCATATCATATCACATTCTACAACATTAATGCTCTGAATTTCAGATGTTTCACCTTTTATAGGACGATGGAGTCCTTTTCAAAGCTCCGACCATCTATCGAATGGTTACGATAACGTTGCACAGTTGATTGTTGAAACTTTGAATTGTGTTTTTTTTCGCAGATTTGTAGCAGTATTTGTTTATCACACTATTTATATTTATATATATATATATATAAAACCAGTGTGGCAGGTACGTGAACAGTGACCCAATTACACACGACGTACCAACTGTATATATTATGTACTACATTCCAATCTTTATGATACACTGCTATTAATATACACTACATCTGCATGCGAAATGATACTATATTTATATCGTATGACACATAATCTCACTGAGAACGCCTTTCTCCACCTCTGGAAATAAGAGCCACATTGCGGCAATTAGGAAGGTAAAAGTTGCCGGAGTGGTCGGAGTATCTTAGGAGTGCCAAAACTTTGCACTGGCAGTAATCTTTTCTCGGCGGGTCTCGACCCCGGCTTCAACCTCTCGTCTTTTATCTTCCCTTTGTTGGCGTGGCCGCGCTGAAACAAGAGGTTCAACGCGTCTCCTCCCTCGTGGTGTGGCTCCACATAGATGATTGCCTTCGAGTAACAAGCCCCTGCCGCGCATCGCCACCACTACCGCCATACCTCGCCCCCTACACCTCCCCCAGCCCCTTTTTTCTTTCCTCCTCCTCCCATGCTCCCTTGTTCCCTCGCTCTATGCTTAGCAAACATCAAAGGGACCTATCATACCCCGATGGTTTAAATCTTTTAACAGGGAATAACAGCCGGAGTACATCCAGACCCCTCACGTCCCACAGTCGTGTCACCACGTGTTCCCGCAATGATCATCAGGGGAGAGGCGGTGGGCCGGGCGGGGGTCCTTTCTGGGGGTGCGTGTTCCTCTCTGCAGGAGCGTGAGGATAAGGTGGGGGTGGGGGTGGGGGTGTGGGTGGGGGTGGGGGTGTGGGTGGGGCTGAGTGTGGCCCGGCACTGTGATCAGGGGCCAGGCCAAATTCTGTTTGAAATGTGAATGGGCTAATTTTCATCAGCCTCCCTCGTGCTAGGGGAGGTCCCAGGTGCCACAGCATGCCAAGGGTCATCATTAGAAGACGGCTGCCTGCAAAAAAAGAAAGAAAAAAAAAATAAAATATATATATATATATATATATATACAACAAACAAAAAAAGCCCCCAAAAAAGCAGGAACGCCAATGCAGCTTGTGGCAGCGTTTCTCTTTTTTATTATTTTACTGTTTATTTGGTTAATTCATAAACATTAATGAACACAATTCATACAACCCACATGCTCCTTCTTCTTTTATTTTTTTTTGCGGGGCTCCCAGAGCTTCACTTTCTTTTCATCTGATTTCTTTCTTTCCTTTTATATCACCCGCATTTTTTTCTTCATCTTCTTCTTCTTTCCCCTTCTTCTTTTCCTCGGCTGATGTATAAACAAACAAAATAGTGACTGAAAAATGCAGAGACGATCTAGCTCGAGAGATATATATATATATATATATATATATATATATATATATATATATATATATATATATATATATATATATACGGGTAAGGGGGATGGAGGCAGGGGTGTGTGTGTGTGTGTGTGGGGGGGGGGGGTCGTATCTGATTTGAAATTCAGACGGATTCTGTGATCAAAGGAGGCTCAATATCTCTCAGCTGTTCAAAGGGACTTGAATAAAACAAATGTGATGTGACCAAGTGCAGAGGAGCACTCATTAAGAGCTAAAGCAGATAACGACAGGTACGACGACGAGACGCCGCCGCGCTCTAACCCCCCCCCCCCCCCCTGAACAGGCATTTGTTTGCTTCTGCGTGTTTTGTTGTGTGTGTGTGTGTGTGTGTGTGTCTTCGGTGCGCCTCGCGTTTGTGTTGCTTTTGATATTGATTAGGAAGGGAATAGGAGAAGAGGTACACGGGGGGGGGGGGCTTTGAGAAGCCGCTACGCCCTGCTCCCTTTCAGTCGGAGGCAGCCCTTGGAGTTCTCGCTGTTCTCTGCCGGCGCCGGGAGAGTTCGGGGTTTGCCTTGCACACAAAGTCACAAGGAGCTAAACGCCTCCCTTTAGGGTCTGCAGGGTATAAAAAAACACCCCATTGTTTTTTTTTTTTCTGCTTCTGTGCCGTTCGGTAATAATAATAAAAAAAAGAGGAAAATCCATCAATCTAATGAAGCGTCGGCTCTGGAGAGGGCGGGAGTCTCGAGTGACGCGCGGATGTGCAGATGCTCCGAGATTCTGAGAAGCAGTAAGTGCCCAAACAACACTGACGACAACAACAACCATATATTATTAGGCATTAGATGTGTGTTTCATGTTTGGCCCCCTGTTTCTCTCCCCCCCCCCCTTCTCCCCCTCCTCCCCTTGCCTCTTCTTCTTTTGGGGGTCTTGACCTTCTAGCGAAGGAACGCGGCTCCAAATGAGCCCCGGCCCAGTTTTGTAGTCTTTTTGTGCTTGGAGGAGCCATGAAATATTCAGGCTCAGTGCTTCCCTGAGACCAGGCTGGTGGCGGTGGCTTTTTTTGTTAACGGGCCTCGCCCCCCCACCCCACCCCTTCCCGCGCTCCGGTCCGGTGTCCACCACC